>JAZKJV010000111.1:888472-1210549 GCA_037367405.1 Ottelia alismoides
TTTTTAATATAAGCTGAATATAAACTAAATTAATTAAAATTACGGCGTATAAGTACTTTTTCTGAGATAATATTTTTATTAATAAAAAATGTTTAAATAGAACAAAACAAGAACTTATCCAGATGTTTAAAAAATATGTTTTTGAGATTTTTTTTGAAAGAAAAAAGGGCATCCACCATACAAGTGTGTGCTAAAAAACTTCACCTCTATTCACCAAAATATGTACAGACATAGTGCCAGATTCAACAGTAGCAAGAAAAAGAGAAAGTTCTACATAGACCAAAAGTCAGCTTGCACCTTTGCGTGAGCCACAATACTCTCACCATAACATCGTTCCTATATAAAAAATCACTCCATTTATGGCCACCCAAATGGCCCAGATCAATGCAATTCGATTCATCCTCTCCCTCTCTGTTCCATTCCAATTCGCACCAATGGAGTCCCAGAATCTAGTAACCCCATCTGCAGCTAGAATTGGATTCCCAAATATGTCCCAAGCATCCATCGAGCCCCTGCATCTGAAGAACAAGTGATCTGCATCCTCGCTATCCACATTGCATCGACAACATGCCGGATCCACCGTCTGCATGAACCGCACTAATCTGGCCCCCGTTAACAACCTCCCCCTTCTAAACAACCATAAGAAAATCTTCACAGGAATTGGGATATTCCATTTCCATAACCTTCTACAGTCCGCCACACAGCCCCCTGGATCAAACGTCATGGGACCCTTTAGGTGTCTGTACGCCTTCCTCACCGAGAAGGTTCCGTCGCACCTGGATCAACAGTCACGCCCCACTGTGGGTCCTTCCACACTATCCAATTCCTCAAGCATTACTAGCAACTCGTCCAAGCGCTGATCCGAAAGCTCACCTCTGAACTGCGGTAGAAAAGATTGACCATCCCAGACACTCACTATGGAACAGTTCGGGTCAATAGCCAAAGCCCATAGATGTAGGAACCTCATGCCAAGAGCGCCATTCTCACTCCAGTCATCTACCCAAAATTTGAAGCTAGTAATATTTCCAACCATCGGCCTCATGAGTGATCGTATATCCCGCACCACAGAACAAATGCCTCTCCAAAAGTCCGAGGGAGCGTTCCCTACCTCCCCATGTCTGGGAAAAGAGCTGCTTGTGCTATAGATTTTTCAGATTAACATGCACACCAAACTATCACAATCTCCCAAGATTCGTGCAACCTACTTACTAAGTAGTGCCTTATTCATCTCCTCCAGACTTCGTATTTCGAGACCACCATCATCCTGGGATTGAGAGATCGTATTCCAATCCACCATAGGCCACCCATTAGAACTACCAGTAGACAACTGGAAGAATCGTCTCATAATGCTCTCCATTCTCTTTCTCACCCCCACAGGCAATATCCTAGCTGATAAGAAAAAATAGGGATCGCAGACAAGACTGATCTTATAAGTACCAGCCTACCTCCCCTAGATAGGCATAATGATTTCCAACTTGCCAGCTTCTGCTCCATCTTCTCCACCACGGGCAACCAATCACTCTTATGCATCCTACCCATCACCAAAGGCACACCAAGGTATCGCAAGGGAAACTCCCTTCGTTGTGACCTCAAGCAAGTTGCACACAAATCAATCTCTTCATTTGTCAGACCGAAAGGGACAAATTCTGATTTTCCTCTGTTGAGCTTAAACCCAGATACTGCACCAAAAATATCAAGTACGACCGATAGTCCTTTACAGCTGTCCGGACCACCCTCCGCCAGTAAGATAGTATCATCTACAATTGAAGAATGGGTACCGAGATCTCACCTCTAGAATATCCACTGCAAAAACCTCCAGAAGTAGCGCGATCAATCATTATTGTTAGTGCATCTGCCACGAGCACAAAAAGTAGAGGTGCCAGTGGGCACTCCTGGCGTACCCCACGCTGCGGTTGAAAGCATCCCCCTCTAAGCTGCCCATTCACAAGAACAGCGCACGAAGCTGTCGTAACACACCTTTTCATCCACGAGATCCATTTATCCGGGAAGCCCCTTCGATATAGACATGCCCACAGGAATCTCCAATCTACACTGTCATAAGCTTTTGAAAATCTACCTTCCACAGGACACCCTTCATTTTGTTCCGCTTCCAGTCCGCCACAATCTCAGTAGCCATCACTACACTATCCAACAACTGTCTACCAGGCATGAAAGCACTCTGAACTGGAGAGACGATATTGTTTAGAATGCCCCTCAATTTATTTGCCAGCACCTTGGCCACAATTAGGTAGATTGCATTAGACAACGCAATAGGGCGGTGATCTTCCACCCGTGTGACAACCTCCTTCTTAGGTAACAAGAAGATGAAAGACTTATTTAGCATGTCGAAGATATAGTTTCTTTCTGCAAATTCCAACATAACATCCATCACGTCTGAGGCTACCAAATCCCAAAATTCTCTAAAAAAAGAGCACAGGAAAACCATCTGGCCCAGGACAACCATCTGGATTCAAGTCAAAAACTGCCAAGCGGACCTCCTCCCTTCCAAAAGATCTCGTCAATAGCTTTGCGTCATTGCTAGAAATATGAGTCGCGCCCAGTCCCTTTGCCCTTTTCTTATTAATAACAAATCCTATTTGAATCATTCATTTTTGTAGGTGCTTATTGAACTATAAAACTTCATTATCTAACTTCAGTTTGGACGAATTTTTCATTTTAGCAAATTTGTCTTAAGTAATAGTGTTAAGGAAATACTATCGAATTGAACTTAAACATTCATTTTCTAAAACTCAAATCGGAACATATGTTTCGAACTTTCTTTTTAAAATATAGGTTTGTTCTTTGTCGCTTTATTCCATTAGAAACCCTAATAGTGTTCATATATTCAAAGAAATTGAGAAACATTACACAAAAAATGGTACATGTAAGGAATGAAAGAGAATTTATTACAACAAGAATCAGCTATATTAATGAATGATTTAGTGATTCCTTATTATATCCTTTGATAAAATTTATAATAGTAAAATGATTTAATTTAACATTATCTTTTGTTCTCAAAATATGCAACAAATATCTTTTTGTTGCTATATTGTGAGTATATATGTTGACTTTTTCAGGACTTTTTATTCAAATCGTTACTTAAATTAGTAGCAGTTAATGTTAGAAACTTGTATCTCAAGTTAGGTCTTGCATATATAAGCATATATATTTGATGATAACATTACATGTGTATTTAGTTTGGAGTTGAACTACAAGTCAATAGATTAAAGGACCGAGAAGAAGGTCAAGTATAAAGAGAACAAATCTTAAAGAAGAGAATAAGTTAAAAATAAGGAACTCAAGCTCAAAATAGTTCAAGCTCAAGACAAAGCCAACGGCTTTTCATTTACCGAGTCTTATACTTGTACCTCTCTTCATGTTATAAAGAACCTCAAAGAATATCTTGCATCATGCATATCATACACTCAAGATGTCGATCTCATGTAAAAGATCAAAAGTGATTGACCACCTTTTTCCGGTATGATCGATCAATTTTTATTACTAGTTAAAAATAGATCAATCAACTCTTTGACATGATCGATTACTTTTATTTACGTAACAATTCAACTTTTTTACTTAATAGATCAACTAATTTTTCAATAATGTCTTCAAAGTTGATCTTATTCATGGTTTGGACACTGATTGCTACGAAGGAACTCTGCATCTCACATAACTTACCCCAAAGTGAATGAACACTATACCCTCTCTAATTCTCATTCCCATCACTTTGAGAGTATTTTGGAGCTATTTTTTTGCTTCGCTTGATATGGTTAAAATTATTTTATTTAACACCCATCTTACAAGAACACTCATATGTATAAGATTGTTCTTGTTTACCTCACATTACATGACACATTTATTGTGTATTTGTTATGTTGTACTATTGTACTCGTGGTGGAGTTGACTGCATAATCAACTTACTACATGCAAGTTAGTTGCTAAGGGATTTAGTATTGATTATTTTGATACTCATTCTCGTATGATCAAGATGACCACAATCCAGGTGCTTATAGAATTAACACACACACACACACACACATATAGGGATTGGGGATCCTAAACCCAGGTGTAGGTAACTTTCCTACACCCACCCGTTTTTCTGTCAATTTTTTTATTTTTTTTGAAATGGATCCTTAAGGGATTTATTTATAATATTAAATAGAATATGTGTTTCAAATTTCACATCAAACAGACATTCCTAACATGTCCATCAGACAGGATCGATTTCAGCAAATCTGAGATCATTAAAATTTGACTGTCTTGATGGATAAGCTAGAAGTCTCAAAATAAGTTGACATTTGAATGACACGACGGTGACAAATAGTGATCTAAATTCCCCAAGGATCCATTTCAAAAAAAATAAAAAAATTGAGAGAAAAAATGGTGGGTGTAGGAAAGTTACCTACACCTGGGTTTAGGATCCCTTTTCCCATATATATATATATATATATAAATGAGGCTACTCCCTGGGAATAGCCAATTGGCTACTCCCACCCCTATTTTCCCTCTATTTTTTATTTTTTTGGAAATAAAAAATATGTATATTCATCACTATAGCCCCCTAACATGCTAATCGAATTTCATCAGAAACAGAGACTCCTATGCCCTCCATTTGAAGGGGGTCAATTTCAGCAATTCTAAAACCATTAAAATTTGACAGTCTTGATGGAGGAGATAGAAGTCTCGAATTAAGTTGAATTTTGAATGACACCATGGTGACATATTGTGATCTAATTCCAATAAGTTTTATTTCAGAAAAATAAAAAAAATTACGGGGGAAAAGGGGTGTGACAAGCCTAGGGCGCAGGAGGGGTTAGTTGACTGGCAGGTAACCAAGGTCGGCCCCTCATTTGGCCACTGATGAGCCGACAGATCGAGTGGCTAAGGTGAGAAGGTATCAAAGGTTGTTGCGACCTCAACCTCTCGAGTCGGACTTAACAAGAAAACAAAGACCACCTAATCAAAATCAAGAAAATCAAACAAATAGCGGCCTCGCTATTTTATTTAAACTGGTATAGTGACCAGGGTCAAACTCAAGGAGCACAGATTGGTGAAATGCCTACGAAGTAGTCGAGAATCGAAAATAAAGAAAAATAATATTTTTGGTGGATTTTTATATTTTTAACTTTTTTGTGATTTTTAATTATAAAGAAAATATAAAAGAAACCTAAAAAGTCACAAACAAGGAATTATTTAACACAACAAAATAAAACAGAAAATTAAAATAAAAATATTTTTGGCTTTCATGATTTTTCAGGTGTTTTTGGCATTTTTTTCTCAGATTTTTATGATTTTTAGTAAATTTTCTAAAAAAATGAAATAAAGCAAAAAATGAAAACCAATGTGCAGCCAGAATTTAAAGGCTATTTAAAAATAAATAAATAGCCTATAAAATTCCAGTGGCAATTTTATGATAAAATAGAAATAAAAAGCTAACTAATGGAAAAGAAATTGCAATTTTTTGATTTTTTATAAATATATGAGTTTTTTAGTATTTTCAATTTGTAAGGTTTTTATGAATCCAAAACATACAAAAATTGCATAGAACTGAAAACACAATAAAATACGCACAAAATAATTTTTCTAGATATTTTAGAGACTTTTAATATTTTTAGTTGATTTTTAAAATTAGACAGTAGCAAAAATAGAGGTTTGGAATTTTTAAAAATATAAAATGAAAACAAGAAGGGTCCAAAAATTCTAGAAATCCCTACAACATGGCAGGAGCCATGTGTCAAAATATCGTAATTTTTGTGCACGATTTGATATTTTATTCAAGCCAATCAGAGATGCACAACATACAGGGACTATTATGCAAGAAAAACTAACTTTCAGGACCAAATAATAACACGTGTAAGAAATATAGGCTGAAAGCGCAAAAATCCCAGATCCGCACGAGGGCGGCACGTGAGTTAAACAGACAGGGGCACATATGTAATTCCTATTTATAAAAGATCAAAACGTAACAGTCATGAAGTGCAAGGGCAAATATGCAAATGTACCACAACTCATGTGACGGTGCACTTGTTCACAAACAAAGAGGACTAAAGTGTAAATCAGACAAATAGTAGGGGCTCACATGCAAAATGTCCATAGAGTGCCAATTTATTTAATAGACTAAACTAGAACATAAAAGAACTACAGGGGGTATGGCGCAAATTACTCAACCAGGTGTGTGCTGGTCACGTGGGTGACAGGTGGCAGGCGGTCAGTGGCTGCGGACGTACGGTGGAGATGCCGACGCCTGGAAGATCTAACGGTCCTGACGAGATGGTGGACGTGCAGTGTACGTGGCCGTCAGATCTGGTATCTAACGGCCTATCAGGAGCAGGCAATGGGCGGCCCGGATGATTTCTGGCGAGTAGGCACGATCCGATGGCTCCGGGAGGGTCTGGATGAACTCCTCCCTGGCGAGGTTCGCTGGAGGACAGGAGGTGCTCCGAACGGCTGATGAACGATCAGGGGGAGGGGTTCGATTCGTGACACCCCTCCGCGTCTGGTGTTGGTGGCGGATGGAGCTCCCGACGGTCAGATCTCCGGGAAGGGTCGTGCGAACTGGGACATTTTCGGCGAAGGGGGTAAGATGCGAACTGGGGGGCAATCTGATACTTATTGACCTGCAAAGGAAGGCTAATGCTCGGAGTGCTCCGGCTGGGGTTATTTGACAAAAAGCAAAGTGAAGCGATGTGGAATGACGAGGAATGGCTTCTGCGAAGGCGACGGAAGGAGCCTAACTCAATCTTGGCTCGGATAGCCAAGATCGAGATGATCAGATGATGGACGAAGGGTGAGGATGGTGCGAGGCATCGATCTGAGCGGTTGGAAATGATCGGTGGAGCTCCGACCACTAGGGCGGAGCCGGCGGAGGAACAATGAAGGAATCGAAGACAGATAGAACTAGGATCGATGGAAGAGTTACCTGATGATAGCAGATCAATCCTGAGCTCCAGGAGGGTCGTCACCTCGACCAAGCTGCGGCGAGCTGGGAGGCTCTAACGTGGCGGCGCTCTGGCCACGTTCGTCGAGCGTCGGCTACAGGCGCCTACTCTGGCTGCCAAAGAAAGGGTCCGGTCGCTATCACCGAGGGGAGTCTCTCTGGGGTGAAATTAGGGCTTGCGGTGCAAGCTAAGGAGATGTGCACTGAAATGGAGATTTTTATATGCTTCCCAGGTGAAAAGGATGAGCAGGCACGGGCGTGCGAACCAAGGTAGATCAGCCACCCTCTAGGGATCCGCGAGGGTGGCTGATCCATGGAGAAGTGGTGGGCGCAGGAATTGGGGCGAAAGGAGGTTGGATCCGCTCCTAAAAAGTTAGAGAAATCGATCCGGTGAGCAGGATCCGCGAAGAAGGGATTCGAGGGGGAGAGTTGACCGGGGGTCAACAATCCCCCGTGGACCAAACACAGAATTCCAATGTCAAAAATAATTAGAAAATAAATTAAAAATAAAAAATGATTTTATTTCAAAATATTTACAAAATAAAAAATATTTATTTATTTTCAAACTATTTTTTAGTGATTCTTATTTATTTTTTCAAAAAAATACATTATGTTATATATATAATATAGTATAATATACATGTATAAAATACCTATGTATTTTATACTTTTATTTTTAATTTGTTATTTTTGTACAAATACTCTAATTTCATATTTTATTTACAAAATAAAATTTAGAGTATAAAATAATTTTTATTTGATTTTTATTGTTTATGTTCAAGGTTGAAATAAATAGATCTTTTATTCATATATACATGGTATATGTACAAGAAGAGAGAGAAATAATTTTATTTTGGGTTTTATTTTGTTTTTCTCATTTTTATTTTATTTTTATAACTATATACAAAATAATAAAAACACATTTTTATTTTGTTTTTATGAAAATAAAATATATATACATAAGAAGGAATATAGCAAGGTTGAATGGCCTTATCTCTCTCTACTTATTTTATTTGGCGATCAGGCCCATATTGGACCCTCTCTTGGGTTCAGGTCACTCAATATTTATTCTAAATATTTCCTTATTTTTCTTTATTTCTTTATTATTTTATTTTTGCATAAATACATGCTAAATATTGATATGTACACAGGCATGCCTAATTGATAACTTATTGTATTTACAGCAATCTACATGGTGTTTTGCAAAGATTTATAGCTAAAATAAAATAATAAAGAGTGATGAATGAGGATTCATCAGCCACTAGACGACAAGATAGACAGAAAATAATAATAAATAAAAATAAAATAATAAACTATTTGATTAAATAAATCTTTAATATAAAATTTATTTATTATTTTATGTAGAATTTTAATATGATTTTTATTAATTTATTTGAGTTAATTTGTTCTATTTTAGATTTTTATTATTTTATATACATAATTTATATATTTCTAACTTAATAAAAAAACATAAATATATTTTTAATGTACTTTGCTGAAGTTATTTATACACTTAAATAAATATACATATAATGTATATGTATATATATATATATATGCATAATTCATCTATGTATGATAATGTACTATTTTATTTTTATATATTTCTAATTTTTTTATTCTAATTTTAGTATGTATATGTATTATAAATAATATTTATAAAATTATAAAAATATAAAATGGAAAATATAAAGAATAAATAAATTGATTATTTTATTTAAGTATCTTGCACAATAGGTGCCCAAAATCTAATTTTTGCATCTTAAATCCAAATTGAATGAAACCACTTCATTAAATAGCTTATTTAATTTTATTAACAATAAAGTTGAGTTTGCTTAAATTTGAATACATATGGAGGAGATACATGTTCATAAAGTTTTCTTTGTGGCTTTTTATTTTGAGTGTCTAGGACACACTGTGCATGATTTTTGAACGAAATGAATTTTGTATTTTCCAATGTATTTTTATCTACAAGTTTCACATTCAAAGTTTATTATTTTTAGGTGTAAAAATAAGAAAATAAAATGGGCCCCAAAACCTATTTATTAATGAATTAAAAACTAGGGTTTAAGGTTATTTTTGATCCTCATCTCTCTCTACTTTATTCCTCATCAACCCAGTCATCATGATGCTCAGGTTTAAGGGTTTAAGGTCATTTCATTCTTTTTCTTTTTTTCTTTATTCTTTAATTTTGGCTTTAAATATAACACTTTATGCAATATTTACAGTGTAAATAAGGAGTGCTATTTCGTACAAAATAATACTATGTACATGCATTTAGATAGGGTTTAAAGGCCAAAATGAAAGAATAAAGATGATGAAATGGAGATTCATCATGGTTAGAAAATCTTTTCTCTATCATCATCCTTATGAAAGGTCTTTAAAATCTCTGCTAATGCTAGGTTTTGTCAAACTCCATTTATTTTGGTAGAACTCTACTATCTATTCCTGACAGTTAATTTGAGATCTGACCAACACTACATTTGATTGTATTCTTTAGAGAAAGAGTATGGTAGGCAAGAAAGAGTTTGATAGGATAGGTAGAGTGTACAATTTGAAAGCATGCCTACTTTGTTTCTTTAAAGAGAATTAGAAATAGATATTTCGTAGTAGTTGGTGATTCATGCAAAAATTTTCCTATTGTCGATGGTAAATACCTTGTTAATTAGTAAGGCTTAATTTCATTTTTGTTTTTTAATTCTAAATTCATATTCTATTAAATTACTCCATATCTTTCTTTGACCATGTAGGTTTGAAGTTAGTAGAACGAAAATGAAAGAGACGTAGATTGGATACGTCAAATACGAATACAGATACATACGAATACGGATATAGATATAAGTTGGATATGAATTTAGGGAGCCATATCCCAACATAATGAAATACGAATTCATATCAAATATTCATCAAGTACGAATATGGGTCGAGTAAAGAGAGAATTTAAATCGAATACATACCAAGTATGAAGTGCTTTAGAAAAGATATATACCCTTACACCCCATGAATTATAATAACAACATCTAGCCAATCAATAAAAGTTAAGTTTCAGAGGCGCTGCTAGAAACTACTCTTCTTCCCACCTCCCCCTCCATCCCTCTCCGATGCATTGACGCCCTCCCCGACTGACCTCTCCTCTATCACGACCGCCAACCCCGCACTCGTATCCTCTTCTACGACTATCTGATGCCAAATTTACAATTGATGCTTCAATAAGGAAAACAACCTCAACTATGAGAAACTAATCTTTCAATTGAATTAAAACACAGATTTCAACTTTCCATCTATAGACAATTGCCTTAAATTGAAACTTAACATGAATTTAAAATCAATAGAATCTCTTCTACACATTCTATAATAATGTGGCAATTGGAAAATACATAAAGGGACACGATCAACAGTGAATTTAAAATACATACAACAATTTAAAATACAGTGATCAACAAAACCCCAACAACTTGATTTAGTGAGGATTTATTCTACGTGGTGTGTTGTGAGTTCCTATATATTAAGTGCATCGATGCCCATTAGATAAAAGGGATACCTGTTAAGAATTACTCATCTAACAATAATGAAGTGATTTTGGTAGTTGTTTTATATATAAATGGATACGAGTTCAAGATCATTGAATCATATTTCAACCTGAAATGTGTCGTGGGCACAACTAATTATTTTTTTTGGAAAGAAAAAAGGGTCTACACCGTGTAAGTGAGTGATATGTGAAACTAATCTTTCAAGTGATATGCATTCGATCAGTTTTGACTATGATGGATGGAGGGTTTATTGGAATAATTACCCATAAAGCAAAAAATAATTTATCCAAATACTATGTTATGTCCGATCCATATAGCAAAACCATCTATATCTGTAACGGATTAACCATATTTCTGTCCAATTTTGGTGGATTGGAAATTAGAAAAGAGTATGACTATCCGTAAAAGAATTACAAATCTCCTTTTGGGTCGAAGACATGTATCCGTATTATCCATATCCATGGTAAAATTGTCCAAGTGTCATACTATACATATATGTTGCTAGAGTATGCATCTAGATTTATGAGTGTGATTTGATCATATTGGTGGGGCTATGTAAGAAGTCGCACATCACATGTATTCATTGAGAGATTAATAATATAATATCCAATCTCGGAGAGACTTTCTCATGTGGTTTCTACCGCTCATTATCGAGTAGGGTACCACGTAAATATCTATGTGTTCTTCATATTTCTATCTTCGATTACGCTTCCAGACTATCATTTTCTACATGAGTTTGTATATCAAAATATATTACCATATGTAAAAATCATCCCTATCTTAATCTATATTTTGGTTGATTTTAGAAAATATGTATCATTTTTTTGCCAAAAAAATCATGTTCATTTTCTGAATGGAGATGGATGCAATAATATAATAAAACAGATATCTATATCCATTCACATTCTTATAATGAACCCACATTTCATTCAAATTGATACAAAATATATCTAAATCCAATTGCATTCCTGTAATTATGCTACATCCATTTTTAAATCGAAATATCTAGTGATATCTATATCCACGAGAAAATTGTATGAACATACACGAATTCATATCCTCAATGGATGATTTTGGTATATGGATATAATTACAAAGAACATAATATTTGGATCTTTTTTACCGAATATAGATAACCAAAATTGGGGGAGGGGAACTTGCATCTGAGGGTGTCCCCAGGTAGTTGCACCCGACTATTTTTTCATTGGTTTTTTTGTGTTTTTTGAAATAAAATCTAGAGAGATTTAAAGCGCCATATATCACCATGGTTGCATGCTAAATTCAACTAAATTCTACACTTCTATCATCTCCATCAAGATTATGGCATTTTAATGGCATCAGAATTGCTAAAATTGACCACATCTAGATGTGCATGTTAGGAATGTATGTTTTATATGAAAATTGAAACACATATTCCACTCATTACTAAGGAGATTCCTATAGGTTTCCTTAAAAAACAAAAATCTATAAGAAAAATGTCTGGATGAATTTAGTTAGCTGCACCCCTGGTGTAACTTTTCTTTTCTAATAAAAATATACTGAGTCAACCACATTATAGATCTATGTCTACTATTATATCCATCTTCGACCTATTTTGCTTTGCCGGAATGGTTAAAGATATCATCGATAAGAATAATAATACAATACAGATATCTTCAACCAAAATACGAATAATAAAAAATAGAGAGGTGGAGATGTGTAATCAATATTTTAGGCACAATTAATTAAATGATATAGATGTGGAAAACCTCTGGTTCCGATACAAATTGAACAAGTGGCAAAAATTATTGCAGGGTGGGTGAAGTAACATAACAGCCCCACTGATTTTATTAAAAAAATAGAGATAGATCACTTAGCTTTGACTGGTAGATAAATTCATGGGTAATATTTGAGACATGGAACATTGAAATCGTAGAAAGATGAGGGAGGATCAAAATCTCAGAAGAAGATAAGGTCTCGGGTTTGTGGGCAGCACTGCTTTGCTATCACAACCAAGGAGATCTCTTCTGAACACAAAGTCGCCTCTCGAGCGTGAGAGCACTTTCCCATCTGATCTCTCACCACCAAAAGAGCAGACCAATGGCGGATGTCGCAGTGAGCTTCGCCATCAAGATGCTCGGATTAGCGCTGGACAAGATAAAGCATCTGCGAGGAGTCCGTGACGACGTGGAGTGGCTGCACAAGGAACTGGACTGGATGAAGTGCTGCTTGCTGGATGCCGAGCAACGGAGCTTATCGGGAGACGAAACGGCGAAGAAGTGGGTGAGAGATGTCACGGACACAGCCTACAGAGCCGAGGATGTGGCCGCTACCTTAGCAGCCAGAAGGTTCACCATTGGAGGTCCACCTTCGGATAGCAGGAGTACTGGCTTCTGGTCGTCTCTCCAAAACTACGGCTCCTGTTGTTGCATCACAAGTACCGGAGATGGAGTTGGATCCTCAGCATCACGGAGGTATGTCCCCAGCATTTCTCGTTTGAAACAACTCCATGATATCGGTAATGACATCAAGGAGTTAAAGAAGGAGATAGAGGCGATACAACAGAGAAGGGAAAGATACGGGTTCAGCCGCATCCATTCTGACGTGAAGAACATCAGCAGTGAGAATCTGATACATGAGTTGAGGAGAAGGCCTCTCTTCCAGGATGAGGAACATGTGTTTGGGCTCGAGAATGACAAGAAGCGAGTGATGGAACTGTTGCATGCAGGGGAGAGCGGGCGCTACGTGATTGGCATCGTGGGAATGGGCGGCATGGGTAAAACCACTCTTGCTAGGCAGGTTTTCAAGAGCATCGATAGGAGAGAATTTCCAAAGACTGTTTGGGTGAATCTCTCTCAGAACTACATCCGAAATCACTCCATTCACAAGCTATTGATTGAAATTGCAAAGCAGGTGATGCCGGATTCTCCAGATTTACAGAGCAAGAGAACAGAAGAACTTAGCGAACTTCTCAAAGCAAATCTGAAGGACGAGAGGTATCTTATTGTTATGGATGACATGTGGGAAATAGAAGTATGGGATCTGGTAAAAGAGCATCTTCCAGACAGGAAGAACGGAAGCAGGATCATAGTCACTACTCGGAATGAGAATGTAGCAGAACATCCCGCTTTGCACTTCCCACTTCACCGTATGGAAGGTCTGGATGGCAAGCAGAGTTGGGATCTGTTCACACATCTGGTTTTCGAAGATGAGGAAGAAATTACAAGGGAATGCACAGGTGAATTGAAGGATTTGGCGGAGGAGCTCGTGCAGGGATGCGGAGGCTCACCATTGGCACTCACGGTTTTAGGTGGCCTGCTTGCTGGGAAGGAGAAGACATATTCTGCATGGCAGGATGTACTCGGTAACGGGAAATGGTTGCGTGGGAAAGAGGGCAATAAATGTTTGGAGATAATAAAGTTGAGTTATAGGGATTTACCGCATCACCTGAAATGGTGTTTCCTTTACCTGAGCGCATTTCCGGAGGACCACAAAATAGACGTGGAAAAGTTGATACAATTGTGGGTTGCTGAAGGCATTGTTGCCGAGACAGGTTCGAATGACGAGGAGGACATTGCAATGGCATACCTTGAGGCTTTGAAGCAAAGGTGCTTAGTCAGGGTTTTTGAGTCTCCACCAGCACCATTTTATACAGATTTCTATGTATATTGTCGCATTCACGATATGGTGCGAGAGCTGAGTATCAATGAAGCAAAGGAAGTCAATTTCATGAGATCTGAAATCAAAGATGGAAGCAATAGAGTAATCCATCGGCTTTCCCTCCAAGGTGAAATCTCCTCTAGCACATTGCTTGATCTTCATGATACAAGTCCATCACTGCGGACATTGCTCAACTTCACAAGGGCGAGGATAACAAATTTCAAACATTTCAATTTACTAAGAGTGCTTGATCTTGAAGGGGCTATTTTTTCTACGCTACCCGATGAAGTGGGAGACATGATTCTGTTAAGATACCTAAACATTAGACTTACAAGATGCATGTCCCTTCCAAATTCTATAAGTAAATTATCATATCTAGAAACTCTTAATTGTAACCACGGTATTTATTTTTTTGTTGAGGTACCAGATAATGTATGGAAGATGAAGACACTTAAACATATATTAGGGGTAAGGGTGGAGAGGCAAGTTGATATTTCACATCTAGTTAAGCTGCAGACTCTCAAGGTGCGGGGAGAAACTCCAGATTTCGTACATTCCTTGTTGTATCTGACCCATCTCCGAGTGTTGTCCGTTGTTAGTTTTGGGAAAATTCCAATGCTGATGGATATTTGGAAAGCTATGGGAAGTTGGCCTTTCTTAAAGTACCTCACTCTAAGTGGAATTTACATGGAAGATGCAGTATGTCAAAAGCAGGGATTTCCACGTTTGCAAAAACTGACAATGGTTGAGGTTGATTTTGATTCATGGGAAGTGGAAAAGGGCTCGATGCCATCTTTGGAATGCATCCGTACACATGTGTGTGTAGGGCTAAAGAGGCTTCCGAATGGTTTAGCACATTGCAAGAAGCTCCGTATATTACAATGCCTGATGATGGGTGATGAATTCAAGAAGTGGTATAATGATGCCATAAAGGACAACACCTGGGAGTTCCATTACGTTGAATATATAGAGATATCATAAGAGACTTCATTGGGACCGTATAAATATTGTAGAAGGATTTCCTATGTGTCTATGTGGCTCTACATGTCTTGTGCCCAAATTAATTGCTCAGTTGTCTTCTTCAAGTCTTTTCAGATTTTTTTCCCAACAAGTACGTGTGCTTTTCCTTGTTATATGTAGACCTGGTAATTAAGTCATTTTTCTTTTTTTTGCGTCATTAATCAGCAACTATATGTAAACTATGTTCAAATGAATCACGTCTGGCAAGTTTCGCCCAAATCATGCATTTTATGGATATTTTTTTCAGCATTTCTGTTCAATTTTAAATAATTGACTAATATGAATATGTTGATGTCTTCCATGAACTATCGCAATTATATATTTTCGCATGCTTCCAATTATGTTGCTATGTGGCTCTTGTGATCATAAGTGAGTTTGCAGCTACATCCGTCGAATTAAAATAAATCTTTAGCATGATACAAATTTTAGTGAGTTTGTAGCTACTATCTTTTGGGGTTGCTTATTGACATGAATATAGGTTCGTTTTCGATTATATTTGTTCGACAATAATACTAAAGCTGTTCTTTTGTTTCCTATTACAATAAATATGAACCTCTTATTTTAGTATGATAGAAAAAGAGAAAACAACTTGAATGTGTCATATAGTTGTTTGATAATATTTGAGTTCGATGGGGTGGGTGGGTGGGTGTGTCATTTAATATAATTGCATATTTATATGGTTAACGTTAAAATTGAAATTGCATATTTATAAGATTAAATAAATAATAGACCTGAGGTTATTTTATTTTTATTTTAACTGTTGATAGGAACACCACAAATAAACCTCTTATGGCAATACAATGTAGCTTTCTGCAATTGAATTTCAGTTGCCACAAAATCAACAAATCTTGTGTCAATGCTAACTTTTCTTTTTGTAATATAAGTTGAGTATAAACTGAATCAGTTAAAAGCACAAGATGTAAGTACTTTTGTCTAAGATAATATTGTTTACTACTAAAAAATGTTAAAATAGAGCAAAAACAAGAACTTATCCAAATGTGTAAAAAATATGTTGTGAGACGATATGAAGTATAGATTTTTACAATTATGGCAACAAAAACTTTGATTGCGATGATTTAACCATCATACAAAATCTATTACTAGAAGTAGAATAGCCATAAAATTCCATCAATAATATATTCCATTTTATTACTACGATGGAAATTTTATTACACATTATGTAGAATGAATTGGAAGCTAAAATACATCTTACTTTGAGGCAAGTAAATCTACGTTGCAAAAGAAGTAATCCAAGTCATAATTTTTTGTTGCTGCAATTCATCACTATCATGTTGATTTACCTTAGTCAGAGGTTATACGATTCCTTTTTGAATCATTCATTTTTTGCAAGTACTTATTGAACTATAGAACTTCATTATCTAGCTTTAATTTGGACGAATTTTTAGTTTTAGCAAATATGTCTTAAGTAATAGTGTTAAAAAATATTATCAAATCGAACTTAAACATTCATTTTCTAAATAAACTCAAATTGGAACATATGCTTTGAACTTTCTAATCAAAATATAGGTTCGTTCTCTGTCTCTTTATTCCATTAGCAACCTTAATAGTGTCCATATATTCAAAGAAACTGAGAAACATTACACAATAAGTGGTACTTGTAAGGAGTGGACGAGATTTTATTACAACAAGAATTAGCTATATTAATGCATGATTTAGTGATTCCTTTTATATCCTTCGATAACATTTATAATAGTAACATGATTAATTTAAGATTATCTTTTGTTCTCAAAATTTGCAACAAATATGTTTTTGTTGCTATATTGCGCATATATATGTTGACTTTTTCAATACTTTTTATTCAAATCGTTACTTAAATTAGTAACAATCAATGTTGATGATAACAAAACATTTGTATTTAGCTTGGAGTTGAAGTAAAAGTCAAGAGATTAAAGGACCGAGAAGAAGCTCAAGTATAAAGAGATCAAATCTTATAGAAGAGAACAAGTTTAAGAATAAGGAACTCAATCTCAAAATAGTTCAAGCTCACGACAAAGCCAACGACTTTTCTTTTACCGAGTCTTACACTTATACCTCTCCCCATGTTATAAAGAACCTCAAAAAATATCTTGCATCATGCATATCATATACTCAAAATGTCAACCTCAAGTAAAAGATCAAAATTGATGGACCATTTGTTCTAACACGATAGATCACTTTTTATTTACGTAACAAATCAACTTTTTTACTTAACAGATCAACTAATTTTTCAGTAATATTTTCAAAGTTGATATTATTAATGATTTGGACATTGATTGCTATGAAGGACCTCTACGTCTCATATAACTTACCCCAAACTGAAGGAATAATATACCCTCTCTAATTTTCATTCCCATCACTGTGAGAGTATTTTGGAGCTATTTTTTGCTTCACTTGACATGTTTAAAACTAATTTGATTCAAAACTCAACTTATACGAACGCTCATATCTATAAGATTATTCTTGTTTACCTCACATTGCATTACATATTTATTTTGTATTTCTTGTCATAGGAGTTGTACTATTGTACTCATGGTATAATCAACTTACTATGTGCAAGTTAGTTGCTAAGATATTTAGCAAAAAAAATATTGATTATTTTGATACTCGTTCTCATGTGATCAAGATGACCACAATCCAGATGCTTATGGAATTGGCATATGTATATGAATCTCTGATAATCGAGGTTTGGTGAGGGTCTAAAGTAGTCCACACAAGGCGAGACCACGATGTCGCTGAGCGACCGTTCACGAAACCTCAATCAATCAACAATTAACCCACAACAATAAAATAAGACAATGAAAGTGAATGTGGAGTTAAAATTTATTATAACTCTACAACAAAAATGTGTATAGGTGCAAGTATGTGTAGAGGTCGAACATACGGAGCAGACAGGTAGAACGGGGCAAAATGCTCAAGATGTGTGACTGTGATGAAATGTCTATCTATGCTATGCTTTTGTGGGTTTTTGATTTTATATTTTTTATTTAATTTTAATTTTATATTTTTGTATTTTGATTTTTAATTTTTTGATTTTATAATTTCTTTTTATATTTTATATTTTTTATTTTCTTTTCCTTTATAAAAAGGATATATACACAATATAAGAAAAGAGAGGATAAGGTATTTATAAAAGTAAATAAAAATAAGTAAAATTCAGAAAATAAAATGTTTTTGGGATTTTTATATTTTTATAATATTTTTGTGATTTTTCAATATTTTTCTTAATTAATTTTTTTGGTATTTTTAAAGTCAAAATTACTGAAAACAATAGATAAATTAAAAAGATGAAACTAAAATGGAGATGAAAAATAGTAATCAGTGACAAAAATCTCCCAAATTAATTTTAAATTAAATATAACAAAACAAGAAAATTCAAAAACAGAGTTTGTATTTTTAGGATTTTTTAATGGTTTTTTAATATTTTTATGAAGGCTTTTGGGGTTTTCTAATTTTTAGGAGTTTTCTTTTGTATTTTTTGTGATTTTTGGTCTGGAGCTAGAACACACTAAAATAAAGAAAAATGAATTTTTTTTGGGAATTTTCTGATGTGTTTTTATAATTTTTATGGATTTTCTAATGCAAATAGTGTTGAAAATGCTTGTTTTTTATCTTTTATAAATATGAAAATGTAATAAACTGCAAAATAAAAATATGGCATGATAGTACAATGCAACAGGAGTTTTATGATGATTTTTGTGGATTTTTTTAGCAATTTATGGATGCATGAATTAAGTAGAAACAACAAAAAGAAACTACCTCCTAGCAGGGGTATATATGTAATATGCGCAATGTTCAAGGGTAGCAATGCAAACTTTTCAGAAATCAAATAACTTAATTAAAGACTCTCTGGACCGGTAACAAATATTAAAACCCACGAAGGACTTTTAGCAAAATTCCCCGGAGGCACGTGCTCGCGCTTGCCAGGGCTATTCTGTAATTCCCAAAATCCTGAGGGGCATAAATGCAAAAGTGCCAACATTTTATAACTGCAAGTAGAATTGGTACTAAAGATAAATATACAAAATACCCAGGGTTCCCTTGCAAAATTGCCAAGTCACGTGCGTAGCGCACGTGACCTGGCGAGGGACCTAAATGGAATATTACAAAAAGTCAGGGGGCAGTTTACAAATTTCACGAAAGTATTAAAAGGCAGATGAAAGTTTAAGTGTTAATTATAAAATACAAAATCGTGCGAGGGTTTTAGCACAAAATACCCTAACACAGGGGGAACGAACGACGGATGTAATCTTCACTTTGCCATGTGTCGTGTCCCGGTTGCACGATGCCGCTTCGCCCGCCGATGGCTGAGATTAAAACGTGATGGAATGATCGGACGGTTGGGGAAGATCTGATCCGATGGCGCATGCACGTCCTGAAGAACAAGGGCGATCCAACGTCTCGGAGAGGCTCAGGAAGAACGGACGAAGAACACGTGCTCGGCGAGTTTCGACCACCGAGTACGACGCCCGCCGTCGCCTTCCTTCGCTGCTGGGAAGCTCGGAGCAAGCTGGAGACACCCTCTAATGGATTTTAGAATGTTTTTAGGGTTTACATGAGTTTTGGATTATTTTTAAGGTAAAAAGGCTATTTTTTATTGAAAACTGTGACGTTTTTCTGATTTTTAGATAGAAAAAAGTAATAAAACATTTTTATTTTATTTTATTAAAAAGTAGATGAAATTATCTTTAAAATGATAGGTTGTATGTTTTTAGGTGATTTTTTCTTTATTTTAGTTATGATTTTTACAAGTTCTAATGAGTTTTGTATTTTTTTATTGGTTTTAATATTTGATTTTTATTTGATTTTTGGTTTAATATGAAAAATATGGTAAACTATTCCCTAACTAATTTTTTTATAAGATTTTTAATGATATTTTGGATTTTTTTATTATGTTTTTATTATGTATATTATAGAATAGGGTATATGTATAGTGAGGGGTATAGGTGCAATAATTGGGAAGTATTAAGGCGTGTGCGTAAATTGCCGGAAACCGAATGTTGAGAACGTGTAATAGCGTAAAAGCAGAGGTTCTCACGTAAAAAACACCATAAGCGCGTGCGCATGCACACGCTTGTCTCCCGGATCAATCCTGCTCGTTAGTGTTACAAGTTACGGGGAAATTGTTGCAAACTCTGCCGAAGACCCATGGTGTCATAACTCTAATGGCTGGAGCAAGATGAAATCCCAAGGTGTGGAAAGATGTTCAAAGATTGGTGTCTCTATTGGAACACTTAAGATCAAGGTAAATATAATTCCTTTTGTTATTTTTTCTTGTGGTGTATGAGAAGAGAATGTGAATACATAGTTATCTCTTGGGCTTGTAGTGTCCCTGTCTTCTTCTTCTTCTCATTATTAAAAATAAATCATGTCGAAATATAAAAAGAGTTGTCTTGGGCATTTTGTGAGCATTCTTAAGCATAAAAAATATTTACTGAAGTTACGTCAATGCCCAACCAAACTCTGAAGTCAATTTTTGCTGTATTAAATTTAGTTTTATTAATTATAAAAATTGCATAAATTCCCATGAATTTCTACTTTTCACATTAGATCAGTATTTTGGAGTTAAATAATATTAAGAAAAATATTGAAAAATTACTAAAAATATGCTTTACATTTTGGAACTTTTTGAGAATTACGAAGGAGAGTAACTTTACCAAAATACCCTTGCCATTTCTTACGTGCATGTTTATGCTTTTTAATGGATGCATTCACATTAATTTTATGCATAAAATTAGATGTATTGTATGTTTTAATCCTCGATTTCATTATGAATTAGGGATAAAAACTGGATCAGATAAAGATTAGATATGCATATTTCCATATCCATATTCGCTTTGTCTCTATCGAATACGAATACTGACAAAGATGTGCTTTGGATATGCAATAAGGAAATCACATCCTTAAAAATACAGATACGAATTCGAATAAGGAAATAACATCCTTAAAAATATTTAGTGATTTTGAGAAAAAAATGTCAGCCCCTAGAAAACTCAAAAAAGGTATTTATACCGCAAAAAAGTAAATTTGAAAATATCCTTTCATACTAACATTCACATGATATTTCATTCATACATTGTGTAATAACTTACATCAATCTTATGTAAAAAGTTCAAATACAAAAAAAACTAAAAAAACATGATAAATATATTGTGATAAAAATTCACTTGTTTACAAACTTTGACCCTTCTTAGCAATTAATTAACATTTATTTATTGTTCTTGGGTTTTGCTTGGCCACTGCAGCATCAAATTGTTGCTTCATCTTTGATAATTAGCAAAGCTTTGCTATTTTATTTGCTTTCATAAAATTTGACGAACCAGAAATGCCTTAGTCTTTAATAAAAAGGGCCCCAAAATTGAAGACAAAATCTATGAAGTGCGATGGGATTATTTGAGAACTGAATGGTTTCCATTATTATATAGTTAACCAAGATTATCAATTGCAAAAAAAAATTGTCCATGAAACTCAAAACAAATGACATCCATCTCTATATCAATAGCAAAAGTTCATATAGCAGAATGGTTATTTACTGCATTGATCAGATCACGGAGAATTCACAATCGAGTATAACATTAACCGAGTCCTGAATAAAAGCAAAGCTTGTATTCCTCCTTTCCTTCCGGTGATGATCGAAGAAATGGAGTGGTGTGTTGAAACGGTGATGGCAACTGATAAATATTGGAGACGATAACTTAAATTCCGTTTTCACCCGTCACTCTTTTGGGAAGAGGAATAATGAATGGGTCGAACAAGAGAAGGGTAAAATAAAATGCTCAAAATACATGCAAAAATAAGATGTGAGTTTTCTTTATATAGAAGACAGTAAAGTAAAGTTATAGTATATAATAAAAAATTTAAACATTTTTTTAAATTTTCTTGTAGTGGCTACGTCATATTCGTGGTTAGAGAACTCTCGCGACGAGACTTGTACCTACGGCTACTAGCCATGACGTGTTGTGGTCAGAGTCCAATTTTGTGGCCACAAGCCCCACGTCCGTGGGCATAGTTCTGTTACCACAACTTGTTTTCCTTGTAGTGTGTGTTTGTGTGTGCACGTGTGTGAGCGTATACATGCATGTACATATGAGCGTGGGAAAGTAGTTAGCACCTAGTCTGTTCGACTAAGTGCTCGCTACGGGACATGCACACATGTATGTGTCTATGTGCGTGTTTGTGCACGTGCGTGTGTGTGGTGTGCATATGCATCATTGAAGACTTTTTCAATTCATCATCTCACCATGGATCGTAGAAGAACATGCATTGGGCTATAAACTACATGAGACATATAGAGATAGTTGTAAGTTGGTGAGATATCCAAAATGATTAAAATCTGCGACAAAGGTCGAAAATCTAAGAGACTTCTCAATTCGAAGAGCCACTCATTCACAAGTAGGGAGCTAAGTTGCAAAAATGGTTGTCTTCGAGTTGAGGATGATTATCTAAGATAAGAATCAAAAGAACTTGCCGAGCCTTCTTGTTTGCTGCACTTCTTAGCTATAAATTGTGTTTAGTGCTTAATTACCTCTAAATGCTCTTTCAATTGATTACATAGAGATGGAATTCGCAAAGTAACAATGATTATAGGTTGATGTCAGAATCTTTGATTGAATAACTATCCTTTTAACTTTCACTTTGATATAAAGACATCCCAGAGAATGTACTATATAAGAACATTCGAAGTAGATTTCTGTGGTCTAGTGAAGAGCAAACGAGGATAAGATTTTGCTTCAGATTTGAGAGATCATGGCTTTTAGAAAGTGGCTTCAAGGAGGAGGTGATTTCGCGCTGGAACGGGTGGTAGGGATGAAAACGGTCGGATACAAATACGAATATATGTATAATCATATCCTTATCCATTTTAAAATACGAATACCAATGCGGATACGAATATTGACGGATGTAAAATATGTGTTATCATATCCTTAAAAACGAATGTGAATGTAAAACGAATACGAATCGAATGCGAATAATAATAGAAATTTTTAATAGATTAACTAAAATATACATGTTTATGATGATTTACACATAAAATAGATATACCATATATAGTAATTTCATAACAATTATATCAACAATGGTCAATGCAATCATAAAAATGTTGTTATGTACGGTTATAAATAAATTTATTACCATATTTATGTACGAAAATGAATATACGAATACGAATGCTAATATTGACGAATGCCAAAGTGATATCCATATCTGCATCCACTTTAAAACGAATACGATATGTATAAAACGAATACGATAGCGGATCGGATATGAATATATTCACATTCGTTTTCATCCCTAACGGGTGGAGTCCAGAGGGGTCCGCTGTCGTCCGTTTTGCAGGCAAGCTAGCCCTGTTGAAAAAATTTCTTTTGTCTTACGGAAAAGAGGTGAGGGCGAGGCGAAACGCCCAAAGGGAGATAGCCCAGGAGGGAGTTGTTCGTCTAGACGGGCTGGATGACCAGAGAGAGCTAAATCAGGAGGAGTTTGCAGAGAGGACGCGACTTCTAGAAGAACTATTGTTGGAAGACAAGAAAGAGGAGATAGAATGTAGGCAAAGATCGAGACAGGATTGGCTGAGGGAAGGAGATGCAAATACAAAATTTTTCCATTCTATGGCATCGGGAAGAAGAAGACAGAATCACATCCATGGGCTGGAGGTCGGGGGTGTTAGAGTGGAAGGGGATGCGCAGCTGGGGCAGGCTCTCAGGGGGCATTTTCTGCAGGCGTCTAGAAAAAGACGGGGGGAAGGCTGGAGGTGGGTGGGGAGAGGGGTGGAGGTATTGTCGGAGGAGCAAGCGGAGGGGCTTGAGGCTCCCTTTGAGGAGGAGGAGCTTAAAAGCGCGGTTTGGGGGCTCAATGCAGATGGTGCCCCTGGTCCTGATGGCTTTCCTTTCTTCTTCTATAGAGAATTCTGGAGTTTGTTGAAGGGTGAGATTCTTGCAGTGGCCAATGAGTTTAGAGAGGGGAACATGGGATTCGAGAAAGTAAATAGGACACTGCTTGTACTCCTTCCCAAGAAAGACCATCCACTGAGAGTGGAAGACTACAGGCCGATAGGTGATGACCCGCCCGAATGACTAAGGTAAAGGTACAGAAATATAGGTCGTTGCGACCTCAATCACTCAGACTAAGTCAATCAAGAAAAATGATGAACCACTCGAAAAATACGAAATCAATCAAGCACAAAAGCGGTCCTGCTAGGAGATTAACCTGGTATAGCACCCAGGGTCGAACACAAGGAGCACGGGCTGGCTTAAAAAGCCTACGAAGTAGTCGAAGAATCAGAGAAAAAGGGAAAGCATTTTTAGTGGTTTTTAATTGTTTTTAAAATTTTTTTGGATTTTTAATATGTGAAGAAAGTGAGAAAGACTAAAAACCAGCACACTTGAGCAATTTATTTAACACACCAAAAATCAAGCAAAAATTCAAGAAAAATTATTTTTATGTTTTTTAGGTTTTTAAGTGTTTTTGGTGAATTTCTGAGATTTTTATAAAGTGTATTTTATTTTCTAAAAATCAAACAGTACTAAAAAGATAAGGTACTGTCCAGCAAGGCCCAAAACCCAAAAATAAAATATTTAAGGATCTCAGAAGGCCCTGGAGGTAATTTTCCTGTATTCTAGAAAAAATAAGGAAAATTTGAGCACCAAAATTATTGTTTTTGGGTTTTTAGATTATTTAATATGATTTTTATGAGTTTTTAGGTGTTTTTGAATTTTTAGGGTTTTTAAGCAATGAAAAATAGCCAAAATTGGCTAGAAAATCAAGCAACACAACAGAAACAACACCTAATTTTTATGGAATTTTTGGGGGTGTTTTTATATTTTTTGTGATTTTTCAAGTGAAACAGTGCCAAAAATAGATGTTTTTGAATTTTTAAAATTAACAAATAAACTCAAAAATGTCCTCCAAAATTCTCAAAAATCCTACAACATGGCAGGAGCCATGTGTCAAATTTTCGTCGAATTTGGAGGTGATTTGATATTTTATTCAAAACTAACAAGGGGGCACTGTGTACAGGGACCAAAGTGCAAATACCCGAAGATGTGGGGGTCCAGGTGCAAATAACCCAGCAAGTCACGCGCGTGGCGCGTGCCTGGGGCACTCAGGGACCTTTTGGTAATAAAAACCAAGTCCTAGGACCTTTTGGTAACTCGTACCAAAAAGTCCAGGGACGGTTATGCAATTATCCCACTAAAATCACACATGTGCAAATAAAGTGTTCACAGGGGCATAAAAGCAATTACCAAAAAGTTTCTAATCATTCATGAACCAACCAGAACTACAGGATAATAGTTGCAAATAACCCAGACAAAGCACATGGCGAAGCACGTGGACCACAAATACAGGGGTATAAATGCGAATCTCAACAAGCACAAGGTCCAAGGTGCAATTTACCCTACGTAAATAAAATGCATAAAATATTTACAGGACTGGAATTAAAAACACAAACTACGAGGGGGCCTAAGATAAATTACCCCTTATTACGCCGACGGCTGGATGAGCGCCACGTAGATGATCGGACGGTCTCGGATGGCTGGCGCTTCTCTCCTCTGCGCACGGGGGCCAATCGACGGTGCAGGGTGAGACACGTGGAGGATTTGACGGCTGGCGGCGCTGGTGCCTCTCTCCTCTGCGCTAACGGTCCAGATCTACCCTCAGGATGATCGATGGTATCTGCTCCTCGAAGGATGGACGGTCGTGATGCGAACTGGGGAGCTGGGGCTGATCTGACGGCAATGGAGGACTCTTGAAGAACAGGTGGCCGGCGAGGTTCGCCGGCCTCGTACGCGTGCTAGGGTCCTCCTCAGCTGCCTCCAAGGATCGGAGAAGATCGGCGATGACGTCCCGCAGCTGGTGGTGGCCTCCGATGGCCCAGCCGAGCCCTGGAGGGGATCCGGCGAGCTTGGCGGCGATGAGCTCCTGGCCTGGATGTGAGGGGGCCTCAGATGGCCTCCTCTTGACCTGCAAAACATCTCAAGAGCTTCGCGGGTCGAGGGCAAAGTGCCTCGACCCGAAGAAGCGGCGTGAGGGTGAACTGTGGGTCGGGACGAGCGAGCTCCGGCGAGCGGAGGACGGTGGAGCTCGAACCCCAGCTCCGGTGCGAGCTGGGTTGAATGAAGGGGCGTAGAAAGTGCGTCGAAGGATGGCGAAGGTGATAGTGTGTCCCGATGATCGAGAAGATACGCAAGATGACCGGAATCAAAGGAACTCGACGGAGATGCGATTTGGGCGAAATAAGAAATTAAACTAAATAGGTGAGCTAGAAGGCTACCTGGGTGGAGTGGAAGACTGTGCTGGAGCTTGGCTAGCTCCTGGTCGTCGCCTCGAAGGTTGTCACTGCCTGAGGCTCGAGCTCCTGCTAAGTGGTGGAGCACGGCGGCGCGAAGTCGCCGGATCGATGGTCCGGGCACCCCCTCCTCACTGCGACGAAGGCAATCGCGAGCTGTCACCTCGGAGATTGCAATGGAGGTCACGGGAATGAGAGTGGCGAGCCAAAGATGGGATTGGAGTGCGGCGGAGCTCAGGTTATATATGGGTGCAGGTCCGGGAAGAAGGGCTCGGGTCCGGCTCGATTGAGCACGGACCCCTAGGCAAGGTGTCGGGCGGGGTTCCCGGATGCACAGGGGATGATCGGAGCCCTGGGTTAGCGGATTTGGAGGCCGGGTCGTGACGCAATAAATCGGGGAAATCGGGTCGGGCGTCACGACCCGTGTGAAGTGGTCCACAGGGGGGAGTTGACCGGGCGGTCAACAATCCCCGTGGACCAATGGGAGTCAGCCACATCAGAAAGCTTTGGGAATTAATTTAAAAATAGAAAATGGCTGATTTAGCAAAAACTCAAAACATAAAAAATGTTTGTTTTAATTTTTTCTATTTTTTTGTGAATTTTAATTAATTTTTGGAAATAAAAATAAGGTATATACAATATATAGCCATATATAGGTATATGTACAATATAGGATTTTTAATTTTGATTTTTAATTAGTTATTTTTATACAATTTTTATTCCTATTTTATATTTTATTTATTTATAGAATAAAATGAGGAATAAAAGGATATTTTTATTTTATTTTTATTATTTATACACATAGGTGAAATAAATAGATATATACAACTATGTACATGGCATATGTACAATATATTTTTGTATTTTTAATTTTTGTTATTTTTATTTGATTTTTGTCTCAATTCTTTTTATTTATTTTATTTACAATATATACCATGGAATATTCACAAAAAGTTTTGAAAATAAATAAATTTATTTACAAGGTTAAATACATAAGGAGGCATGGTCTATGTACATGGTGAAAGGGCTATTTTTGCATTTTTGATTTTTAAATTTTTATTTTGTTTTTAAGAGTTTCTAAATATATACAAATATTTACAAGAATATTTTTGGTTGAGGAAAATATGATTTTATTTATTTACATAGATATCTACACATGAGCTCCTATCTCTCTCTACTGTGGCTTTTATGCGGTCAGGCCCATGCTGAGCCCTCCCTTGGGTTAGGTTGCTCAATATTTATTCTAAATATTTCCCTCTTTTTCTTTTTGATATTTATTCTTTTATTTTTGCACAAAAACATGCTAATTATAAGTTTTCACACAATGCATGCTTTTGGTAATTATTTGTATTTACATACATCTACATGTATTTGCAAAGGTTTTTGTAGCTAAAATATAAGAATAAAGAGTGATGAATGGGTATTCATCAATAGGGTTGTCTAATGCCATTACTTGATTGTAGCAAAGGTTTTGGCGAATAGACTCAAGAAGGTCCTTGACTCGGTGATTCTTCAGGGTCTGTCTGCTTTCATACCTGGTAGACAAATGACCGACGGTTTGATAATGGCATCTGAGATCCGTCTTCAATGGAAGAGGGAGAAGAAGAAAGGACTGATTTGGAAGATCGATTATGCAAAAGCTTACAATTCCGTGGACTGGAGCTTTCTATGGGCATCTTTGAGATGTCGTGGATTTTCATATCTTTGGATTGGATTGGATGGATGAAGAGATGTGTCACTACCTCTTCTTACTTAGTTATGGTGTATGGGAGACCTGAAGGGGGGGTTTTCCATCCCCAGAGGGGAGTTCGGCAGGGTTGTCCGCTAGCGTCGATGTTATTTGTCTTAGTTGTTGATGTTTTAGCAGTGCTGTTCAGGCGTGCGGTAGAAGATGGGTGGTGCGAGGGATTCCGCTATGGGGCCATCTCTGTTCATCTTCTGCAATATGCAGATCATACGATGATATTTCTAGAAGGATCAGAGGAGATGACTACAAGGGCAAAGCAGATTGTGGAGGTCTTTAGTAGTCTTTCGGGTCTTCAGATAAACAAGCAAAAGTCGGTTGTGATTCTGCTAGGGCTAGGGGTAGACGAAGGTGGCAGAATGGCAGAAGTGATGGATTGTCCGCTAGGTGAGTTGCCAATTTTTTATTTGGGCCTTCCCCTTGTCGCAGGCAAGCTTAAGAGGTCGCATTGTGACATGGTTCTACACAGAATAGAGAGGAGGTTAGTTGGATGGAAGGTAGTCACTCTATCTAGAGGAGGAAAGATGATCCTTCTGAAATATGTGCTGTCGGCAATCCCTATTTTCTTTTTCTCTGCTCGTTTGATGCTAGTGGGTGTATGCAAGAAGATTGAAACCATGATGAGGAGATTTTTCTGGTCAGATGGCAAACAACAAAGATCGGGGATGCATCTGGTTGGTTGGGAAGAGCTGACGCGACCGCGAGGCGAAGGAGATTTGGGTTTTCGAGATGTGGCGTGCATGAACAAGGCTCTGTTGGCGAAGTGGATCATTCAGATTTGGGGTAAGTCGGAAAGTTTGGTGGCCAGACTCTTGCATGAGATTTACGGAATTCAGGGCTCTTTGGAGGCTGGGAGAGTGTGGTTTGAATCTCCACTGTGGCGTGGAGTGTGAGAAGTTCTGCCGCTGTTGGCCCCGAGACTGCATCCGAAGGTTGGTGACGGGGAGGGCTTTAGATTCTGGATGAACGATTGGACAGGGGATGGGCGTCTAGGTAGTAGGTTTCCGAGGCTTTTCGCCTTAACGGCAACGAAGGAGTGTTCTTTGACCCAGGTTGGGACATCGGGGTCTTGGGCTCCCCAGCTCGTATCGATGCTTTCAACCCAGCGTTCAGAGGAGCTCGTCAGAATGCATTCAGAGATTCCATCGCCTGATTACATCACACAGGGTAGAGACCACTTTGAGTGGGAGGGAGGCAGATTCTCTACGAAGAAGGTGTACAAGGAATTCATGACACCCACCCCGCCCGCAAATGCAGACACACACATAGATATGAAGATTATTTGGAACAGTAGAATCACTTGCAGGGTAAAAATATTTCTTTGGTGTCTGAGAAGGGGAAGATTGTGCGACAAAGCAAGGAGGGGAAGACTGTTCGGCATTCCTGACACTCAATGCGATAGATGCGGGGAGCAAGTGGAAGACACTGACCACTTGTTCTTCAGATGTCCGACATTCGAGAAGGTTTGGAATGAGATTGGGGTCCCTTGGTTTTCGTTGGGAGGTGCGGCCGATTTCTGGAGTTCTGCCGAAAATGTTTAGATTAGTTATTGATTTGCAACATATTGATACATATGTATGCACGTGTGTGTGTATAATATCCGTTTTCTCAATTGAAAAGTCTGACCCGACCAGTAAATTAAGTCCAACCTGATTTTTTTCAGATCGATAGGAATGATAATATCATTCCGACAACATTGCCATTTCAACTGGTTTGAGCCAATTGTCCAATCCGATCAGACCAAATCAAAGACTAACCAATTGATCTTCACGTCTAGTTTTTTGACCTTGAGATTATGCATTGAATCGTGTATCTCTATGACAAAACAAACATGTCAAAGTTTACTACACTCAAGTGGAAGGACTTGTTGTAATACCTTCCACGAGAGTGAATGCAAACCCCGATCAGGTCCTTGAAAAGATAATTAAAGAACCCAAAAGAGAAGAAAATTACAATTTACATGTTTTTGAATACAAAATACCTTCTCAGGCAAAAATGAACTCTTCAGAAGCCCTGGATTCCAATAGGTGATGCGCATTTTCAAATGGTTCGGTTCGCAAGAAAAACTTTCAACGTACGCATTTGTACCTTCATTTTCTACACAACTCACCACAATACAAGTACAATACACACTGCTTAGTCTGAAGGAAAAAAGTTCAAGGAATGTCAGTCTTCTCTCTTCCGTCGTTGTATGGTCCTTTGCATCAATCTATAAGACACTGGTATATAAACACCAATCTGTGTTATACCAATGACTTGAACACAATTTTATAGATAAGCTATAGACATATATAGGGACATAGCTTGTAACAGATAAACAGGGCAAGGGCCCGTTTCTCGCTGCAGATAATGTATCAGCATCGCGAGAAATAAATTACAGAATGCTAAGATATATGGCATAAAAGCATATTATGGTGGATTTTATTTTAAATATGAAAGAAATGAGATGTGTCAAGTTGTGGATGGCAGGGAGTGGACTTTTGATCATTTATTTCTTTTCAAAAAAAATCTCTACGTTGTGGGATATGTGGTTTATAAGGAGTAGATTCTTACATTTTATTAAATTCTGTATATGTGTGTTTGCATGCCTGTATATATTTCTATTTCTTATATTATTATTTGAATTTAGCCTCCATAAAATATTACACAGAAATGTTATCTCGGGAGTATGTGCCAAAAATTATTTCTGCCAAGTAACCACATTCCGGTTTCTTGGATCTTTTTGGGATATGAGCAACTCCTGTGGCAATAGAGAGCAGAGCCACATCTTAATGGGATTCCATCTCTTTTGTGCTTTTAATAAAAGAGAACAGAAGAAATATAAGTCCTTTGATCGTTGAGGTCAATTCGTGGCCATAGCGATAGAGGATCCCCACTAATCATCCTATTGGTCAACCCACAGAGAGAACGCTGCCAGCCCCCCGCAACCTTCTGGTCTGGATCTCAGCGTTGGCATTGGAAGAGGAGACCACCAAAAGAGAAGAGCAATGGCCGATGTCGCAGTGAGCTTCGCCATGACGATGCTCCGATTAGCGCTGGACGAGATAAAGCATCTGCAAGGAGTCCGTGACGACGTGGAGTGGCTGCACAAGGAACTGGACTGGATGAAGAGCTGCTTGCTGGACGCCGAGCAACGGAGCTTATCGGGAGACGAGACGGCGAAGAAGTGGGTGAGAGATGTCACGGACACAGCCTACAGAGCCGAGGATGTGGCCGCTACCTTAGCAGCCAGGAGGTTCACCATTGGAGATCCACCTTCGGATAGCAAGAGTACTGGCTTCTGGTCCTCTCTCCGAAACTACGGTTCCTGTTGTTGCATCACAAGTACCGGAGATGGAGTTGGATCCTCTGCAGCACGGAGGTATGTCCCCAGCATTTCCCATTTGAAACAACTCCATGAGATCGGTAATGACATCAAGGAGTTAAAGAAGGAGATAGAGGCGATACAACAGAGAAGGGAAAGATACGGGTTCAGCCGCATCAATTCTAACGTGAATAGCAGCAGAGAGAATCTGATACATGAGTTGAGGAGAAGGCCTCTCTTCCAGGATGAGGAACATGTGTTTGGGCTCGAGAATGACAAGAAGCGAGTGATGGAATTGTTGCATGCTAAGGAGAGCAGGTGCTACGTGATCGGTATCGTCGGATTGGGCGGCATGGGTAAAAGCACTCTTGCTAGGCAGGTTTTCAAGAGCATCGAGAGGAGAGAATTTCCAAAGACTGTTTGGGTGGATCTCTCTCAGAACTACATCCAAAATCACTCCATTCACAAGCTGCTCTATGAAATCGTGAAGCAGGTGATACCAAATTCTCCGGGTTCAGAGACCATGAGAATGGAAGAACTTAGTGAACTTCTCAAATCAAATCTGAAGGATGATAGGTATCTAATTGTTATGGATGACATGTGGGAAACAGAAATATGGGATCTGGTAAAAGAGCATCTTCCGGACAGGAAGAACGGAAGCAGGATCATAATCACTACTCGGAATGAGAATGTAGCGGAACATCCTGCGTTGCACTTCCCACTTCATCGTATGGAAGGTCTGAATGGCAAGCAGAGTTGGGATCTATTCGCTCATTTGGTCTTCGAAGATGATGAAGAAATTAGAAGGGAATGCATAGGTGAATTGAAGGATTTGGCGGAGGAGCTCGTGCACGGATGTGGTGGTTCACCCCTGGCACTCACAGTTATAGGTGGTCTACTCGCTGGGAAGGAGAAGACATATTCCGCATGGCAAGGTGTACTCGGAAACAAGAAGTGGTTGCGAGGTGACGCGGGGAGGAACTGTTTGGATATATTAAAGTTGAGTTATTGGGATTTGCCTCATCATCTAACATTGTGTTTCCTTTACCTGAGCGCATTTCCGGAGGACCACACTATCAATGTGGATAAGTTGATGCGATTGTGGGTTGCTGAAGGCATTGTTGCCGAGACAGGTTTAAATGATGAGGAGGACATTGCAAGGACATACCTTGAGGCTTTGAAGCAAAGGTGCTTAGTTAGGTTTTTTTATTATCCAATATCACATGTTTTGGGTGGTTGCTATGAATATTGTCGCATTCACGATATGGTACGAGAGCTAAGTATCAATGAAGCAAAAGAAGCTAATTTCATGAATTATGATATCAAAGATGGAAGCGACAGAGTAATCCATCGGCTTTCCCTCCAAGGTGACGTTTCCTCCAGCACATTGCTTGGTCTTGTTAATACAAAGCCATCACTGCGGACATTGCTGAACTTGGCAAAGGTGAGGATAACAAATTTGAAACATTTCAATTTACTCAGAGTGCTTAATCTTGAGGGGGCTAATATTGATAACCTACCGGAGGAAGTGGGAGACATGATCCTATTAAGATACCTGAGCATTAAGGACACAAATTGCAAGTCCCTTCCAAATTCTATAAGTAAATTATCATACCTAGAGACTCTTGATTGTAAGCATGAACGTACTAATGCTTCTCTTATTGAGGTACCAGATAATGTATGGAAGATGAAGACACTTAAACACATATTAGGGGTCAGCGTGGAGAGGCAAGTTGATATTTCACATCTAGTTAATCTGCAGACTCTCTTGGTGTGGGAAGCAACTCCAGATTTTGTACATTCCTTGTTGTATCTGACCCATCTCCGAGTGTTGTTTGTTATTGGTATTGAGAAAATTCCTCTGCCGATGGATATTTGGAAAGCTATGGGAAGTTGGCCTTTCTTAAAGTACCTCACTCTAAGTAAATTTTACATGAAAGATGCACTATGTGACAAACAAGGATTTCCACGTTTGCAAAGACTGACATTGTTTGACCTATCTTTTGATTCATGGGAAGTGGAAAAGGGCTCGATGCCATCTTTGGAAATCATCTCTATATTTCATTGTAGAGGGCTAAAGAGGCTTCCGAATGGTTTAGCACATTGCAAGAAGCTCCGTATATTACACTGCCAGATGATGATGGATTATGAATTCAGTAAGTGGTATCATGATGCCATAAAGGACGGCACCTGGGAGTTCCATTACGTTAATGATATAGAGATAAACTACTGAAGTCCTATAATAAGGGACTTCATCGGGATCGTACAAATATTGCAGAAGGATTTCCTATGTGTCTATGTGTCTCTACATGTCTTGTGCGCAAATTAATTGCTCGGTTGTCTTGTGGCTCTACGTATGCATTTTCCTTGTTATATGTGGACAGACTCGGTAATTAAGTCGTATTCCTTATATTTTTTTTCTTATCATTAATTAGTAACTATGTAAACTATGTTCACATCTGGCAAGTTTTTCAAACAAGCATTTTATGGATAATTTGTTCGGTATTGTCGTTCAATTACAAATAACTAACCTATATGAACATGTTGATATCTTCCACGAGCTCTCTCGTAATTATATATATTTTCACGCTATCGATTATGTTGCTATGTAACTCTTGAGATCATAACCGAGTTTGCAGCTACGTCCGTCAAACTAAAATAAATCTTTAGCATTATACAAATTTGAGATGATATCTGGTTTCTATTTTTACAATTCTGGCAACAAAAACTTTGGTTGTGATGATTTAACCACCATACAAAATCTATTACTGGGAGTAGAGTAGTCACAAAATTCCACCAATATTCCATGTCATTACTACGATGGAAACTTTATTACACATAATTTAGAATGAATCCGTAGTTAAAATACATCTTACTTTGAGGCAACCACATCTTTGTTGCAAAAGAAGTAATCCAAGTCGTAATTTTTATTGCTACAATTCATCACTATCGTGTTAATTTATTTTTGTCGGAGGATATACTTTTTCCTATTTGAATCATTCATTTTATTTTTGCAGGTGCTTATTGAACTATAAAACTTCATTATTTAACTTCAGTTTGAATGAATTTTTCATTTTAGCAAATTTGTCTTAAGTAATAGTGTTAAGGAAATATTATCAAATCGAACTTAAACATTCGTTTTCTAAATAAACTCAAATTAGAACATATGTTTCGAACTTTCTTATTAAAATATAGGTGTGTTCTTTGTCGCTTTTTTCCATCAGCAACCCTAATAGTGTTCATATATTCAAAGAAACTGAGAAACATTACACAAAAAATGATACATGTAAGGAATGGATGAGAATTTATTACAACAGGAATCAACTATATTAATGAATGATTTACTGATTCCTTATTATATCCTTTGATAAAATTTATAATAGTAAAATTATTTAATTTAACATTATCTCTTGTTCTCAAAATATACAACAAATATCTTTTTGTTGACATATTGTGAGTATATATGTTGACTTTTTCATGCCTTTTTATTTAAATCGTTACTTAAATTAGTAGCAGTTAATGTTAGAAACTTGTATCTCAAGTTAGGTCTTGCATATATATATAAGCATATATATTTTGATGATAACAAAACATGTGTATATAGCTTGGAGTTGAACTACTATCACTACAAGAAAGATGAGAACAGGCGACGGTCAACATCCGTCGCTAACGATAAGTTGACCGTCCCCATTGATCAGAGGGGACGGTCATAAGACCGTCTCTAAAGGTCCCGTCGCATTTGGTATACGCGACGGTATTAGTAACCGTCCCCAATACCCGCACATAGGGGACGGTCAAGACCGTCCCTACAAGTCAGCCACAGGGGACGGTCGTGACCGTCCCTTAAAGTGTTTTTATTGGGGACGGTCATGACCGTCCCGTAAAGTCTGTCAGGGGAGACGGTCCTGACCGTCCCAAATGATAAAAACTGAAGACGGTAAATCCGAAGGGGACGGTCACAATGACCGTCCCCTTTGTTAATCTGCTAACAAAAAAATTTTCCATTGCCCCCTATTTGATCCTCATTTTCCCCTGTTACAAAAAATCTGTATACATAATATAAATTACAATCACCAGACAAAAAAAATGCAATCCACATTCATTAAAAACTCGTCCAACAACACATGCATTGAAACTACTACAGTATCCTACAATAATTGTTCAAAATAGTTATACAATATACTAAAGTATCCTACAAACTAATAAGCTATCCTAGTCGTCGTCCTCATCCTCGTCATCGTCGCCGTCCTCGTCGTCATCAGCATCATCTTCTTCTTCGCCGTCATCGTCGTCGCCTAGCCTCACAGCGGCATTATCATCAACTGTTGGGTGGCTAGTCGACGCTCCACCTTGATGTGCCTGCATGAATGCATTGAAAATCGCCATTTGTTGGCGCAAATCCTGAATCTCCATATTCATGCTAGACACCTGACTCTCTAGTTCCCTCTTCCTTTGTGTCTTCTGAGAGGTCGAGCCGGTCCCAACTCCATGCCAATTCCGTATGGTGGCGCCACGACCACCACAACGGACGCGTCCCTGATGCTCTGGACCGGTCGCCTGGAGGAAGGCCGCATCAGCAGTAAGAGGTGGATGACTCGTTCCGGAGTGGTCTACAGAGCCAGTGGTTGTGAGCCTCACCATCTCCTCCTACAAATTTATTTAAGTAATTAAGTTCGGATTCATTTAATTTGTAAAAAAGATGCAAATATGTTACGAATAACTTACATGAATTGGACCATAGGCAGGATCCACCCAATGAACTTCCCCGCCCACATCGCATCTATCTTCTCGTATTTCAGACCAAGCGATCGGAATCGTTGCTTCGCCTCTTTCCAATCCTTAGGATAATTCTGAGGATTATTTAATAACTTTCGTATTAAACCCAACACATCTGTCATCATAGCTGCAGTTGATCCGTTCCTTACTTTCATCTTAAACAGCTCTAACAAAAACTGCAAACGCGTCATTTCCACCCCAGGAGCCAATATATCTTCTGCATCTGGCCAACTGCTCGAGAACCTATCATCTGAACCAATGTCTTGTGCCTCAGGTCTTCTTAAATCGTCTATTAGTTCAAATAACTCGTGATCAACATTATTCAAGGTTTGGGTAGTCATCAAGCAAATCTAGACAAATCATATCTATTATATACTAAACATATCAAGCAAACCTAAGCATATAATCAAAACAACTAAATCCATTGGAGAAAAACAACTCTAACAAGATTATCAAGTAAAATAAACAAGAATAAAAGCAAAGGAGTGTTTATAGTTACCGGAAATGAAGATTAACGAGGTTGGAAAGCAAGGAGGAGCCGGAGGCGACGCCGGGGCGGAGAGGGCGACCTTGGGGCGGCGGCTTGCAAATGTGAGAATGGGGATGAAAACGCAGGTCGAAGGGGTTTTTTCGATCTGACTAATGGGGACGGTCGTAATGACCGTCCCCTATGGTGACGATCGGCGACGGTTCACTAAAGACCGTCGCTTTTGGCCAAAACAGAGGGGACGGTCAATCAAAACCGTCCCCTCTGGTCGACCACTTTGCCCCATTCGTCAGAGGCGACGCCAACAGAAGACTTATGGGGACGGTCAGAACCGTCCCCAAAGACCTTCAAGAGGCAGAGGGGACGGTCATTAGAACCGTCCCCTCTGTTCTGCCACTTTGCACCATTCGTCAGAGGCGACGCCAACAGAAGACTTATAGGGACGGTCAGAACCGTCCCCAAAGCCCTTCAAGAGGCAAAGGGGACGGTTACAATAACCGTCCCCTCTGTTCGGCCACTTTGCACCAATCGTCAGAGGCGACGCCAACAGAAGACTTATAGGGACGGTCAGAACCGTCCCCAAAGCCCTTCAAGAGGCAAAGGGGACGGTTACAATAACCGTCCCCTCTGTTCGGCCACTTTGCACCAATCGTCAGAGGCGACGCCAACAAAAGACTTATAGGGACGGTCAGAACCGTCCCCAAAGCCCTTCAAGAGGCAAAGGGGACGGTTACAATAACCGTCCCCTCTGTTCGGCCACTTTGCACCAATCGTCAGAGGCGACGCCAACAGAAGACTTATAGGGACGGTTCTAACCGTCCCCAAAGGCAGAGGGGACGGTCATTATAACCGTCCCCTCCGGTCGACCACTTTGCACCATTCGTCAGAGGCGACGCCAACAGAAGACTTATGGGGACGGTCAGAACCGTCCCCAAAGACCTTCAAGAGGCAGAGGGGACGGTCATTAGTGACCGTCCCCTTTGAGTTAGAACAAAAGGGACGATAGCCACATACAGTCTCTTATTATGTGGTTATTGGGGACGGTTGTTGGATAACCGTCCCTAAAATGAGGCATTCGGGACGGTCACTCCAAGACCGTCGCTAGTTGTCGTCCCTAAATGGGGCAATTCCTGTAGTGTATTCAATAGATTAAAGGATCGAGAAGAAGGTCAAGTATAAAAAGAACAAATCTTAAAGAAGAGAACAAGTTAAGAATAAGGAACTCAAGCTCAAAATAGTTCAAGCTCAAGATAAAGCCAACGACTTTTCATTTACCAAGTCTTATACTTGTACCTCTCTTCATGTTATAAAGAACCTAAAAGAATATCTTGCATCATGCATACCATACACTCAAGATGTCGACCTCACGTAAAAGATCAAAAGCGATTGACCACTTTTTTTCCGACATGATCGATCAATTTTTATTACTAGGTAAAAATAAATCAATCAGTTCTTCGACATAATCGATCACATTTATTTACGTAACAATTCAACTTTTTTACTTGATAGATCAACTAATTTTTCAATAATGTCTTCAAAGTTGATCTTATTCATCATTTGGAGACTGATTGCTATGAAGGACCTCTGCATCTCACATAACTTACCCCAAAGTGAATTAACACTATACCCTCTCTAATTCTCATTCCCATCAATGTGAGAGTATTTTGGAGCTATTTTTTTTTTGCTTCGCTTGACATGCTTAAAATTATTTTGATTCAACACTCATCTTACAAGAACGCTCATATGTATAAGATTGTTCTTGTTTACCTCACATTACATGACATTTATTTTGTATTTGTTACGTTGTACTATTGTACGCATGGTGGAGTTGACTACATAATCAACTTGCTACAGGCAAGTTAGTTGCTAAGGGATTTAGTGTCGATTATTTCGATACTCATTCTCATATGATCAAGATACACGACCACAATCCAGGTGCTTATAGAATTAACATATATATATATATATATGAATCTCTCTGCCCATCAAATGGATGTTAAAACTCTTTTCTTCATGGCAATCTCGAGGAGATCTGTCGTGACTCTCCCCGCTAGCAGGAATGAGTACGCCATTTAATCTTTCTTATCATCTTAATTATAATTACCATGCCCATAAAAAAATTCCGACAACTCCTCTACATTATGAACTCCCAAATGCTACCTTATTCTTGAAACAATTCAACGTACGTGTTTATACCTTCATTTTCTACATAACTCACCACAATACAGTACAATACACACTACTTAGTCTGAAGGAAAAAAGTTATCGGAATGTCAGTCTTCTCTCGCCTGCCGTTGTAAGGTCCTTTGCGTCGATCTAACTCCACCTTAAGACACTAGTATATAAACACCAATCTTTGTTGTACCAATGACTTGAACACAATTTTACAGATAAACTATATACATATAGCGACATAGCTTGTAACAGATGAATAGGCAAGGGCTCATTTCTCGCTGCAGATAATGTATCAGTATCGCGAGAAACAAATTACAGAACGCTAAGATACAGCTAACTCGAATAAAAACATGCTACAGATCAAAGAAAAATGTTTGTTTCCAAGGGAGTGAGCGGTGTAGGGATTGGTCTAAGAACAATAACCATGTTATTTTGTATGCTTGTCCGGTCTCTTCTATATTAGAATGTCGACTTTAAAAGCTTCGATCTCGGTTCGATACTGATGCTACCAGGACCATCTTCCTGTTCGACGTGGATGTAATCCTTCGTCTTCAGGACCTGCAATTGGATCACAGTCAACAAAAATGTGTCTCTGGTCGCGTCACACTAGGATAATGTGCGTGTGTGTGTGTGTTCATTCAAAAGAAACAAATTAGCACATATGCACTCAAATAAATCTTTCATGATCTAGATCGTTAAAAGTGCTTGGAAAACGGATGCTTTAGGCGTGTTCATGAGTTTAATGCTTGCCTTCGTATTGTAACACATATGTAACATATCGATAAAGATCCTCAAGAATGTCTTAAAGACAAGAAAACTTGAGTCCGTCTTTGTAAAGTATGAGTACTGTGAAACAGAGTATAGAGAACTGCTCTGACAGTATATAGCACAAAACAAAAGCTCTGCTGGGATATTTAATGCACATTTGATGTTCAATGCAAGAACAGCCACTTTGGGGAAAAACATGAAAATGGTTTTAATAATTAAATGTGTGTGAAGATAATCACGACAACCTAGCACGAGTGCGTAGAAATTTCAAAATATTTCAAGCAGTGTAAACTTACCAGAGTCTCAAAGAACATTCTCGAAGCTTCTTTTCTTGTCTTGCCAATTAAAAGCCGGTCTAGTTGTACGCTCTTTCTCCCATAACCAGTTTCATCATCAAATAACAACTTTAAGTATCTAGCAACACCCCTAGAGAAAAAGGCAAGTATTAGAATGTAGGACACTACCAAGATAACCACGAGGACAAACTTGGGTTAACCATGAATAGCCAAACGGATGAGCCTCCACACTTACTACAGTCAAAGTGGATTCATACACAAAGAGGTACTCCATGCGGGAGAGCAACCGGAGTTATCCCACAAAGGAGATGTGATTCTCTCACTGAGGTCTCTAACCCATTATCTAATGACTTTTACCATCAAAAAACAGCCCTTTCTCGTAATAAAAATACCCCATCAAAATGTAGCTCAACAAGTCTAAACACATGGTTGAGGCAGCTAAGAAAGACCCAAGTTCAAGTCTCATGAGTTGGAATGGTGGGTTCCGTTGGTATTTCCCCATTTTTTATGGAAGGGTTCCAAGGTTTTTAAAAGAAAAACATAGAGCAAAATGACCAAAAATGCAATGGAGTAATCATCACCTTGTCCTTGTTGACCATCCACTATTCTCAAGAGACTGAGACTGGTCTTCTGACTGATTTGGTAGGTCATAATCCACTTCTTCATCGAAATCGACTTCATCATCGATGTTTAGAAATTCTGCCAGATTATAAGCAACAATGTTTCAGCTAGTAATTCTCCTCCAAAAAGAATTCAACAATAAAAGAAGCCATCTGGCATTTTAAGGGGACCAGAACACTAACTAAGGTTCACCTCCAAAAAGCAAACTATGAAGTAAACAAATAACCAGACCTTTCAATTACAACAACAAGCACATTTATACATGAGTGTCGCACGTGAAGCATATTGGCAAGGGTAACATTTGCTCCCAACATTATACTTTTGGTGATCATCTACGGAAATTTCTAAGAAAATGCATATTTACAGTGACTAAAACAATATTTTTTAGGAGGTAATTGGTGAGGTTTGAATTTATATCTTTTGGGTGGAGGCACAATACTTAATTACCAGACTATTTAAGTGGGTTCAACATGTGAAGTACATACAGAGACTCTTGATGATTTAAAGCCCCTGAATCTACCATATTATCTTTGCAGAGCCAAGCAATAACTTACACGTCCAAAAGCCATATATTTCTCGCATCCAATCAACGTAGCAAAACACGCAACCTCATCCTAGTATTGCTGGCACATCCTCAGTAAAAATGATGGCACCTACACATAACCCAAGCAAAGCAAGATGCTTGCATATGGGTCCCCTTGGTTGGTTTTTCCAATAGTATGCTTGCATGAATATCAAGAGGAAGAACTTGGGTCTAACTGTGAGGGGCTTGATGTAAAGGGGGTGGATGAGGAGATGATAAAATTGTAGGGAGTGAGCGGAAAGTTGATGACCTGATCATTTCTTCACAACAACAACAAAGCCTTTTCCCACATCAAGGTCGGCTACATGGATTCTTTACCTCCATTCAGATCTATCTTGGATAATTCTCAAGCTTAGATCCAAAAAACTAAGATCCCTTCGTATAGTCTCCTTCCAACACTTCTTGGACATTCCTCGCCCTCTATTAGCCGGCTCAACATCCCAAAATTCGCATCTTCTCACCGGTGCATCAGCTGATCTCCTTTGCAAATGGCCAAACCATCTTAAGCGATTTTGTCGCATCTTATCATCAATCGGAGCTACATCAACTTTCTAAATGCATCATTCCCAATCCAATCTTTATGTGTGTGTCCACGCATCCACCTTAGCATTTTCATTTCTTCTATTACCATTCTCTGCACATTTCTATGGCTCGCAGGCCGATATTCAGATCCATACAGCATAGCAGGTCTCACGGCTACTTTGTAAAACTTTCCTTTAATTTTCAAAGGAATTTTGTTATCACAGAGAATAGTAGAGACTCCTCTCTACTTTAACCAGCTTGTATGTATTATTATAGGAACATCTCCATCAATTTCCTCATCTTGTTGCAAAAAAACATCCCAAGTATGTAAAAGAATCTTTCTTCTGAATACTATCGTCACCAATCTTTACCTTGATTCCTTCACCATTGGTTCCATTAAAAGTACACTCCATATATTCGATCTTATCCCTAGTTATACGAAATCCTTTAATCCCCAATGCGTGTCTCCAGACCTCAAGCATCTCATTTGCTCCAACTCTAGTATCATCAATCAATACGATATCATCAGTGAATAACATACATCAAGGTATCTCATTTTGAATGTGACTTGGTCAACTCATCCATAATCAAAGTAAAAAGGAATGGACTCAGAGCTGAACCTGGATGCATACCAATGTTGATGTCAAAATAGTCAGTCTTCCCAGAGTGTCTCCTTACACAAGATGAAGCACTATCATGCATATCCTTTATGGGGTTAATGTATAGGACTAGAGATTGCCTCTTCTCCAAAACTCTCCACAATATCTCAGGCGGGACAAGATCATCAACCTTCTCCAAATCAATAAAAATTATATGAAAGTTCTTCCTTTTAGCTCTATAAATCTCTATTGTTCTCCTCGGCAACTTGGGCATCCCTTCTTTATTCAAAAATTGCTATTACATGAGACAACTACCATGCACACATGGTGCTTAGATTTATACATTTTTTTACCATAGGCATCTCAAACACCTAATATGTTTCTTAGATAACGAGAGGACAAGGCCTCTAACTTGGGGTCTTGGGCTCATATGAGACTGATCAAAGAAACTTAAGAGTTAAGAGTAGCTACCATCTTAGCTAATTAGCTGGCATTGCTTAGCACAATGAGGTTGATTATTGTTCCATTAAGATGAAGATAAGAGAGCCCGGATTAGCAGACATTTCATCAAAGCAATGCTGCATTTTAAACTTTCAAGCTTTTCTTACAAGCAGTGTGCGATTAATCTATCTTCTTTAATTAGAGAACTTTTAGAGCTTGCTTTATTTTCAACATTCCTAGGTACCTGCTTCTGTTCACTGTTCATTGAACCTCCCAGTGTTAGTTTTTAAGGGTGATTTTATGCACAAAAGCGTGCCTCACTATGACATCTTACGCATTCTCATTAGCCCCTAGCATATAAAACCGCATCGCTACCAACATCTGCTATCAAAATAAAAATAATATTCATCCCTAGAAAAGAAAACAAAACTTAAACGAGGGAAACCAACCTGTATCATGATCATTTTCATCCACTGTACTCGTGAGGTCCTAAAACAAGCAAGAAAAAAAGTCAGAAAGATTAAAACAAACTATTGGCATAACTTAGGAGAATGCATGAATTTGAGTCGCTATAAAATGACGTACAAATATTCTCACCAAATTGGTTCAAAAAATTGCTTACAATTCTTATGCACATAGCACAATTTACATTTTTCAATGATGTCTGCAGACAATATACTTGCATTGACCAACTTTCTGTCAACCCCAACTGAGAAGAAGAAAAGAGCAAAGTTTTCTACTCGTGTATATTTTGCTTGAACATGACTTCTTTGCTGCACCTTAAGAATTAAAACCCCTATCCATATTTTTTCCAGTAGATTCATGACCATAACATTTTTATCATTTTCATTTTTTTACTATAAACGATTTGCATACAAAAGATCAAAACAAGTGGAAGAATATCAGAGCAAAGCAAGTGGGTGGTATTTTGATTGCCGTAAATTGATTATTATAAATTATTTTGGTTACACAGATTTCACTGCATGCCATAATTCTGTTTTCATCTAATTCAGCATTTGATCTTAAGTAAACCAGCTCAATAGTATCATCATGATATTACATGAAAATATCAGAATCATTTTATACTTTCATGGTCTTTTTGAAAGGCTACAAAATTGGTCATTATAATTGTATAATATAAAGGCCAAAATCACCATGAAGTTAATTATATTACAACCATCCCAAATCGACAGAAATGCATAACCTAGTGTCAAATACAAGATTTAAAATTGCTTAAAAGGTTATCCTGTCGTGGATGCAGACATTTATTCCTTATCAACACTACGCTAACTGGATAATTCCTTAATACACAAACAAGGCCAAAAGTAGGATTATAGTATAATGTTTATAACAGTGAGAACTGGTGTTTCTAGACATTAATTGTGGAGGTTTTCCATTTTTGTTCCCACGTCAGTTAAAGAAAATGTGATATTTCTGTTATCAGGTAATTATACAGAGACACTCCCCTCAACTTTTAATGGGGAGGTGTGGCACTCCCCTCAGCCGGTGATTAATGCTCAAAAAACAGTAAGAAGGACGGCCTCCACACATTTCCTTGCTACTCCAATTGGACCGAGAACTCTCCTACATCGCCCTCCGATTCCTCCATGGAAACAGCTCAGCATGAATGCGACCTCATCCGCCCTGGATCTCAACAGACCTGCTGCAGAAGGGACATACCCTCAGCCACAGATAGGCACGGCTGAACAAGCCAACCCAAAATGGGAAATAAGTTTCCACAAGAAGAAAAAAAGGGCACCTCCAAGCCTCATACAGCCTCAGGTGGAGGCCAATCACCACATCACATCCCTATTTAATGCAGGTTGCAGTTAGCAACACGAGAGGCCTGAACAGGGTCTCCAAATGCAAGAAGCTATTACGTGAATTTCGAAGCTCGAACATCAGCATCATTGGTCTCGTGGAGACAAAAATAAAACCGGATAGATGGTCCGCCTTCGCAAAACTTGTCCCTGATGGGTGGTCCTTCACCCATAACGACACACCACTTGGTAGAATACTTGTGCTTTGGAAGATCGACTGCTGGTCTTGCTCATCTATTCAGATGTCTACACAAATGATAACGCTTCAATGCACTAACAAGGGTGGTCTTGTTTTCGTCCTGTCAATTGTTTATGGTGCCAACTCAGTCAGTGAACGAAGGGGTCTATGGAACGAGTTGGAGGGTCTTCGCAACTCCATAAACGGTCCGTGGCTGGTAATCGGGGACTTTAATGTTGTTAGATTAAACAGCGAGAAGCGTGGAGGTAGACCTCCGAATGACACGGCAGTAAATGATTTTAACAACTGCCTAAACAAGGTCGGGCTTGACGACCTAGAGTCGGCTGGAAACCCATGGACATGGTCAAACTCGGTCATTGGGCAAGGAAGAATAGTGGCGCGGCTTGACCGTGCGCTCGTTAATGATGCTTGGCGTTGCAGTCTCCCACTAGTTAAACTCAGATATTCAGTTAACCCATCCTCGGACCACCTTATCATGACGGTTACTTTCGGGGAGCAACCTCCGATGCATAAGCCATTCCGATATTTCCAATACTGGGCTGCGCGTGATGGATACATGGATGTCGTCACTGTCGCATGGGCAGCCCCTACTCATGGCGACCCAGTGAGCAAATTTCAAGCCAAACTCAAAAACGTAAAGTGTGCTCTTAAGGCCTGGTCCAATACGCATGGAGACGTTCGTAAAGATATGCGTGATTTGAACCTCTTTCTGGCTATGGTGAACGAGGCACAAGCAATTGAGCCACTTGACCCATATCTAACTCAACTACATAAAGACGCAACCGACTATATGTTTATCCTTGATGGGGATGAGGAATCCATGTGGAGGCAGAAGAGCAGAATTAACTGGTTGAAGAGGTGATAAAAACACAAAATTCTTTCACATGGAGGCCGGCATTCGAAGAGCTAGAAACAATATTCCTTTCCTACTTGATGGGAGTGGCAACATCGTCGATGCTCATTCCAATGTGGTGGCTGAAGCCGTATCCTTCTTCTCCTCCATACTTGCGATGCCAGAGTCTGGTCCCTCCCGGATCAATGCTCCAGAGCCGCGGCTTGTCCTTACTCCACTCTCCAGGCAATGGCTTTCGAGCCCCTTCACGGAGGACGAAATTGAGCGTGCTATGCGGAGCATCCATTCTACCAAAGCGCCCGGCCCAGACGGCTTTAATGCTGGGTTTTTTAAGCGCCACTTGGGACTTATTAAGATGGACCTCATCTTGGCGATGAAGCATTTGTGGAATGGGAGCCAACACCCAAGGAGCCTCAACCACACTTTTCTGGCACTCGTTCCTAAGGTGTCTACCCCCTCCAACTTGACGGACTTCAGACCTATTGCGTGTTGCAACACAATATATAAAATCTTTTCTAAGATCCTGGCCTCACGCCTCGCTACAATCATCAATGAGTTGGTTTCGCCCAACCAAACGGCATTCATCAGAGGGCGGTCGATTGGGGACTATTTTAGACTTGCCCAAGAAGTGATCCATGGTTTTGGGAGCAAAGTCAGTGCTCGCAGGGCCTGTGTAAAAATTGACCTCACAAAAGCCTTCGACTCCGTGGACCATAAATTCCTTCTTGACAGCTTGGCGGTGAGGGGATTTGATGATAGATGGTTGACTTGGATCTCGCATTGCATATCCTCTTCTAGGTTCTCAGTCCTTGTGGACGGCACTCCTCACGGATTCTTCCTGTCTTCTAGGGGTCTTCGCCAAGGGGATCCGCTAAGCCCCCTACCCTTTGTTATGCCATGGATTCCATATCTACCCTGACTGAGAAAGCTGTCCATGAGGGAACCTTCCTACCCATACGTATGGGGAGGGCGGTCGTTCCATCCCATCTCATTTATGCGGATGACTTAATTTTCTTTTGCAAGAAGTCCAACGCCGCACTAAACGGGGTCAAGAGAATATTGAATCAATTTGAGAATATGTCGGGCCTCTCACTGAACGCACGGAAGAGCAAACTAATCATGCCCCTGCACTCCGATTCGGACTTCAGATTCTGTCTCGAAATGGGTTTGCTTATCCAACCATTACCTGCTAATTATATGGGGATTCCTCTGTCACCTGCTAAAGGGAGAATGGCGGCTGCCCGGGCTCTTACTGATCGTGTTAGGACCTTGCTTTGCGGCTGGAAAGCAAGGTCCCTATCTTTGGTCGGTCGCCTTCAACTACTTGCCTCTGTCATTGCTGGTGTCTCTATGTACTGGGCTTCGGGCTTCCTGATACCTTTGGGACAGGCCAAAAAGGTTGAGTCGCTTATGGCAGATTTTCTTTGGGCCTATGGCATACATCACGTCAAATGGGAGGTCGTTTGCCTTCCCAAACTGGAGGGGGGCTTGGGCCTTCGCTCCCTCTGCACGGTGCGTGAAGCAATGATTGCATTATGGTGTGGGAAAATTATGTCAGATGATAATTCTATTTGGGCTTCCTACATGCGGAAGAGGTACATAAGAGGAGGAAGCTTCATGAACTGCAACAAGTCCCAGGGGGACTCTCTGGTCTGTAAGCATATTCTGGATTCACGTCATTTGCTGGGTACAGGTAGTACGGAAAGCGTCATACGGCCTTCACTTCCTTTAACTTTTAGAGACGCCTTTGACATGGTTAGGAAGCGTGTGAACTGCGTTCCTTGGGCAAACATACTTTGGAATTCGAAAGTGGTCCCGAGGCATGCCTATGTGCTCTACCGTGCTATATTGGATCGCTTGCCTACACTTGATAAACTCCTTAGGCGTGGAATCAACGCCAACGTAAACTGCTACCTCTGCCTTGGCACGGATGAAGTTGCACCACATCTTTTCTTTACTTGCACTTACTCGGCTGATGTTTGGGACGGAGTATCCACCGAACTTGGCCCCCCCTCACTGGGGACGAGATGCCTTATGGACTTGCTGAATGAATTTTCAAAGATACAGTGTCGTATCGTGATGTTGAAGACTGCGACTGCTCTCGCTGCGTGCGCGTGGGCCATCCGGGAGGAGCGTAATTACAGATGGACTGAGGGGCGGACCTCTCCCCCCAGGCTCCGACCCAACGTATAACTAGCATGGTTTATGCTACTCTAAACTAGCACCCTGTTATTGCTCTGGACAAACTACTCTTAGTTTTTTGATCCTTCTCCTAGCCTTGATGCCCAAACGGAGGTGTTAAAACCCCCTGTATCAACATTTTTTGAAAGTTTTATACATACTTAGCAAAAAAAGCAAGTATGATATTCTAGTTATCCAGTAAAGCAAATTTTGACTAAGGTTGATGAAAAAGTGCATGGATCAAAGATTATATAACAGTGAAGGTCCATGATTTTAGGTTTTTTAGGATGTACGAAATGAACAAGGTGAGATGTCATCATTTTGAGTCCTTTTGTAAAATGTATACCACGTAAAACCAAATGCATAATATCCTGTTACTGCGTAGTTACATATATACTTACATTTAAATCCCTTGTGGCACCAGCACCATCAGGATTTTCCATAAGCGTGTTAGTTTCTAGATTTGATTCCTGAGCACCATATGGCTCCCCCAAAGTTGATGTAACATCTGAGGTAGGGAGTTGCAACTTCTCACATTGAAGCGCTGCGTTTTCATCCAATGAAAGAGACATAGCTTTGCCATCTCCTGCAAGAGACATTTCTGTATCATCTCCAGAAATATTCATCTGCTGTTCTCTGATATCAACACCCTGGTTATGAAAGCCGAGAAGTAAATAAAAGGTGATGAAAATTCCCTGCAATGAAAAAATTAATTTGCAAAATCAGCAGTAGCCAAAAAAACTTGCAATTCACCATTTCTTTTTCTACAGAAGTTGGTTGCATCTCATCTATGATGACACTTCTGTTTTCTGATGCCTGGTAACCACCATCAGTCTCAGCATGATTGATGAGATCCATGCCATTTTGCATATGGTTTTCCCCAAAAGGGACATCTCGAGGACTTGAATGTCTTTCTACATTCACGATATAAATAGATGTCTCCGCATTGTTATGTGCATCATCTACAACACTTGTGCTTTCTAATACATGATGACCATCTTCAGTGATGCATGCCTTGCTTTCTAATACATGAGGACTACCTCCAGCACTGCATGTATTGCTTTCTAATACATGAGGACCAGCTTCAACACTGCATGTATTCCTTTCTAATACACGAGGACCAGCTTCAACACTGCATTCATTGTTTTCTAATACACGAGGACTGTCTTCAGCACTGCTTGCATTGCTTTCTGATACAAGAGAGCCATCTTCAGCACACCATTTATTTTCGTCATAATTTGAAGTATCATCTTTCTTATTTGGTAGAACAGTCCCCTCAAATGATTCATCTGCTACTTTCAGAAGCAACCCATTACTCATGGCCACATGAGATGCTTCACTGTCTTTATCTTTGTCAGCAAGAGGTGTATAATTTATGGAACATGTATCAGCACAAATAGCACCCATATTCTTCACAAGCTCGCCATTTCCATAGTTACTACAAAGAGTATCCATTGATACAGCGGAAGATGTAACAGCATTAGAAGAGGAGTTTAATCGAGCTATATCTTGTGAGTCAATTATGTGATCAACAGCATTATGCACAGGAGCCACATAAACAGATTCCTGATGCACAGCAGTTGCCAAATGGCTGGTTGAATCAACAGGCACACCAGCATCGTCTTGTTTAAGACTAGCCACAGTCAAATTGTCTAACCCCGTCACACCTCTTGAAGGGAGCTCAGATTCCACAAGGGGGCCCATTTTTAATGCATTAAGAGATGTATCATTTATGGAACATGTATCAGCACAAATATCACCCACATTCTTCACAAGCTTACCATTTCCATAAATACTATTATGAGTAACAGCATTAGAAGAGGAGTTTAAATGACCTGTGTCTTGCGATCCAATTATGTGATTAACAGCATCATGCACAGGAGTTGCATAAACAGACCCCTGCTGCACCTCCATTGCCAGATGCACAGTAGAATCAACAAATATGCCAGCGTGATCTTTTCTAAGACCAGCCACAGTCAAATCGTCTAATCCCACCACACCTCTTGGAAGGAGCTCGGATTCCACAGGAAGCCCCGCTTTTGATGTTTTAAGAGGTGAATGTCTGGAATCCGATATGGGAAGAACAGTTCCATTGGGAGTATATATTTGGTACTGGAATGATGCCAGGACTGGGGACATACCTGCCAATGATTAACAAACATATGTTTATTGCTCTTGAGAGGCTTGAGCCACAATTGTGCAAATTAACAATGAAATAAACCAGAAACATTCAAATTCGAAATAAGAAAAGCCATATAATTAAATCCCAAAAGATTCAACATTCGAATTCTAAATAAGAAAAACCATATAACTTAAGCCCAAAAGATTCAAAATTCAAATTCTAAAGGTAGAAAAAGCATATATTTTAAGCGCATAGTATTCAGAGCCGTATCCAAGCCCAATTTTTCCTCCAAATATAAAATACAAATGATAATAGGAAGCTTAAAAGAGATTAAACACCATAAGCTAACTTTCATTCGTTGCCTTTCGTGTTACATCCCATGGATTATTAATGGGACACACTAAGTAGAAACATGCTGACACTGAAGGAATAAGTGAACACCGGATCATCTTCATCCATTAAGCTCTGATGTGATCTGACGCCAAATGAAGAGTGGGGAAAATGTGAGAATGTTATATTCAGAAGCAAACATTAGCCCTCTATATATAAGGAGAAGCTAATGTTAGCGTGAGCGTGAGTAAACACGAATACAAAAACAAAACCACGCCATAAGGGGCACACCACTTATTACTCAACTCTCCCCCTTAAGTTGTTTTGTGACTGAATTATCTCTAATTGGGCGAGATCAGGCAGAGATATGGTGATGGCAATAGCTCTTGTGTGGGCGTTATGGGTTATGGCTGCCTAGAAATGGAGTGGTGCTCTATCATGAGATAGTCTTAGTTGAGAATGTCAAGCTCTTTTTTATTCTTAGTGATTGCAAGTAATTTATTCATAAAATTTATAAAAGAATAGGTGTGCGTCCTTAGAGGTGCTTACTCTATTATTCCTAAAAAAGATATTTAACATGCTCGACTTGTTATAGCATCACTCAAAAGAAGATCTGGAAAAGTGACATGGTAAACATATTTGTAATCCGATTTGAATAGGTAACTTTAAAGGTCCACAGGTGTCATTGTTAAATAAGGTCACTAGTGATGTGGCAACCAACCACCACATGTTTAGTCCTCCAGCAAAAATGGGTTCATTTGTTATGTATACAGCAGAAATGTGTTGACGCATCTCAACCCCATCAGTCTCTGGTGGAAGATAAAGATCAAGAAGTACATCCAAGACCCTGCATCTCGGATGCTGCTTGGACAATGCCATGTATTACCTTTTTGCACTCGAGAAGAATACCACATATTGTTTATTGCTCCACCCCACAAGAGGGTCCTTGAGATAGGGGCAGAAGTCAGTGGTAGAATTCTTATCTGCAAGCTACCCCACACCATCTCCATCACAGTATGTTATAATACTCAGTGACGATGCCCCCTTTTCAAGGTGTTGCAGTATATGCGTCATATGTGCACATCCAGTGTTTAGTCCCACATCTACCAGTGGTTGGACTTGGAGGGTCTATGGAGGCTATATAAGAAACCCCAGACCCCATGTATCATATGAGAAAGTTCAATGAACAATCAGCCTTTGAGGCTTTCTTCCGTGGTTTCATCCCCCTCCTTAGGGAGTAGGATCCGACATAAAATCGTGGTGTTCCATAATGTTTATTTCTATTATATCAGAATCCGCATCCGCATTCGTTGTTTCTAACATGGTATCAGAGGGGGTTCGATTCTTGAGGATGTAGTTTCATTATTTTTTCGAGATTCGATTTTGATTTTTTTATTCTTGAAGATTATTCATATTAATCTGTTGTCCGAATTCTATATGATATATTGAAGTTCAAGTTTTAGGGCTTCATCAGAAACCCTAGGTCAAGCTACTGCGTGAATGTCCATGTTGTCGCCTGTTTGCTCATGTTTTGTCGCCGCTGCAACCCCCTGCTCCAGATCCTCCCTTTCTCGTCTCCAGGCGGCAAGGTCCCGCCTCATCGGGCCCCCATCTCGCTCGAGGCCATTGGATGCCACATCGAAACAAAAAAACCTCGATGATGTCATGCAAGGTTATGATGTTCAGGTGTTTGATCTTCTTGGGGATGATCTCCTACGTGAGGTTCTCCTGGATCTTCTTGTTGAGCTTGTTCATGGAAATCTCCTTCACCGCCCTCTCTGTGTCGTGGATCATGTGCCTCGCATGCCACATCACCAAGAAGAATCTCGATTCGATCGGCTTCCCAAAGACAGTCGCCCACAACCCTCGCCCCCTTCCTCTCCAACCGCATCATCGTCGCTACTGAAAAGGCGGCGACACTTCCAGTGAGAAGGCGGAGCATCCCCGATCGTGGCGGCGCATATCCCCAATATTGATCTCCACTCGAGCTCCCACAGGTGGCCTCTTCGAGCATCTAGGCGGTGCCGCACAACATCTCCCAGGGCGACGCTGCTCCTTTCAGGCGGCGGGGATTGTTCGTCCCCCACGGAGAAGGTCCTCTTCCTCACCCTTGCAGGAGATGGCAGAAGAAAGGTTCCCACAATGGGAACCCTAGTCAATGATAAAGAAAAGGAGGGGCTTGTTGTTTTCGGCCCAAGTGAGTCGTACGTTGGAAACAAAAAAAGAGGAGAGAGAGCAGTCCCAATTGGGTTTTCGTATTAAAAAAAGGGAAGGCCTGATTTTTTAAAACAAGAAGAGGGTTGTTTGCAAAAAAAATGTGTGCTTGAGAAAATACACGTACAAAAGAAAAGTTGTACGCAAAGAGGAAAAAAGGGCGAAAAGTTGGAAAAAAATTGACGAACGGCTTGTTTAAAAAAATGATTCGAAAAAAAATGAAAGGAAAAGATGAATAAGAAATGTAATCGACTTATGTGATGTTTTTCCCATTTTTATGTATTCTCCCAACTTTGTCGATGTCATTGTTTTCCGACAAGTATGGGAGAAAGGAGGAGTATTATGCAGAGTTCTACAAGAGGCCAGATTGTCTGATTCTTCAAATTCCAGTTCAGATTCAGATTCTCCAGTACAGGTGCATGGCCAGGTTTTAGACTCTACAGTTCAGTTTCAAACTCTGCAGATTGGTTCAGAGTCCAAGTTTGAAGCACTCCATATTTGAGAGATCCAATATCTTTGAGTTCTCCAAAGAGAGACTCCTTTTCAGACGCACATGTGTGCGTTCATTGTAGAGATAGTTTCTACTATTATTATATGTTTATGTACCTAGTTTCTATTTCTCTCTTCTATTTAGGCATCCATGTAATTTACCCTTACGGCCTCTCCCTATATAAGAGAGCCTAGGGTTTTCTTATTATCATAACGAAGACTCCTTTCTTCTAACATGGTATCAGAGCCGCCTTAGGGCTCTCCTCCCTTCCCCACCCGCCCGCCGCCCCTCCTCTTCTCTCATCTAGCCGCATGGCGGCTCCCGGCCGCTGCACCTCCAAGCAGCCCCACCCCCCCTCCGTTGCCGCTGCACCACCCAGCGGCTCCCAGCCGCACACGTCAGCGGCCCTGCCGCCCTAGCGGGGCCCCTTCTGCCGCCTCCAGCCGCCCCAGTGGCCCTTCGAGCCCCAGCCCCACCCTTCAGCCGCTCCTGCGGCCCTTGGCGCCCTAGCGGCACCCCCTCTCTGCCGCCGTAGGGCTTTCATAGCCTCCAGCAGTTCATAGGCGCCGTTTTCGAGGCGATTCAAGGGCTGTAAGCTTCTTTCGAGGCGTGCCCTAGACCCCTCTTCCTCCGGTTTATGGATTTGAGTGCGTAAAAGTCTACACACGTACTCAAATCCAATGCAGTTGGTGTAGACATTCATCACAGTGTCTATTATCCCCTCGTCTTCTCCGAGCAGCAGTATGTCAGAATCGAAAGTCGATTTGCCCTCCACAGGCGCATTCAAAGGTCCGGCGCCAATAGTGAAGATGGACGGGTCTAACTATGAGCTATAGCTATGCAGTTCATGAGTCTCATGAAATCAAATGGTAAGAAACACATTCTTACCGAGGATGAGCCAGCGGAGAAGACAGGGATCTATGCCTCATGGGAGGCCGATGATGCTTACGCAAAAGTATGGTTGTCTGGTACGTTGACGATGGAGATAGCTAATGATGTCCTCCATCAGCCCACTGCTAAGGCGATGTGGGACATCCTTGCCACTACATATTCGCAGGTGCGAAATGAGACAAAGATGTTGCAGCTTCAACATGACATCTTTACGATGAAGCAGGCTGGCAGACCTCTCCATTCTCTATACACATCCCTAAGAGGGATGTTCGAGAAGCTTTACAGTACCATTCCTCTGACTGCTACTCCGGAGCAGCAGAAGACGTTTCGGAACGCCACCATGGTAGGCGTTCTACTTGCTGCCCTCGATCCTGAGTATGATGCTGCACGGTCACAGATTTTAGCAAATGCAGTCATTCCTCCAGTGGAGGATGTCTACAGGAGGTTCAGTCGTATTCCAGTCTCATCCAGCTCTTCTACTCCACCCCCATCTGCGATGGCAGCTTCGCGGGGGAGAAGTGGACCACCTTCTGGGCGTGGTCGTGGACGTGGCCGTGGACCTCCAGGAAGAGGCGGCCGAGTCAGTCAGATGTGCTCGTATTGTCACAGAACCGGACACTCAGAGGAGACATGCTACTCAAAGCATGGGTTCCCAGCATCGGCACGGGTTGCAGAGCATTCACAGTCTCCATTACCGTCTACAGCAGATCATAGATTTGACGAACTCGTGGCCCGTCTCCGTGATATTATGCCACATTCTTCTGGTGATTCATCTGGTGGCTCTTCAGATATTGCTGCCACAGCCTCTGCCAGTTCATCAGCCGCAGCCAGTTCTTCAGGTAGATCATCAACCCTCATACCTTCACATGATATATCTGACTGGGTTATAGATTCCGGAGCTACACATCATCTCTGTCGAGATAGAGGAAGACTACAGGCCTACAGGGCTATTCCTCCAGGTCGCTCAGTACAGATAGCAGATGGTTCCCACTCACCCCTTGTTGGCCAGGGGGAGGTTTTCTTATCCTCTACTATGCAGCTACAGAATGTTTTACATGCCCCTGAGTTCTCACTGAATTTGCTGTCTATTAGTCAGATTACAAAGGATCTGAATTATCGTGCTATATTTGACCCGTCTTCTCTCATTTTTCAGGACATACTCACGGGCAAGGTGATTGGATGTGGCTCTGAGCAGAACGGTCTATATCGGCTGGTTCGGGAATCCTATGCTGGCATCTCCACTCACTCAGCTGGACCAGTCTCCCCTTACATTTGGCATCTTCGTTTTGGTCACCTTCCGCTCCAGAAGATGCGACATCTTCTGCCCCAGATCTCTCCAAGTTCGTCGTTTCGTTGCGAAACATGTCAGTTAGGAAAGCATCACAGGTCGAGCTTTCCAGGTCGTCAGAGTCGGAGCAGTAGCTCCCCTTTTGAGTTGTTACATATAGATATATGGGGTCCGAGTCGTGTTCCCGATCACCAGGGGCAAAGGTTTTATCTTGTGGTAGTAGATGATTTTTCTCGTGTCTCTTGGGTTTTTCTTCTGAAGAATAAGTCTGAAGCAGGAGATGTTATCAAAAATTTGATTAATGAAGTGCAGAATGTTTTCTCTTCATCAGTCAAATATGTTCGGACTGATAATGCCCTGGAATTTTGTACGCGTTCTCTTTCTCAATTTCTGTCATTGAAGGGTATTATCCATCAAACCACCTGTGCATATGCGTCCCAACAAAATGGTGTGGCGGAAAGAAAGCATCGCCATCTCTTGGATATCACTCGTACCTTGTTGATTCAAAGTTGTGCTCCTATTTCTTTCTGGGGGGATGTTGTTCTTACTGCATGTTATCTGGTCAATAGAATGTCGTCCTCTGTCCTTGGAGAGAAGATACCCATTTCACTTATTTTTCCGGACAAAGAGCTATTCTCACTGCCACCACGTGTCTTTGGCGCTGTGGCGTTTGTTCATCGTCTATCTCCTGGACTTGACAAGCTCTCTCCAAGAGCAGTCAAGTGCGTCTTCGTTGGGTATTCCAGAACCCAGAAGGGATACCGGTGTTATGATCCTACAACCAACAGGTACTTTGTTAGTGCGGATGTCACTTTCTTCGAGTCGGTTATGTATTTCTCACCAGCTGGGGACAGAATGGAACCATCCACCACCACTGATGATATTTTGGTTCCACCACCACCTACTTGTTTGTCACCTGACTCGTCTCCTGTGTCAGTTCCCATGCCAGCACCACCGCCCCCACCACCTCCACCCATTCCACGGCAAATCATATCACCATTTCCTAACCACTATACGCGTCGGTCAGGTCCCGCTCAGGCAACTCATGAGCCAATCACTACGCCTCAGGTATGTTCAGATGATGTTACTAATGACGGGTCAGGTGTGGTACGTATGCAGGATGACTCCTCACAGGCAGACCCAGATGATGATCTTGATGTTCCGATTGCTATTCGGAAACAGAGACGACAGTGTGCATCCTATCCACTTTGCTTCACAGGTTTCCTTTCACCGGCTCACAGGTGATTTCCAGAAGTTTGCCACAGCTTTGTCTTCCGTGGACATACCACGGACATACCAGGAAGCCTTGAAGAGTGAATGCTGGAGATTAGCTATGGAAGAAGAAATGGGGGCCTTGCAGTCCCGTGGCACATGGTCTTTGGTCCCTGTACCTCCAGATGCATCCGTTGTGAGCTGCAAATGGGTCTTCACAGTCAAATATCACGCAGATGGCACATTGGATAGGTACAAAGCACGCTTGGTCGCCCGTGGATTTACACAGACATATGGCGTTGATTACATGGATACATTCGCTCCCGTGGCGAGACACTCGACTCTCCGTATCCTCCTGTCTGTTGCAGTGGTTCGTGACTGGAACATTTCTCAGCTAGATGTCAAGAATGCATTTCTGTACGGGGACTTACAGGAGGAAGTCTACATGCAGCAGCCACCCGGGTTTACTGCTGAGGGGGAGAAGCATATGGTCTGTAGACTTCACAAGGCTATATATGGCCTTAAACAGAATCCACGAGCGTGGTTCCAGAAGCTGTCCAACCTAATTGAACACCAGGGATTCAAGAGGTCCAATGCTGATCATTCGTTGTTCGTCCAGAAGTCCTCGGGAGGTACAGTTGTCATAATGGTCTATGTGGATGATATTCTAGTTACAGGAGACGATATTCAAGGCATAGCGAGGGCGAAGGCATTCCTAGGTCGTCAGTTTGTTACAAAGGATCTTGGAACCCTAAGATATTTTCTGGGGTTGGAATTTGCAAGGAATGCACATGGTTTGGTGATGACACAAAGGAAGTACATTACAGACTTCCTGGTTGAGACTGGTATGGATGGTTGCAAACCATCAAGCATCCCCATGGACCCCAGCATGAAGTTATATGATGGTGATACTGATGAAGTAGATAAGAGGAGATATAGAGAGATGGTGGGCAAACTCCTCTACATCACCATAACTCGCCCAGACATTAAATTTGCAGTTAGCATGGTGAGTCAATTTATGGAGCAGCCGAGACAGGTTCACATGGATGCTATACACATGATACTGAGGTATCTGAAGTCTACTCCTGGATTAGGGCTACTATTCAGAAAGGGTGCAGACTTATCCATCTCAGCGGGTGCAGACGCAGATTATGCAGGATGCCCTAGGGATAGAAAATCAACCTCAGGGTTTGCAGTCTTTGTTGGAGGCTCTCTGGTTTCTTGGAAAAGCAAGAAACAAACGGTGGTGGCAAGATCCAGTGCGGAATCCGAATACAGGGCAATGGCCCAAGCCAGCACGGAAATGATGTGGGTTCGCTCCGTATTAGAAGATCTACATGTAGCAGTACCTCTACCTATGAAGCTTCAGTGTGACAATCAGGCAGCATTGTTCATTGCCAACAATCCAGCTTTTCATGAGAGGACCAAGCATATTGAAGTTGACTGCCATTACACTAGGGACCTGATCCAGAGAGGATTGATATCCACGGCCCATGTTAGCTCAGGAGATCAGACTGCCGATGTATTCACCAAGCCATTGCTCAGAGGACCATTCCAGAGATGTTCATCCAAGCTGAGCATGATCAACATCTATGCTCCACCTTGAGGGGGAGTGTAGAGATAGTTTCTACTATTATTATATGTTTATGTACCTAGTTTCTATTTCTCTCTTCTATTTAGACATCCATGTAATTTACCCTTACGGCCTCTCCCTATATAAGAGAGCCTAGGGTTTTCTTATTATCATAACGAAGACTCCTTTCTTCTAACATTCATTATTTGTATGCTCCCCATTTTTATTTTTTGGTCTCAGTTCTCATGTGATCCATAGGGACTCTAAAGTAGAGATCGCATTCCCTATGCCATGTGGTCTAGGATTTTCATGTGGTTTCATAGGGACTCCTGAGTAGAGATCTCATTCTTTGAGCCAGTATGGGAGACACAGTTCTCTGACGAGGAGACTTTTCATACTCCATTCTCCAGCAATCGTGGGCTCCGATGAGGATGTCTCCATGATTTTTTCAATTCAGCCCTTCAAAGATGGAGTAGTTGTCCACGTGATTATGGTGGGATAGAGTACTCCGACAAGGAGACTCATTTCAGTTGTGGTGGCTCTGATAGGAGTAGTACAGAGCACACACAGTTTGACTGACACTCTAGCATGTTTGTTCCTCCTCACCTGTACAGCATGAGAAGCAACATCCTCGACAGTAGCCGGAAGTTGTCTTTGCGTTGAGTTAACATTGTCTGTAGTGTCTTGTATTGTGAGTTTAAATGATTACTTTTTGTTTGTCCAAGCTGAGCATTACATGCTCCAGCTTGGGGGGGTGTTGGAGTATATGCATCATATGTGGTAAATGGGTTACCACATCCAGTGTTTAGTCCCACATTACCAATGATGGGACTTGGAGGCTCTATAGAGGCTATATAAGAAGCCTCATACCCCTTGTATCAGATGATAAAGTTCAATGAACGAATCAGTCCTTTAAGGCATTCTCGTGTGGTTTCATCCCGCTCCTGAGGAAGTAGGGTTCCACGTAAAATCCCGGCGTCCCATAATATTTATTTCTATTATCTCTGATTCCGCTTCCGCATTCGTAGTTTTTAATACAATGCTATCTTGACGAACCTCGAGACCATCATGGTTCTAACCTAGTAGGCATACAAAGCCTTGCTCATAAACTAGGCTTTCTAGATGCAAAGGAGATGTCTGGTTTAGAAATAGTGATGTAGACAAGTTCCCCAACGAGCCGATAAAAATGCCCTTCAACCACTAGCTTGTCTTTTTCATACAAATGAGCTTTAGTATCTATAGAAATCAGAGTCGTATCAGCATCCTGAAGGATATTGAGAATCCTTAAGCGCATCACGGAAGCGTGTTGGAGCAACTAGTCGCACTAGTAGCTAGATGCGGCGGAAATTAAAAATTTTTAAATCTAAAGATGAAACCACATGATCACGAGAACACTTCTCGGATCGTTTCATCAAACCACAAAGTATAAGGAATACCTCTTGAAGCGTGGTTGTGATCGCGAGATCCCAAACAAGAGACCCTCCTGTCTCAAGTCCGATCCACGAAGAACGTACTTGCGGACACGATGATGAGTCGCGTTCCTCCCGCAATCCTCGATGAAGATCCAAGCGATGGATCCCCTGATTTCGTCAAGCGAAATCCGTCGTCTTCCTTTAGAGTAAGCAACTCCAAAGAAGAAGGAGATCCTCGAGTCGTCGAAGGCGAATGCAAGATGCTCTCCTCCTCAATATGCAAAGTGGACGGCAACTTGAGATTGAGAGGGAGAGAGACTAGACGAGAATGAGAGAGAGAGAGTAGTAGTCTTCTACAACTCTTGATGATGTATATCTCAAGAAAGGCTAGGCAAGCCCTCCTTTTATACTAGTTTAGGATCCAATGGAATGATTGAAGGGCATTTTTGGCATTTTTGGCCAAGCATGCCATTGATCATTACATAGGCCAAGCATAGCCGTTGATCATTTCATAGGATGCCATTGATCAAAGGAGGGCTAGTATAAAAGGATGCCATTGATCATTTCATAGGATGCCATTGATCATTACATAGGCCTCCTTTTATACTAGTATAAAAGGATGCCATAAATGCCATTGATCATTTCATAGGATGCCATTACATAGGTCTGGTGGTAGTGCAGTGTCCCTATCAGCCAAATGAACAGGGTTCATAACCCACCATTGCGTGGGTTGTGTTAGGTAGTCAACAGCCAACGTAAAAAATAGTTGAATCTTTCAACATGGATTTAAGCAAGAATCCATATAGCCAACCCTACTTATAGTGGGAGAAGCCTTTGTCGTCAACATATTAAATTAATTTCTACCCATTATAATTGAGGCTTACACATGGTCTCACTAGTAGAAAAGTGTCGATCTAGCCTTCATTTTTTAAGACCTTGAGAAAGAGTAATAAATGTGCACGGTGGTAGTGTTGAGAGTTTTATTTTATTCTTTTGTATTTATTTATTTTTTTGTCCGTATTATGTAATTTACCTATTAGAGTTTCTCATCTATATTCAAGAGGACCCTAGGGCGCTCTTAATGAATAAGAATTCCTCCACCTCTTTCCACATGATATCAAAGCAATGGCCGTAGACCAGAGCCCTACACCCTAGATCACATCCCCCACATGACGGCCCCTCCGTCATTAAGGGACAGCAGCCCCAGTGACAACCACAAGCAGTAATCTCTAGTGGCGTCCAGCAGCCCACTAGAGGCACTCAGCAACCCATAGATGACGCCAACAACCGCTAGTGGCCAACCGCGGTGCCCAGCAGCCGCCAGCAGCGATGGGTTGACTCAAGATGTCATTGGTTATCTCAACAACACAATATAAAATAAACACACATGTGCGTATGTGCCATCCGTGTCCCATGAGGCATAAGTCCCGATTTTGTCAATCGACTCTTCCATTGTCAGAATATGATTCTTCCCATGACACTACATAAGGCTCATAAACTGCATAGCCCATAACTCGTAGTTTGTCTCATCAACTTTGACTATGGCACTGGACCTTTAAAGCATCTAAGGATGAGACATCAACTCTATTTTCTAGCTAATACGATGCGGCTACAACAACCTATTCTCCAACAATCAAAAAGTCAAAGATATTGCAACTTCAACATGATAACTTCACGACTAAGAAGGTGTCGTCTTCATACCATATACGCATCACTCAAGTGTATTTAAGAGCGGTGTTTCAAATATTGCGAAATTTCGCCGAAATTTCGATTTCAACACTCCACCAAAATCAAAATCGAAATCCAATCTAGGACGATTTTGGTGAAAATTGGCGAAATTTCATCAAAATTTCGATGAAATTTCGAAATTAATCATTTTTTTGCCATCTCGAAACAAAATTGAAATTGAGATTTAAAACATTGTTTAAGAGACTCCATAGCTAAATACCTCTAAATAGAAGAAAATATCATGATATATCGCCGATATATCAAAATCGATATGAGATCGATATCGGTATCGATATGCCGATATATCCTCCTTTTCAGACCATTCCTTCACAAAAGATCGTCGATATGGGTGATATTTCGACAATATATCGACGATACAGCAACAACAACAAAGACTTTTCCCACAATTAAGTAGGGTCGGCTACATGGATTCTTCGCCTCCATTCAGATCTTATCTTGGGTCAATCCCGGGCTTATATCCACAAAACAAAGATCCCTTCGTATGGTCACTTTGCAACACTTCTTGGGTCGTCCCCGCCCTCTCTTAGCCAGCTCAACATCCCAACTAGGGTGGAGCATGGGTCCGGGTCGGCCCGACCCAGCCCGTTGCCCGGCCCGCACAAACCCGACCCAAGCCCAAGCGCACTACGTAAATGAGCGGGCCTGGGCTGATTTATTGGCCCATTTATTAAGTCGGGCTGGGCTCGGGCTTGCAAGTACCCAACCCATTAGCCCACGGGCCGACCCGACTTCAAGCCCACATCCAGGCCCAGCCGGCCAACCCAAAGGCCCGCGGCCCGCCCCCTAACTAGTCCCATCGCAGCCCCCCCCCCCCGAGCCCTAATTTCATTTCCCCCTATTACGCGCCGCTATCCTCCCTCCCATCCCACTCCCCTCGTGACCGCCTCTCCCTCACCTCTCCACGGCTTCAGCCTCCACCTCCTGCCCCGCTCGACCCAGCCGCTCCACCGAGCCTCCCCTCCACCCGCGAGCGCCTCCACTCTCCCCTCCACCCGCGAGCGCCTCCCCTCCACCCTACTCGGCCTCCCCGCTCACCGCCCGCACCACCGCCTGAGCGTTGCGTCGCAGCCCGTGCCAACCCCCCCGCGCCTCTCCAATCCCACCGCATCTCCCTCCCCTGCACCCTCGTGATCCCCTCTCCAGTCTCCACATCCCCTGCGGCGCTCGACACACCACTCGCGCGCGGCTCTAAGCCTCCAGCCCGACTGCCTCCCCGCTGCATCTCCCTCCCCTGAGTCCCCTCTCCACCTTCCAGTGGGCCAGCGACCGGCTGCGGACTGCGTCACTCGATCCACCGCCTGCGGGAATCATTCTGCGGAATTCATTCATGGGCCGGCCCGACCCAGGCCCGACCCATCATAAGTCGGGCTGGGCTCGGGCTTGAGCCCAGCCCTTGAAAAAATAGCGGGCCGGGGCCCGGCCCGTGGGCCCGATTTGGTAAATGGGCCTGGGCTGGGCTAGGTTGGGCGCGGCCCGAGCCCGGCCCATGCTCCACCCTAATCCCAACACTCGCATCTCCTAAATGGTGCATCAGCTGATCTTCTTTACAAATGACCAAACCATCTTAAGCGGTTTTCTCTCATCTTATCCTCGATCGGAGCAACACCCACGTTCTTTCTGATTGCATCATTCCGAATCCGATTTGTACGTGTGTGTGTCCACACATCCACCTTAGCATTTTCATTTCTGCTACAGCCATTCGTTGCACATGTCTATGGTTCACAGGCCAACATTCAGATCCATAGAGCATAGCAGGTCTCATGGCTGCTTTGTAAAACTTTCCTTTAATTTTTAAAGGAAATTTCTTATCATAGAGAACAACAAAGGCTCCTCTCCACTTTAGCCAACCTGCATTTATTCTATTAGTAACATCTCCATCAATTTCCCCATCATGTTGCAAAATAGATCCCAGATATCTAAAAGAATCTCTCTTTTGAATGTTATCATCACCAATCTTCACCTCAATTCCTTCACCATTGCTTCCATCAAAGGTGCACTCCATATATTCTGTCTTAGCCATATTTATAGAAAATCCTTTACTCTCCAACTCATGTCTCCAGAGCTCGAGCTTCTCATTTACTCCATCTCTAGTCTCGTCAATCAACACAATATCATCAGCAAATAACATACACCAAGGTAACTCATCCTGAATGTGACTTGTCAACTCGTCCATAATCAAAGTAAAAAGAAATGGACTCAAAGCTGAACCTTGATGTAAACCAATGTTGATGTCAAAATAGCTAGTATTTCCCGACAGAGTCCTTACACAAGATAAAGCCCTATCATACATGTCCTTTATGAGGTTAATGTATAAGACATGCACTTGTCTCTTCTCTAAAACTCTCCATAATATCTCTCGTGGGACAGAATCATAAGCCTTCTCCAAATCAATAAAGATCATATGGAGGTTCTTCTTTTTAACTCTATAAATCTCCACTGTTCTCCTCAGCAAACGGATGGCTTCAATAGTTGAGCGACTTGGCATGAATCCGAATTGGTTTTCTTTGACGTTGGAAACTTGCCTCAACCTTCTCTCGATCACACGCTCCCAAATTTTCATAGTGTGACTCATCATCTTGATACCTCTATAATTTGAACAATTTTGAATGTCTCCTTTATTCTTATAAAGAGGCACAACGATACTCCTCCTCTAATCTCCAGCCATTATCTTGCTTCGTCAAATAACATTGAATAGATTCCTATGCCAAGTCAAACCGTACTCACCTAAAACTTTCCGTACTTCTACAGGGATGTCATCTGGTCCTACACCTTTCCCAGGTCTCATAACCTTCAAAGCCTCCTCTACTTCCTTTCTTTGTATCTGTCTATAGTTTGCACGATTCAAGTAACTTTCACTACTAGCTAGATCACCCAAAGTGAACTCTCTATTTCCTTCCCCAATGAAAAGTTTATGGAAGTACTGCTCCCATCTAGTCTCTATATCCTTCTGAGTAACAAGCACGTGACCTTCCTCGTCTTTAATGCATCTCACTTGAGACAGGTCTTTGGTCTTTCTTTCTCTTGCTTTGACCAACCTGAATATATCCTTTTGGTCCTCCTTAGAGTCGAGATTTTTATACAAAACTTCATAAGCTTTCGACTTAGTTTCGTCGATATCGTCGAAATATCGTATCGGTATGATATCGAAACGATATCGATATCGATATTGCCTTTCATGCCTCTCCGATAGCTACACTAGAGAAGCTAAAGGTACACCGAGATTATGTTATGACTGGGGCCTTTCTAGCGATCCTAGATCTGGAGTATGATACAGCATGGTCTCAAATACTCATCGATGCCACCATACCTCCTATGGAGGATGCCTATTGTAGACTCAGCAGACTTACCATTCCCTCTGCCGCACTAACTCAGAACTCTGAAGTTATGGTAGTGTCTCGTGGTAGAGGTAGATTGTCCCAATTTAGGGGGGATGTGGTACTCTAAGCAGAGGTAATTTTAGGTCGCATCAGCCATGCACTTATTATCATCGACCAGGTTATTCAAAGAACACGCGTTGTTCAAAGCACAGTTGTCCACCCTTCGCCCGTGTTCAAAGCACGGTTGTTCAAAGGATCGCAATCACCACCCCACCCTTGCTCTGGAGTCCCTATGGCTCACATGAAAACTCTGGCTGAAACAACACAAGAAAGGATGGGGACCACTGAACTGATGGCATACATGTGCACATCTGAAAAAACCGCATACATGTGCATGTCTGAAACTGAGGAGTCGGAATCAATCATCGAGTCTGAATATTTGTTGTAGAGTTTGGAAGAAACTGTCCGATCTGGATATTCTGACTAGAGAATGTGGATTAGAAGAAAGACCTGTGACTCTACACAATACTCCTTTCTCCCATACTAGTCGGAATACGTGACATCGACTATTTTGGGAGAAGACAAGAGAATGGGGATAAATAAACATGTTCTCACAAAATTTCTTGCGGTTTTTCTTCAATTTCTCATAAGCTGTCACAATTTTTTTGAATTTTTTTAAGTCGTTTCAATTTTTTCGGCTTCAATCATCCATTCATCATTTTTTCAGTTTTTTTAAAACCGTTCGAATTTTTTTTAATACGGCTTTCCTTTTTTCGTGATTTTTTCCTAACTGCGTACGGCTTTTCTTCTCTCTCTTTTTTGTACGCGTCTCCTTTTTTTTACAAAATTGTCGGCCCAAAGTGGGCCCAAAAAAATAACTCATCATTTTTTAAGTCACGGCCCAAAAAGCCAAAACTCAACCCTCCTTTCTCAATTTTTTTACACGCAAGGACCTTCAATCCTTCCTTTTTTCATTCCCCTTTTTTTCAAAACTATCTCACGGCCCAAAAATCTCTCGACTATGGGCTTTTTTATAGTTTAGGGTTCCCGCGTGGGAACCCTCATCCTCAAGCCTACACCGCCCCCGATGGGGCGCAGCTCCTGCCACCTGGACACGCGAGGCAGCAAAGTTGTTGCTGCCGCTTGAAGGGCTCCCGCCTGGAGGGCTCGTTGCTGCGAGATGAGAAGGAGATTGATCGGGTTTTACGCCGCCGCAGCAAGGGCTCGCAAGGGAGATGAGGCTTGGAGGAGGGCTCCGCCTGCAAGGAGATGTCGTGCGAGTCTTGCACGGTCTAGGGTCGATGTTGTGCGCGAGGAAGAGATGCGGGATGGGGGATCGCTGCTAGGGTTCTCTCGATGGGAACCCACCTAAAGTCGCACTTGGAGACGTCGCTCGGGCTGGCAGGAGTACGTTGCGGAGACACTGGTGGGCGGTGCCGTCAAGGAGGTCGCTGGCCCTTCCGCCGCTGACATATAACTTTCGATGCTAAGGTCCTAGAGGTGCGCGAACATCGCGTGAGGGCTCGTGTCGCCTGCATCTGTGATACACGCGATGGAGATTCTTCCTCGAGCTTCTTTCTTCTTCGATGCATAGGCGGCTCCGCCTGCGGAGCATCGCGCGCGAGTCCTGGAGAAGAAGCTGTGGGAATGTGCGCGTGTTGCCATGCACACAGAGGCTGAAATGACTAGAGTTGATCGAGAAGCTCTGCCTAGAGCCTCGCCGCCGCTCATAGACAATCTATGGTTTTGAAAACCCCTAGAACTGAACCCAAATTTCGAATTATAAATGAAAAGAGAAATTTCTCCCAAAAATCGATTCTCAAACCGATCACAAATAGAATTAACGAACATGATGAAATCTTCGAGAATCGAACTCGCTCTGATACCATGTTAGAAAATAGGAAGCAGAAGCGAATTTAATAAACATAGCATAAACTAGAAAAAATAAACTTGGAACACGAGGAATTTTACGTGGAACCCTACTCCCTAAGGAGCAGGATGAAACCCGGAAAAAGGCCTCAAAGGGCTATATGCTTCATTTGTTTTTCTCATCTGACTACAGGGATGTAGGGCTCTATATATAGCACCCACGGAGTCACCATATCTCCAAACTGGTAGATGTGGGACTAAACACTGGATGGGGTAAATGGATCCTGGAGGTATCCATTTACCCATCTACAACACAACAGGTGCACAACTAAATACTCCAACAGTTATACATGTATATGGTAGGGAAAATTTTCCTTGAGTTTATGATGCAAATAGGAATGTATAGGAGAAAGAATTTTGGGGAAGGGAGGAGGAAGAAGAAGATATGCTTGTTGCATAGGGTTTGGGGGAGATGAAGTGCAAAGATGTACGAGAGAAGGAAGAGGGACTGAGAGAGAAAGAGAGGTGGAGAAACTTCATTTTTTTAATGTAACTTGGAATGTCTCTTAAACAATACCTACTACCCCCTTCATATGAAGAGGTCTTGGGTAACAAAAAAATAAAAAAGGAAATCAAACTAACCCTAACAAATCCCGATCGATCCATGTAATGGCTCGTCCCAATTACTAATTTATTTAAATAAATATAAGACGACGAACTCAAATTGGATGACAAGCCCATATTTTTAATTAGCTATTCTAATTAGATGGAATTAAATAAGGCAAACCCTGTTTTTTCCCAACTCAAAAATTTATGATGTTGGAGAATGATTGATATATATGCTCCAGCTTCAGGAGTAGTAGTAAGATATTTGAATTGTACATCATTGGGGATATTCTTCCATTTCTTTTATAATGTATCTCCTTATATAATGAGCTCTAAAGTACTATCAGTAATAAGATAAACCATTCTCTCAATAAACTGTTATATATACGACTGTAGAGATAAACTGCGGGGAGATATCTCTTATTGGCAAATTAGAGTGTTCAGTTGGAAGGACTACAGACAGGGACAATGCTTATGTGATAACTGAAGTGATAGTTCACGCAGTAACACAAGAAGGCACTGGTTCCTATACCATCTGAGTCAGAACAAATATAAAATGGATCATGTGCCTCTATGCACGGAAAGCACAATAAAATAATTACATAAAGGTATGTGAGAGATATAGACATACCAAAATAACTGTACTGTTCTAAAAATAAATAAATATATATATGTTGTGTTAGTCATCATTCCTCAACCTAAAACTCTAAATTCGAGCGTCTGACCCCTGAAGAAGGGAACGGAAAGTGGGGGGAATCATCGATGGCATCAAAAAGAGGGAATGAAATACAACAAATTTCCCCCTTGACTTCCTCATATGTAATTACGCAGTCAGGAAGGAGAATTTATGTTCCCAAAATAATTTCTAACATGGATGATTGATGATTTCAATGAATGAACTAGAAAGGGAAGGTCAGAAACTTGTTTTAACAAGACCCTCGTTTCTCTAGGCCTAAGGGAACTTAACTCCCTTTCCGGAAACATTATGATGTGTAACAAATAAGAGATATCACATATGACAGTTTCAATTATTTTGAAAATTTTGAGTTATATTAGAGAACAGAACATTAACGTGTACTTTTTTCGACAAGCAACATCGCGGTCTATATGCAAAGTGCAAAGTTGAATTTTCTGGAAAGGATAAGCATAATCGCATCCATGAAATATCGGTGTCTAATACAAATTCATAAATGAACTACACAACAAAAAACTATACAGTTTGAAATTCAATTCAGCCTGACAATACCAGTAGAAAATATGCCCGTGCAGGAAGTGCAGGAAGCATACACAGTTCGGATGTAATATTACCGAATGAAGGAATAACTTCAAAAAAGAAACAAGATAAGGAAGCAACATGTCATTTTACAACATGAAGAAAGACTGAAGGAAATAATCAATGTAAGCGCATCAACTCTGTCCATTTATAACATCAAGAAGACAGATTCACACAAATGTAACATTTCACAAATTCTAAAGAAAGGCATGACAAAGAATAGCCACAAATCCAATAAAAATTAGCAATGGCTCACCTGTCAATACTGATTCACTAAATATTTCATCTTCCAATATAAACTTCTGGATCATCCATGTTTCCAAGCGAGTGCAGGGAGCCTTCTTTCTCATGCGGCGTAAATCATCGGTATTTATCAGCTGTTGTCTAATTATGCTGAACACAGGGACCCAATAAAGTTAATTTATACAGAGAAAGAAATTAGGAATTTGTTAATTTATACAATATGTTAAAAATACAAATACGATATTACAAACAAAAATCAGAAATCCTTCCATTTTTTAATTAAGTTTTTTACCAGAAAGGAAATGAACGTATCTAGTCAATATTATACCATGATGTATCACATATAACTATAAGCATATTTGACTTGATAAACATGCACAAAGAAGAAAGAAGTCATACTCGGCATGTAAAACCATTGTATCATCTATCAGCACCTTCCTTTTTGGAACTCCCGGTTTTGGAGTTAACCTTGGACGTTTGGATGATGGCACCAGTTGGAATGCTGGGCTGTCGTTCACCTTTAAAGATGTCCTCTTTTTTCCCACTGAAGCAATTGCGGTTGAATGAGAAATTGCACGAAACAAGCACATATATGATGCATGGTATATAAAACATTTGTTGTTCTATAGTGCAAAGTGATGAACATATTCCACACATATGACACCATCTTTTCCAGATAAATGGTATAAATACCTAATATGGAAGCCAGTAAATCATCATCTTCAGGGATATAAGCGGCTTTCCTCTTCGATCGGGACACTCCTGGCATTTTCGCAGAGCTTCCAATTAAAAGATCTGGGGTGCCTTCCCCAAATGAAAGTACCTTGCCGGATAGATTGTGATTTATGTGGGCACTTCGATCAAGTTCCATGGTTCTTTTCCCTGCAGTAGATTGCTCAGAAATATTTGGGAAAATATGAGCACTACTTGACGCCAACATAACTCTTTCCGGCTCTGGGCAAAGCCCCGTGATGGGCACACTTCCATATGGGTGAGCACTTCCTGTGGGCTCGAACATTTTATTCCCTGAAATGTACTGCCCTGTTTCATTTGGGAAAAGATGAGTACTTGTGGAAGTCACCATGATACTTTGAGGTTCTGGGTGATGCTCCATGACAGGCTGGCTGTTGCATGTGAGCGAAGTACCAAATGGCTCCAAACTTCTTTGCCCTGCAATATTGTTCTGAGTCTCGTTCGGGAAAACGTGAGTGCTTGTGGAAGCCACCGTGAATTTTCCAGGCTCCGTGTAATGTTCCATGACAGACTGATTATTGCATGTACGAGAAATACCAACTGGCTCGGACATATTCTGTCCTGCAGAATACTTCTGTGACTCATTGGGAAAATCACGAGAGCTCGGGGAAGCCACAATAACTCTTTCAGGCTCCAAATAACGTTCCATGACAGGTCGAATGTTGCTTGTACGAGAAAAACCATCTGGCTGTGACATTCTTTGTCCTGTAATATATTGCTCCGTCTCAGGTCCCTGAGAGCTTATGGAAGCCACCATGACTCTTTCAGGTTCCGTGTAATGTTCCACGGCAGACTGACTGTTTCTTTGCCCAGCAATATACTGCACTGTCTCAGTCGGGAAAGAATGAGTACTTGTTGAAGCTGTTGTGGCTTTTTCAGGTTCTGTAAAAATTCCCATGACAGACTGACTGCTGAATGTGTAAGAATTACCAACCAGCTCTGACATTCTTTTCCCTGCAATATACTGCTCGGCCTCATTTAGGGAACTGTGAGAGGTTGTGGAAGCGGCCATGGCTCTTTCAGGCTCTATGTAATGTTCCATGTCATTCAGATTATTGCATGTGTGAGAAGTACCAACTGGCTCTGGCAGCATTTGCCCTGCAATATACTGATCTCTATCATTTTGGAAACCACGAGAGCTTGTGGAAGCCACCGTGGCTCTTTCAGGCTCTGGCACTCTTTGCCCTGCAATATGCGGGCCTGTCTCATTTGAGAAACCACGAGAGCTTGTAGAAGCCACACTGGCTCTTTGAGGCTCGATGTAGTGTTCCACAACAGACTGACTACTGCATGTGCGAGGAGTACCAACCGGTTCAAACATTTTTTTCCCTGTATTAAACTGCTCAGTTTTACTTAGGACACCGTGATCACCTGTCAAAGCCGCCATCACTCTTTCAGGCTCGTTGCACCGAGAACTTGCAGAACTGTCATTTGCTGAAGTTACATTTCCAGCCGTCTGGGTCATCAGTGAATCACTCATCATAAAATTTACAGAACGAATATCTCGACCTGCATCAATAATGTAGTAACTCAGTGCCAAAATCATTGAATACAAAGAAGAAAACATATCTAAGCATGCCACGCATACCTTCCTGTAATGATGGATGATGACCATCCTGAGGCATCTTATGTCCAGCTAAAGACTCCATTAACTGGTTATTACTATCTCCCATAAAATGGTCCTCTGAAAAGGCACTATTGATCTGCTCCTTCGTCGCACATGGCTTTAGCTGGCATCCGAATTCAGGAGTGATCATCTGGCCACTGTAGGAATAGTCCATAGCTACTGCAGACTTAGATTGAGTAGAAATGAGCAGCTCAGGGTTATCTACAGGTAAACTGTGACTGTCTTCTGATGTCACAATCGATGCAAGCTTACCACCATCAAGAGCTAAGACAGATGTTAAAGGAGCATTTTGGGAATCTTGATGCAATTCTTGCGAGGAACCCTTGGAATTATCTGCATCAACAGTAATCCCGGGATTTGGCACATCTCGATGACCACCAATTTTCTCCGCAGATTCTTCCACGATTTGCTTGACAGCACCCCTCAAAGGCACACCTACACATTGGGACACCAAAGAGGGATCTGTCACTTTGTTTCCTAAATCATGGCACTCCATTTCTACTTGCATCTTCTCAGGTAAAGCATCCTCTGTGTCATTAGATGGTGAACTTTTCCCTTGATGACTTAAAGTACCATCCTGAAGGTGAACTGGAACTGCCTCTTCCAGTAATCCAGGAGTTGATGGAGCTTGAGCAGGTCCTAGCAGATCCTTTGGTGGGCCCTCATTTGCAGGATTCTTATGGTTTTGTACTACTTCCACGGCTCCAGTATTTTCACAAGGAAAAATCACTTCATTAAGATCGGGAGTTCGAATATTATAACGTTGCAAATTTAAATTGCTAACCACCATATGTTCTTGCAACATATCACGCTGGCCAACACTATGATCATAATTTACAACACCTTTCCTGGACTCCTCCACAGTCTTATTTTCGGCATGATCAGTTTGATAACCATCAACATCCATGTTAACAAACGGGGTGAATGGTGTTTCAGGTTGAGCAGATAACTGGTTCTCCACACTAGATTCATGCCCAAATAAGATAACTCAAGTTATTATCAACCAATGGAACTCAACAATCAAAATGAAAATCCACTAGACTCTGAAAAGTTTCCAACTAAAAAATAGATATCCAAATCAACTTTCTGCATTCGACAATTATAAAACGTAGGTATACTTCCTACAATCAAAATAGACATATACAGCAATAAATAGCAAATAGCATGGAAAGTCGACTAGGAAACACATTTATTATGTACAGTTAAGATGATCTGTTCAGTATTGTAAGAGCTATGAAAGAAATGATACAAAATAGCACGAAATCTTACTTTTCTGTTGAACCGGAAGCATTACTAGTCAGAACATCCTTCTTTAAGAATAATCCCTGGTAAGAACCAACAAAAGTACAATTACTAGAACATAGAAAAAGAATAATTCATCTAGAACAATGCCTTCATAGATGACTTGGAGCAGATCCACCTCACCGAACTCCACGATATGTGATAAATCTATAATGCTTGTCGACTTCCATCAAATGTATATGGGATGAAATTTGGACTTTAAACTTCAAAAAAATATAGCGATTGGAACAATGAAAAGGACCTTCTGTCAACTGTGCTAGTATATAACAATGGTGACAATTTAACCTAAATACTTCATCCTATTTTTATGGCCCTAAAAACTTAATTTGACAAGAATAAACCAGTGAAGAAAGCAAATACAAGATGCCGAAAGCTGTAAAATGTTCTCCTCAACCCTTCATTTATCCAAATCAAAATATACATGAGTGGTGGTGCAAAAAAATCCAAAAAATCATTAAAACCCAAAAAATCATTTCCATGCTACTTGGAAGAGGGCCGCCTAAAGTAGCAATGGCATCTTGCTTAAGAAAATGGCAGACACTGGTGGGGCCTCAATGGCAACTGCCAACGTGCCAGGTATGGATCCATTTGTGGGCTGTTTGGATGCAGAGTGGTCAACCACTGTCGATTGGTTTCGAAAGTCTTTGCCCAATTAGGAGAGAATTGGGCCATGGCTTCATGTGGTACCTTCTTCATCAAAGGCGAGTTGGTTTGTGCACGTGGATTATCATTGGAGGAGGTGACAGATTTTAAGATCGCTGGAGATGTCGGTATGAGTGATAGGCGCATGTTGGCAACGGCCTCTGCGGAAAGATGGTGGTGTTCATGGGTGTTGTCAACAAATGAATTTGCCTCAGATTTTACCGCTCATGCATAAAGATTTCGGTTTGATAACCACAGGTCCACAACCCTTAGCCCCATTGCCTTGACGAGGTTGATCTCAAGGTAGCTGGCGAGCGAAACCTCACACATTATCTCCTCAGGCTCAGTCTCTCAGAGTTGCTGTCAAGTCAGGTTCATTTCTTCTGGTGTAGCCATGTAGGTTCATTTTATAAGGCCGGCAAGATGGGGTCCGCGTAAGGCTGACAAGATGGGGTTCCTGTTCTAAATGTTGGCCATAAAAGAAGAGGAAATGAAAGGTGTCGAAGTATGTGTCACATGTAGGATGAAAACGAATGTCAATATATTCATATCCAATCCACTATCGTATTCGTTTTATAAATATTAGACATTATATTAATGAATACTTTGGTGTGGTGACTCCCGCCTTGGGAGGGCTCCATCGTTTTCTTATTCAAAAAAATAAATATTAGACACTCGTATTCGTATTCGTTTTAAATGGATGCGGATATTGATATCACTTTGACATTAGCTAATATTCGCATTCATATTCGTATATTTATTTTCATAGTATAGTAGTATATTTATTTATAACTGTGTAACAATATTTTATCATTGCGTTCACCATTGTCGACATAATTGTTATGAAATCACTAAATTTGTTATGTTTACTTTATGTGTAAATCATCCTAAACATAAATTTAGTTAATCTATTAAATATTTCTGTAATTATTCGTATCTGATACGTATTTGTTTTATATTCGTATTCATAACATATTTTTCACATCCGTCAAGTATCCGCATTCGTATTCGTATTTTAAAATGGATAAAAATATGATTATACATATATTTGTATCCATATCTGATCATTTTCATCCCTAGTCGCATGTATAGATAGGTAATTGGATCCCTCCAGGGTCCAATTACCACATCCACAGGTTTAGTATCACATCTATTGTTAGTAGGACTCCAGTCTGTCTGTGTGACTATATAAGAAGCCCCACACCCATTATATCAATTGAGAGAAAGCAATGATGGATTTACTCAATGGAGATCGAAGGGCACAATACCATGGAGATAAATGGGTAGAGAAAGCAGCGATGGTGAAGCACTTCAGATTGTTAAATAAGTGCAATAGACATGTAATCTAGAGATGGTCAGGTCGGGGACCGACAAACTTAGTACTAAGCATACCAATTTTCTGATCAGTGGCCTCTCTGGTTAAAAGGTTTAAAAGGTTGTGCATGACGGACGATTCCCCTATAGACCAGATGGGTTCCCAATTTTTCCCTTCACAATTCTGATATAAGGTTGGTTCAAATGTTATAAAGGTGGTTGAGGAATTTCAGAGGGGAGAGGGAGGGTGAGGCAACTCTTTTCTAATCCCTAAAAAGGATAATGGCATAGAGATGGAGGACACAATATGATTTACCCTAATCCTAGGAAATGGTCTTACTAACAAGCAAAAAGGGGTGACGAACAGTCGAACACATTAGTTTGCTTCAGACAACTTTCGTCCATGAAAGGTCAAAGGTGGAAATAATGGTTATGATTTCCAAGATTGCAGCTTCCTAAAAGAGGAGACAAGTGGAAGGGCCATTGTGGAAAGTGGAATACTATAAAGCGTCTTTGGAGCTCCTTACACAACAGCCGTTTCCCATAATTATAAATGGTTTGGATGAAGAAATGTGCCGTATCAACATCTTTCCATGTTTTGATCAAAGGCACCGAAAGATGGTTTCTTTGATTCACGGGGAGGTATCATGCAGGGATGTCATTTGGCACTGCTCTTATTTGTATGGGTGGTGGAGGTTGTGTTTCTGGTGGTGTTACATGATATGTAAGAGGGGCATTTCAAAGGATTTTCGACACACGATGTTTCTATTCATGTTTAGCAATATATGGATGATTGCATCCTGTGTGGAATGGAGGGGGCATTTGATAAGCAGGCAAAACTATCTACCTTGATTGGCATTTTTGTGAGATTTTTTGGTTGTGAACTAACAGAGAAATCTATGTTCATACCTTTTAGTACGTACGAAGAATTGAAGAGATTGTTGCTACGTGTACAGCTATGGCCATGTCAGTGCAAGATACCTTTGTTATACATGTCTATTCTTATATTTGTTGAAGAGTTCAAACATAAGGAATAGGTACCTTTGTTGAAAAAAATAGAGTGGAAATTGGCTGGCAAGACGGGCCACGGCTAGATGCTTATCGAGATGAGGTAGATAGATGTTAGAGTTGATATTGACGACAATATCAGTGTTCTTCATGTTATACAAATTGTAATTGGGGATACACTATAGGATGGAGAGGTTGATGCAAATATTTTTTTGGACCAATTGTGGTAAGGAAAATGGGGAGTTGCCCTAGTTTCTTAAAGTTTTATTTCTTGTGTTTAAAGCAAGATGGCTCAGGAGCCATGGGACTAAAGGAAATGAACAAGATTTTGCTTATGAAATGGGAGGTTGGGATTTGAGGAGAGGGCAAGGGCACGTTGTTCATAGAAACTTACCATCAGCAAATCTGGCTGTGTCGATGGATGTAAGACCTCCATCCAACTTTTGGAGGGTTCTTTGTTTGGTTACCAAGTACAACCCATTTATTGTGGCTGATTGTTGGGAACTAAGTGGAGAGAGAGATGAGAGAATGTAATAAATTATCTATTCATGAGGTCCTAGGATTCTCTTATATAGATGAGCATCCCGTTGGGTGTAGACAAAAAGAAAAGAGAATACATAAAAAGAATAGAAGATAACTAATGTCTCAACACTCCCCCTCAAGTTGGAGCGTAGATATTAATGAAGCTCAGCTTGGAACAATATCTTTGTAATAGCCCTCCACCTAGAGCCCTCGTGAACATGTCCGATGTCTGTTCGCGTGAGCTGACATGAGAAGTAGAAATGAAACCCTTCTGGATCATGTCCGAGTGTAGTAACACTCTACCTCGATATGCTTGATCCTCTCATGAAAGGTTGGGTTGTTGACAATGAAAAGAGTAGCATGATTGTCGCATTGGAGGTACATGGAAGAGGCACCTCAACAGCTAGGTCAGTCAAAATGTATATGACCCACATCATCTCTATACTCCCATGTGCCACAACTTTGTACAGTGATTCTGCACTAAATCTGAGAACCGACATCTGCTTCTTACTCTTCCATGATACCAAGGAGCTCCCTATGAACTCTTCAAAGCCGAAGGTGGACTTTCTGTCCTTCAGACATCCCGTATAATATGCATCTGCGCAAACTGTAAAGGCAAAGGATGTGCCTCTTCTCAATAAAAGACCAGTGCATGTGAGGTTTTCAGATACCTCCAAAACATATGGATTACATCCATATGTGCCTATCTAGGTTGCTCCATGAACTAACTCACTCGAGTCACTGCAAATGATATGTCTAGCCTAGTGATGGTCATGTATAGAGCTTCCCAATGAGATCTATTAGCCATGTGAGCCCGAGGCGAACCATTCTTACAATAATTGTTATTGTAATATATATGATTTATCGAAAAAAGTTATTGATTGTTTCACTCCCTTTCTAAGATTAAATGAATGAATGCACTATAAGGTCCCTTTGTACAATGAGGGTTATGTACCATGGTCGTCTTGATGATCATACAACTGTTAATTCATTAATTGAATCATAGAGGTTGGTGCTTGGATGAATATCTAAGGAGTTAGATAGAGGACTCATCAAGCACCGTCAAATGATTATTAAGAGATGATCTCCAGCCTAAGTAGGAGATAGCAATCCTTTCTCATTAAGGATGATATCTGACTGACCTCTTGATGCAGGTCCTCTGCATGGGAATAGTCATTCGGAGGTGTCAGATTAGTTAGGTAGGTCAAAGGGTTGACTTAACGAGATGAGATAACCTAAGTCCTATATTGAATGTCGTCTCAATATAGGCACACATCCTCTGACCATAGACAAATGTATTACTATATGTCTGAGTGTGTACATTTGGCAGAATAATAGGTTGATGACCTAATCAAGATCTATACACCGGCGAGCTGGTGTGCATGTAAGGGCATATGAGTAATACGATCTCTCAAAGGGATCATACAGGTTCACTTGTGAACCGGAAGACATGAGCTCACTCATGAGGTATTGGGACCGATCAAATTTCATGCATGGTCATCATACTCTGGAAGCATGACAAGAACTTGAAAGTATGATATATGCTTTGGGAAAGCATATGATCGATACCAATTCCCAATGACCAAGATTGAGAAACTTGATGATTAAACCTTAAAGAAGATAGTGTAAAATTGATCTATATCTTTGGATTCATAAGTCTTCCAATATGTAGGATGTACAGGTGTTAGGGATACTTGAGGATGATTTGATCATAAACGATTGTATAACCATGACGCTTCCATTCCGAGGGAGTGATGAAACAGGTTTGGATTTTAGTGACTCCTCTCAGTAGAGAAGCAATCTGATCTTAGTCCAAGTGTTGGACATTGATCTGAATAAGATTCAGATTCATTGAGAAGATTAGATTCGCGGTCTTTATTTAATCAAGCATCTATGAGAGGTTCGTGAGATCTGAATTTGAGATGTGATCACACTCAACATCCAAGTCACTATACGGGAACAATACAATCGCCATGTCCTTATCTCCAAATATCTGCGGAGAAAGCACATTATTCTTGAAAGAGTTCAAGAATAATTCCATAGTTGAATTACATCTAAAAATTGAGAAACGAATAATTAAATGTGATTTAATTATCTTGAATAATGTGAATTTGATTCACATTGATGGATGTACGTGAATGACGATCTAATATAATTAAATGTGATTTAATTATTATGGATAGGAATAATATGGATAGCAATATCCAAGTATTCATAATATATTACAAATGTGATTTATAATGTATTAGAGAGAGCTTATTATGATTTATATTTGTCGATTAATTATTAATGTGAATTGAATTCACATTGTATAATTAATTGAAATGTAAATCACATTTTATTTTGAGTTGTGAATATGATTCACAGATTTCAAATGGCAAGATGCAATATTCTCAAAATAATTGTGAATTATTTTTGTAGAATATTTTACAACAAGAGTTGTAAAAATCATGTAGATTACAAGATATTGCAAGATTGGTGGAGATCCCACCCTTCTATATTGGAGATTACAAGAGATTGCAAGATTGGTGGAGATCCCACCCTTCCATATTGGAAGGGTGGACGGCTACAATTTCCTAGGGAAATTGGTGGTCGTCCGCTCCATATATGGAGGGTGGAATCTCCAACCAAATGTCTCCATGTTTGCTTGATTTGATTTAGGATTGAATCATATTTAATTTATCAAATATATTTAATTTAAATTAAATTATTAGTTGTTGTGTTTTTACCAACAACAATCTTGACCATTGAAAGTAATACAAATTAATCTCATCCATTGATTTTGCGTCTCATGGTCCATGGACTCCCAAAACCCTATAAATAGAGAGGCGCCCCATGCTCTCTAGGGTTATGCAATTAAGAAACATCAAGCTCTCTCCTCTCCCATTTCACACCCCATCTCCTCTCTCTCTCCATTGGTGGTCGTCCACCATACCCTAGAGGAGAAGTCTCTGCCGTCGCTCCGTCGTCGTGCCGCCACCTCGACGACTCTCGATTCTCTATCTTCTTTGGTGTGCTTCGCTCACGAAGAAGCTGTTTGATCTCGTACGACGAGATCAGGAGTTTCACGCTTGGATTCAACGTCTTGGATTGCGAGGATCACGCGGTTCATTCATGCGCTCGCAAGTGTCTTCTCCGAAGATCGGACTTGAGACAGGAGGTCTCTTTTCGTAGAGACTCGATCAACCACGCTTCAAGAGGTATTCCTATATACTTGATGTGGTTTAGATGAAACTATCCGAGAATCGTCCTTGGATCATGTGGTTTCATCGCATGAAAAATTTTAAATTCCGTTGCATAAAACAACTAGATCGACTAGTCGTTCTTCATCGTATATGATACGATGCTCACGCTTCCGTGATGCACTTGAGGATTTCTCCATATCCTTCAAGATCCATATGGCTCCTAGTATCTACATCATATAGCTTCATGCTCGGATCCATGGGAGTGGTGGCAGGACTGCTGCAATTTGCCATGCCCGTCTCGAAGAGAAGATATGTAATGTACTTCCTCTGGGTCATCACAAGACCTCGTCGGTACCTAAGAAGCTCCAATCCAGGGAAGTAACGAAAACTGCCAAAGACCTTGGTTACATGCTGCTAACCAAGGAAACTTAACTGCTTGAATACCATGCACATCATCCCATTTAATAATGATATCATCAACATAAATCGGTATAGCAACAATACCTCTATGAGACCTCTGAACAAACAGTAAATAATCTGCAGTTAATGTCACGAACCATTATTGCTTTATCAAGTTTGAGTGCTTATGAAACCATGCTCTTGGACTCTACTTAAGGCCATCAATAGACTTATGAAGTATGCACACCTTCCCCTCAGCAGCAAACCTAGGTGATTGTTGCTTGTAGACTTCCTTTTGTAAGTCACCATAGAGAAACACATTCATCACATCAAGCCGATATAGGGGTCTGTCCCATGTCACTGCAACAAAGAGATGGATCCATAGAGTAGAGTGTCGAGCCACTGAAAAGAGTGTCCCAATAGTCCACCCCATATCTCTGAGTAAACCCATGAGCCACGAGCCTTGTCTTGTAGCGATCTATGCTTCCATCTGTCCGGTACTACATCATGAAAACCCACATGCATCACACAACAGACACTCTTGTAGGAATTGTAATAATGCTCCATGTGTTATGTAATTGTAATGCGGTCATCTCCTCCATGGCATGTCACCATTTGCTATTCTTGAGAGCCTCATGATATGTGTGTGGGATTTCAATGGTAGATAATCACACAACAAACTTCATGAAATCCTTTGAAAGTTGTACCAAAGACGCATGTCCAACGAGGGGGTATCTCATACATCTACGCTTGCCTTTACACAAGGTAATAGGTCATCCCAGATCATTCTCCTGTGGTGGTCCATGCCCTTCCTATATATCTTCATGCTCATCATGTGAATGTTCGTGTTCACCATTCACACCACCAATGCCATAAGTTGAAATCAAATTTTTAGAATTTACCTGAGGCGTGCTAGATGTTGGGGAAGACGTTGGAGCATTAAGAATAGGTCGAGGTATATATGTAGGAGGAAATGGAAGAACGTCATCATCCCCAAACTCAGAGGGACTCAACATGTCACCTATAGGAGTATAGTACATGATGGACTCAGAGAAAGTAACATCAGCAGGGACATAGCATTTTCGCTGGATAGGATAAAAACACCTATATCCCTTTGGGTACGAGAGTACCCAGCAAACATACATTTGACAGATCTAGGAGCAAGCTTGTCACGACCTGGATGCAAAAGTTGAAAAATTGTCACATAGTCAAAGACCCATGGTGTAAGAGAGAAAAGTTCATTCTCGGGAAAAACAAGAGAGAACGGTGCCTTTCAACCAGGATGGTAGAGGACATCTAATTAATTAGGTAACATGATGTCATCACAGCATCACCCTAGAAGGAATGAGGAACCCGACTAGGTATGAAAAGAGTCCTGATGATGTCCAGAAAGCGACAGCGTTTGCATTCAGCAACATCGCTCTCCTGAGAAGTATAAGGGTACGACGTCTGATGGATAAGATCGTGCGAGCTAAAAAATTGAGATAGTTTAATATTACAAAACTCTAGAGCATTAAAAGAACGAATGTATTTAATATAAGTAGAAAAAAGATTCTTCATTTCAATCACAAAATTCTAAATCATACTACTATCATCAGACGTATTCTTTAACAAAAAAACCCATGACAATCTTGAAAAGGCATCCACAACAACCAAATAATACATGTGAACCAAATGATCAGGGACATGACTCGGACCTCACATCAAAATGGAAAATGCTCAAAAGGACTATAACTACTACGACCTTGATGACTTAGAAAGGCAGACAGACGATGTTTTCAAAGTTGACATGGTTCACACTGAAATATGGACTTGATAGAAATGCCAGGGATGAGACATCAGATATTCTGCAACGAAAGATGACCAAATCGAAGATGCCAAGATTAAGGAGAAATCGATCCAACAGAAAGAGAGCTCGTATCAACATAAGGAGACCAGATCAACCTGTAAAGCCTTCCATGCTTACAGCCACATCCCATTACCCTGTTCGTGAGTATATCCTGAAAAACAAAGGAAGCATGGTCAAATATGGCACAGCAATGTAAATCTTTTGTAATCTGACTGATAGACAATAAATTCATTTAGAATTCTAGTGCATGAAGGACATTGTGTAGGTGCATAGAGGGAGTCAAATAGACCTCTCCCCTATCTGATAATGGGAGAATGTGTCCCGTCAGCAATGGCCGCTGATCTACCATGTTGTACAGGGTATAAGAACCGATCTATGCACGGCCTCCACATAAATGATGAGAAGCTCCAAAGCCCACGATCCATTCCGAAGGATCTGGTCAAGTGCAACTAGTAAATGCATGAGTAATACATGAAGTGTCGGTAAATGATGGAAAGACGTGTTTAGAATAGCATGTGTCCTCAGAATGACCGTATTGGTGACAATATGAATAGGATTGGCATGGGCACGAGCCTCCTCTGTCGTGTGTGCCATGTCCTCTGAATTGAAGCAAACCACCTCTACCACGAAAAGCAGCCATAGTCGATAACGTATGAGAAGATGCATTAGAGGGATGTTTATGCTTGGTCTGTGGTATGCCTCCTCCATAGGCAATATACTAGCATATGTATGTAACTGAGAGCGGGATAAATCATACTCAAGGTTAAGGGCTACCAGGAAGACCTGACTCATAACAGAATTCGATAGGCATTGTGCTGCTCTAGTGAGGTTGTCAGAGGTTTGTAGCATAGGAGTCTCTCAAACATATCCCTAAAAGATGTGTACAAATCATGTAGATGATGATCACCTTACTTGGTCATAAAAATATCATGCTGGAGTTGCAAGATCCATGACTTATTCCTTGTTTGAGATTATGTCACTGTGAGATGTCCCATATAGCCTTGTGGGCTAACTTAAGATATCATTAGCTATTTTTCACAGAAATAGTACCAAATAGACAAACTTTTGCATAAGCATCATCAACCTCCCATGAGGCATTGGTCCCAACCTTGTCAGCCAACTCATCATACGTTAAGATATACTTCTTACCATGGCTCTGCAAGAGATTCATGAACTGCATCATACACAACTCGTAGTTTGTGCCATCCATTTGACAATAGGTATCGGACCTTAAAGGCACATGTGCATGAAATATCAACTATATTTTCTGACATAGTGTCGAATTGGTACATGACTGGGACCGTAGACAAGTGACAGGATGTCTACACTGACATCAAAGGGGAGGTTGTGGATGTATGGTCATATCACAATCAACCCTAAGCAAACTCGTCCGTGTATAGGTAGCGCTAGGTAACGTATGGGCGTCGCTGAGCAGCGCTTGGGTGATGCTAGGGTAGCGTTGGGGAACCTACCGAGGCCTCGCACGAGACCCTAGACAAGGAAGAAAGGTTCGTGCAAGGCTCGAGGAGGACGAAAGCTGACGGTGGTGGTGGGTTTTAGGTATATGCCATGATCTAGGACCGTTGCCCTAATACCATGTGGAGAGAGAGAGAGAGAGATGTAAGAATGCAATAAGTTATCTATTCATGAGGCATTAGGATTCTCTTATATAGAGGAGAAACTTGTTTGGCAAATTACATAGTGTAGACAGAAAAAAAGAGAAGATAAAAAAATAGAAGAAAAATATATCTCATCGTCCTAAAGAGCTTTCGCATACAAAAAAGACAATTGAACGGAGAATGTTGCCTTTTGTAGTAGGCTCTTTAAGCTCTTGCATGGCCTATTGATAAGGAGCTAATAATTACCATATATTAATCGAACATAAGGAGAGAAAAGGAGCCATGGATGAGATTTTCTCATCTTTTTTTACCAATGTCTACATAAAAATGGTGAAGTCTTCTCCCACTATAAGTAGGGTCGGCTACATGTATTCTTGCTCAAATCCATGTTGAAAAATTTGACTATTTTTTACATTGGTTGTCGACTACCCAATGCAACCCCCACAAGGAGGGATTTGAACCTTGGTCTTTTGGGTGGTAGGTATACTGTACTGCCACCAGACCATTTAAGAGGGTACTTGTCAATGTCTATATGAAATTATCTATTTGATTGAGGAGATATAGGCAATGGATGGGCACTCGACAAAACAAGATTCACAGTCTGAGGCTTATAGGATCATAGCTTCCACGAGTACTTTAGGAGATGATTCGACTCAAGACTATTTGCAAATATGAAAATATTAGACTCTCGTGAAGACGAATCTTTGTATGAATGTTATGGAGGGGTAGAATTATGACTCGAGTGTTAAGAATGTATTCTCTTCATATTCCCGGCATCGGATATCGGAACTGCTTGACGAGCGTTAATGATATTGGGCATCTTTTCTTCTTGTCTGATTTCATTGTGGAATGGCAAGGTGTAGGTGGGCGTGTGTTTGCATTTTTTTTGCGAAAATTTAGGGATGTTCTATCTTTCCATATATGAGAGGACAAAGCATTTGGCTTTTTCGAGCTACTTGAGGAATGCATTGGTCTTTTATGAGGAGCATTTTGTATATTGGAAAGGGATTGGTCATATGGATTCCTTTCCTTGTATGAATAATGGATGATGTACTTGTAACTCTTTATGTTTGATGGAGTTTCTAGGTGACCACAGAGGGGATTGCACTTCATTTTATACAAATATTAGAGATAATAGTCAATTCAACTTATTAATTTTGAATCTTGATAAATTTGACAGTATAGTTCACTATCTAAGAGTAAAAAATCATTATGCAATAAGTAAGATGAAGTGATGAATAACTAGTAGTGAAAAAGCATTACAGGATGGTAAAAATACATTTTTTTCAAAGATGCCAAAAAAGACATTTTTTGCCCAACCGAATGACCAAGTAAAAATGGCAAAGCCTTTTCCTACTTTATGTAGGGTTAGTTACATGGATTCTTATTAAAATCGTGTTGAAAGATCCGACTATTTTTTGCCATTGTTGTAAAGTCGACCGACTAGTCGAGATGGTAGGGTGGCAGATTGATTATTGACCAATCGGTCAGTAATCGGTCAGCGACTACTCATCCTGACTAGTCGGTCGACTAGGCCGACTAGTCGACCGATTTTTAAAGAGATTCTGCATTTTTTTTTGCTTTTTTTAGAAGCATGATTATTTTAATATGCTTAATGTCTTATTTAAATTCAATTACTTCTTTTATTTCATTATGATAGTATTGAAAATGTATAAATCATTGTAACTACATAAGATAATATGTATAAAATGTAGTTTACATATATAATACCCAAAAAATCAAACTGAACTAAGGCTGACTAAATCCGAGTAGTCGTCCGACTGTTGATTAATCCTTAGTCAGTGACCCGACCGACCGACTACCTGTAACATCCGGAAACCACCAAACCCGAACTCGTCCGATTTTGGATCCAATGAACCCAAAAACGTTGTTGGTCAATGCCAAACAACCTAAAACGGTCAATTTGATCGTGAATCAAAGGTCATTCGGGCGAAATTGACCAAAAATCGGTTGTATCGTAATGCGTGCCCGAAAATGCCGCGATGCAAATTTGGAAACTGCGAAACAAATCGAGACCGTCATAATTTCCGATTCGACGAAAGAAGACCAACGGAATTGACCGTTCGTCAATGGGAGGTCGTTTGATATTTTTAAATTATAAAATTTAATCTTAAACAAAAACCGTATCCGAAAATTTTGGGTATTCAAAACTCGATCGGAAGTATATCAATATTATACTCATATTGACCGTTGTTTCGAAACGGTCAAATCGAGATATTGTGTGTCGAAATCCGAAGTCCGATGCGCAATTACGGTCTATTTTAACATCTAAAAATAATAATAATATAATTATAATAAAATTTTTATGTACTGGGCACAGGCGTTGGTGTTATATAGATATAGATGAAACTTATATTTTTTCTAAACCATAACGGCTATAGTATATAAATAAATAAAACTAAAAAAAAAATCTAGCTCACAAGTCTGCTGTCGGCAGCAGTAACAGATGGAATTTCTTGCCGCTCCATTTGGCAACACCTCCGTGAGACCTCTCCTTATATATATCGCCTCTTCTCCATTTTCTATTCTCTATTCTCCTCTCTCAAATTCCACCGAGAAAGAGATGCCCCCATTTGCAACCAAAGGGACTACTGTTTCTTGCTCCTGGAATTCAGCCCCTGCATACTAAATTTTCTCCAACATTTGAAGCAATTTAATTAGGTACACTCCCTCTTTTTCTCTCCTCTCCTTTTCTTTTTCATTTCTTCTCAAACTCCATTCTATTCCCAGCCGTAAGGAGCAGTCCAGCTATCTTCCTCTTAAAATTAATAAATTCTGCAATTGGAGCTGCAGCCCAAGTTGCTGGTCAAGGTTGGAGACCTTAAACTTAAAAAAAAAGAAGCAAGCAACCAAAAGCTGTGGTTGTGCCTGCTTCTGCCACAGCAAATTGTGCATGTTGTTTCTCCAAAATTAGAGGAATAAAAAGGTACATCTCCATATCCATCCTCCTTGCTGCCATGCATGCATATTACATTTGATTCTTTGTACAATCCTTAGCCCCTATTTTGCTGCTATGCATGTTGCCTCATTCACAATCTAAAGATTTAATTGTAAGATCCTTATCCCCTATTTTGCTACCATGCATGGAGTTATATACTTGTTGATGTCACAATTTAACAAAAGATAAGAGTTTTGAAATTTAATTCCTGGATATCAAATTTCCCGAACATATGCTTTCTGTATCATCATTAAAATTAGGATTCTATATTTAATTTAGGCAAAATGCCCAACAGTGAACTTCTCATTGACCAAGGACAGATAACTTGATTAGTCAATTGTCAAAAAAGTTCGTCTCTTCACTGGTTTGATGTAATTTATGTGTATTCCAGAACTTACGTTAGTGGTGACTGAACATAGGAAAATAGTTATGATTACTCATTTTTTTTATGGTATGGATGAGTTAATTATTTGATGAGAGGTATGAAATACCCTGTTGAAGACAAAATCAAATGTCTGAAGATTTAATTCAGATCATTCATATACTTGAATTTGGGTACTAGCATATTCACTGAATTAGTTGTTTTGAGAGGAAGAATGCTAGAGTTAAGTGCCTTCATCTTTATGTAATTATGGGATATAGTGACCTTCATTCCTTTATCCCTTTGGTAAATGATGAGGACGAAGCCACTTCTCACGTGATTGGGTGCATAGTACGAACTCGAAGAATTGTTGTTCCTAAACATCCGACCATCAATAGGTGGACCTATTAAAATGAGTGAGGACTGATTATCTTATGTCATTAGTGTAACTTCCACAAAACTCGATAGTTCATCACGAGGGCAATGCACCATATGGTCAAATGGGTATTGTGAGATTAAGGCTTGTGTGCTAAATCATCAAAAACATGGATGAAAGTAATGAGATAGGGAAGTCCTCTCAAGACTATGTATCTGAAGGTGTGTGATAGGCATACTAATCGTGGAACAATGGTTCTGCATGCTTACCTTTAACACATAGTACTCAGTCTGTGAGCAACAAATTCTGACCCAACCTTTCCGTAAAAAAAAATGTTTGAAACATGAATATTTGAACACATTGAAGTACTACATTGGTATGGTTGGATTATCACCTAACACAACATGTACCATTAGGGTAAATGTGGATCTGATTCAATTTCAAGTACCTCTATAGGATAGTTATACCAATGAGACTGATGACAAAAGATCTAGATCCATGCAATCAACCACAGAAATATCTAAGAAGAAATGAGTAGTCAAGTAGGTGGAAAATTTGAAATCACTTATCTCTAATGATGAATAGTGCCGATCATGATGACTTCTACACATGATCGTGCGAGAGCGCGGTGACTCTCACCTGGGCGGGAGATAGGAAGCCCAGTTAGGGCAGCGGCCGCCAAGTGCGCGGGTCTAGGATCCCAGTCCCTTTTCAGTTTTTACGTGAGCTCACAATGTTTTTACACCTCGTTGGGATCCCGACTTTAGACCATTTCGCTGACCCTGTTTTAGGATACCCAGGCGGGGGATCCTTGGTTTTCAGTTTTACGTGCGAGCTCGGTTGCCCGTTACCGGTCGGGCTGGTTTCTAGAGCGACTTTCCGGGAAGTCCCTCTCACCCGTCTCAGTGGCGTAGTTTGGGAGTGTAGACCTATCCCTCTATTGGACCGTCCTTCCAATTAGAGGGCGAGACGGAAGAGCCTTTTGTTGGCTTCTTCACCGCTTGAGTTTTTCTTCGCCAACAGACTTGGCGATGTTACATCCAGATCATCCATATCTATATCTACATCATCTAGAGTTACATTTAAGTTGTTGCACAGAGGTTTGAAGGGATTGATTTTACATCCAGATCATCCATTCTATATCTACATCATATAGAGTTACATCTGAGACAGTTGCACTTGAGGTTTTAAGGGGTTACAATTAAAGTTGAATAAATGGAAAAGACTTTAATCTAATTCGAAATCTCATTAAGCTAGTGGACGTGTTGGGAACTTAGTTAGGATGCATTATACAACACCGCATGCCTACGGAGGCACCCCAACCCTAAGACATTCCCCAAGTCTTAGAGTCATAGTGTGAGGTTTCACAAGAACCAAGACCACAGACTATCCACTAGACTTAAGATTTTAATAAATCTTTATATCTTCTCATCTCACCTTTCCCATCATCAAATACCCATAAATATGATCTCTGAGTACTATGAAAATAAAATATACAATCACTTACGATAGAAATATGCTTATGTGGGGAATGTTGGGATAATAGCTAATCATAAGAGTTGCTTACTAGAATTTGGAAACCTTTTTCAATTGCAAGTAGGAATAAATTTTAATTTGAGTTGTTCTTGCCTCTCTACTTGCCTACTTTTGGTCACAGTAAATGCCTGTTATTTTATATAAGTTTTTGGGAGGTACCAGCAACCGCTGACTCCTCTTCTTTCCTAACATGTTTGGCAGGCAAACAGCCTGCAGTTCAGTAGCTATACATGGGTCCAGGAGATAAAATTTTATACCCAACGGTATGGTTTATTTTGTGCCAGTTTTTGTTCAATTTATAACGTATCATGTTTCTTTCTCTTCAGTCAGATTTTGGGATATACTGTATGTACTGTCAGACTTTGTACATGTAAAATATATGGAAGTTAATGAAATGAAATAAGATTTTGATGACCATTGTTCTATGTGTTTGTGGTTATAAATGTTGATTGTGGATGGCATGTGGAAGATTATTCGTGCGAAAAATTTCCCCGTACTTTCAGTTACTTAATGCGATAGAAATGAATGTTGTAATGCAAAATGTGTGATTAACGGGTACCCGGATCCTAGGGGGTTCACAGTTTGGTATCAGAGCAGTGGTACCCCGATACGCACATTCGCAGTATTTCAATTCCGATCGCATTGAGTTCTCGGATGGCGGCAGTCTTCCGACTTGTCGTGAGTCCTAGAAGGGAAATATGACATTCAGATTCAATCACCACAGTTGTCACCAATTTCATTAATTTTCATATTATATCCCAAGAAGAGAAAAACATATATCATATTATCTGTGAACCATTGATTTTATGACTAATAAATGGTTCTCATGCAGAGCCATGTCATCCCGACCAGACCAGGAGATGACTAACAAACTAGCACACATACTGACTACTCGTATCGACCTTTCCATAATCTATTTGATTCTAGTGTGACACATTCTTTTCTTACTTCGAGGCTACTTGCTTCTTTAGGTAGAGTCGCAGAGACTCTCTCTTCTTCATATCACATTCAAGGGCCAGGTGGCCAGCTGGTTGTGATTTCTTAGAAAGTTAGGCACTTGCTCGTACTGATTGAAGGACCCGAGATGCTCGCAGATTGTCTACTTCTACGGCTTGATGAGTTTGACTTAATTTTGGGCATGGATTGGCTATCTACTCACCATGCACTTGTTAATTGCTTTAGGAAGACGGTTGTCTTCAGAATTACAGATTTACCCGAGTTCACTTTTGAGCGTGCTATACATGACTCCACCACGGAGTAAATTTCAGTGTTGCGAGCTCAGCAACTTGTTGATCAGGGTTGTGATTCATACCTTGCATTTGTTCGGGAGGTATCTGATCAGGAACCGATGATACATGACATTCGAGTAGTATCAGAATACCCATATGTGTTTCCTGATGAGCTACCAGGATTACCTCCTAAGAGAGAGATCGAGTTCGAGATCACATTACTACCAGATATACAACCAATCTCGATGGCTCCTTACCGTATGGCACCAGTTGAGTTGTGGGAGCTGAATACGCAGTTGCAGGAGTTGCTTGATTTGGGATTCATGAGACCAAGCACTTCACCTTGGGGTGCTCCGGTTCTATTTGTCAAGAAGAAGGACGGATCCATGAGGTTATGCATCGATTACAGGCAGTTGAACAAGAGAACGGTGAAGAACCGTTATCCTTTGCCGCGCATCGATGATTTATTTGATCAACTCCAAGGATCTTCGGTGTTCTCGACAATCGATCTTCGCTCAGGCTACCATTAACTGAGGATTCGCGAGTCGGATATTTCAAAAACAACCTTTAGGACTCGCTATGGACACTACGAGTTTGAAGTCGTTTGGACACACCAATGCACTTGTGGCTTTCATGGATATGATGAACAGGATCTTCTGTCCATACTTGGACAAGTTTGTAGTGGTGTTCATAGATGATGTGCTCATATATTCACGAAATGAATGTGATCATGCAAATAATCCACGGATCGTCTTAGATACATTACGGGAGCACAAGCTATATGCTAAGTTGAGCAAGTATGAGTTCTGGTTATCTCAGGTCTCATTTCTGGGCATGTCATTTCTGGAGCAGGCATCGCAGTTGATCATGCGAAGATTGAGGCAGTCATGTCTTGGGAGCAGCCCAAGACTGTTACTCAGATTCGGAGTTTCCTCGGACTAGCGGGCTATTACAGACGCCTTGTCAATGGATTTTCACGCATCGTTCGTCCTTTGGCACGATTGACGCAGAAGGGAGTTCCATTCAATTGGGACGATTCATGTGAGCAGGCCTTACAGACACTGAAGGAGAGATTGACTACAGCACCTATTCTTGCTCTTCCTTCAGACACTCAGGACTATGCAGTCTATACAGATGCATCTGGAGAAGGCCTAGGAGCAGTATTGATGCAGAGAGGAGAGGTGATTACTTACGCATCATGGCAGTTGAGACCGCACGAGCGGAACTACCCCACACATGACTTGGAGTTGGCGGCAGTTGTATTCGCCTTGAAGAAATGGCACCACTATTTATAGGGGGTGAATTTTAAAATTTTCACGGATCACAAGAGCCTAAAGTATATCTCTGATCAGAAGAAACTAAAATAAGGCAACGCATAAGGCTCGAGCTGCTGAAGGATTATGATTGCACGATCTCTTACCATCCTGGTAAGGGAAACGTGGTGGCTGATGCACTCAGCAGGAGAGCACATGCTGAGGGTACAACGAACTGGCTATATACGTAGGAGATGCTTGCATCTTTGACCGATTGGCATCCTCAGAAGAGCGCATCCATTTCTACCGCCATGCCTCCACGATTCAGCAGTTTCTGGGATCGCATTGTCGAAGGACAAAAGACAGATCCTTAGATTCGAGATAGATAAATGCGCGCCGTCAAGGATGAGGTTGATGACTTTGTTGTGATGGAATCTATTTATGGATGGCAGGACGGGTCGTTGTGCCCAACGACGAGCAGCTACACAGAAACATACTTGATGAGGCACACAGTTCACGGTTATCTATCCATCCAGGTAGCATTAAGATGTACCGTGATCTACGCCGACATTTCTGGTGGAATGGAATGAAGCGCGATGTGGCGCTACATGTCAGCAGATGCATGACCTGTCTGATGGTTAAGGCCGAGCACAGGAGACCACCAGGATTATTGCAGTCTCTTCCCATTCCCGAGTGGAAGTGGAAGAGCATCTCTATGGATTTTGTCACAGGATTACCGAAGACGCCAGGAGGCCATGATTCTATTGGGGTCGTTGTTGATAGGTTGACCAAGTCAGCCCATTTCATACCTGTCAACACGACTTACACTCCGTCCAGGTTGGCCAAGCTCTACGTGCAGAACATTATCAGGTTGCATGGTATACCACGAGAGGTAGTGTCTGACAGAGATTCGAGATTTACATCTCATTATTGGCATCAGTTCATGTCAACACTACAGACAGAGCTGAAGATGAGTTCTGCATATCATCCACAGACCGACGGGCAGAGTGAGCGCACCATTCAGACACTAGAGGATTTACTCCGCGCTTGCACTTTGGAGTGGAAAGGGTCCTGGAAGGACCATCTGCCGTTAATGGAATTCACGTACAACAACAGCTATCATTCCAGTATTGGCATGGCACCATTCGAAGCCCTATACGGGCGGAGATGCCTCACACCTCTCAGTTGGCGTGAGGTATGTGATCATGCTCTTTACTCCGTAGATCTCTTGGAGGAGACTGCGAGAGCTGTTGATCTCGTGAGACGAAGGCTTCTGACGGCACAAAGCCGTCAAAAGAGCTATGCAGACCGTCGAAGAAGAGATTGGGAGTTCCAGGTAATCCAATCTTTCCTCTTCATCCATTCAATTATAACATATGTATGACATCTAAATAATCACATACTAATGACATTCCTATCAATTATAGGTTGGAAATTGGGTATTTTTGCGAATATCTCCCATGAAGGGAATACAGAGATTCGGTGTTCGTGGCAAGCTAGCGCCACGATATGTTGGACCGTTCGAGATTCTTGCTCGAGTGGGGAAAGTGGCCTACCGAGTAACCCTTCACATCTTTCAGCTATCCACGACGTATTCCATATATCCAATTTGAAGAAGTATGTGCATGACCCTCGACACGTCATCAGTTACGAGAATCTAGACGTGGAACCTAATTTGACATACGAGGAGAAGCTATTACACACACTAGACCGTGCTGTGAAGAAGTTTCGCAGCAAAAAGATTCCATTGATCAAGGTGTTGTGGCACCGACATGGCGTCGAGGAAGCGACATGGGAGACCGAAGCCGACATGCGGGCACGATACCCGCAGCTTTTCTAGTGTAATCATCAAAACAAGCTTTTGTAATTAGATACATGATAAATATATGGTTTGTTTTCTCTTTGAGGTTTTTATGGGTTCCTAAACCCTTTGAGGTTTTTATGGCTATATGAAATTCAAACAAGAACACCTAATGACCTTGACTCGAGTCTCGAGGACGAGACTCCCTTTGAGGTTTTTATAATTGTAACATCCGGAAACCACCAAACCCGAACTCGTCCGATTTTGGATCCAATGAACCCAAAAACGTTGTTGGTCAATGCCAAACAACCTAAAACGGTCAATTTGATCGTGAATCAAAGGTCATTCGGGCGAAATTGACCAAAAATCGGTTGTATCGTAATGCGTGCCCGAAAATGCCGCGATGCAAATTTGGAAACTGCGAAACAAATCGAGACCGTCATAATTTCCGATTCGACGAAAGAAGACCAACGGAATTGACCGTTCGTCAATGGGAGGTCGTTTGATATTTTTAAATTATAAAATTTAATCTTAAACAAAAACCGTATCCGAAAATTTTGGGTATTCAAAACTCGATCGGAAGTATATCAATATTATACTCATATTGACCGTTGTTTCGAAACGGTCAAATCGAGATATTGTGTGTCGAAATCCGAAGTCCGATGCGCAATTACGGTCTATTTTAACATCTAAAAAAAATAATAATATAATTATAATAAAATTTTTATGTACTGGGCACAGGCGTTGGTGTTATATAGATATAGATGAAACTTATATTTTTTCTAAACCATAACGGCTATAGTATATAAATAAATAAAACTAAAAAAAAAATCTAGCTCACAAGTCTGCTGTCGGCAGCAGTAACAGATGGAATTTCTTGCCGCTCCATTTGGCAACACCTCCGTGAGACCTCTCCTTATATATATCGCCTCTTCTCCATTTTCTATTCTCTATTCTCCTCTCTCAAATTCCACCGAGAAAGAGATGCCCCCATTTGCAACCAAAGGGACTACTGTTTCTTGCTCCTGGAATTCAGCCCCTGCATACTAAATTTTCTCCAACATTTGAAGCAATTTAATTAGGTACACTCCCTCTTTTTCTCTCCTCTCCTTTTCTTTTTCATTTCTTCTCAAACTCCATTCTATTCCCAGCCGTAAGGAGCAGTCCAGCTATCTTCCTCTTAAAATTAATAAATTCTGCAATTGGAGCTGCAGCCCAAGTTGCTGGTCAAGGTTGGAGACCTTAAACTTAAAAAAAAAAAGCAAGCAACCAAAAGCTGTGGTTGTGCCTGCTTCTGCCACAGCAAATTGTGCATGTTGTTTCTCCAAAATTAGAGGAATAAAAAGGTACATCTCCATATCCATCCTCCTTGCTGCCATGCATGCATATTACATTTAATTCTTTGTACAATCCTTAGCCCCTATTTTGCTGCTATGCATGTTGCCTCATTCACAATCTAAAGATTTAATTGTAAGATCCTTAGCCCCTATTTTGCTACCATGCATGGAGTTATATACTTGTTGATGTCACAATTTAACAAAAGATAAGAGTTTTGAAATTTAATTCCTGGATATCAAATTTCCCGAACATATGCTTTCTGTATCATCATTAAAATTAGGATTCTATATTTAATTTAGGCAAAATGCCCAACAGTGAACTTCTCATTGACCAAGGACAGATAACTTGATTAGTCAATTGTCAAAAAAGTTCGTCTCTTCACTGGTTTGATGTAATTTATGTGTATTCCAGAACTTACGTTAGTGGTGACTGAACATAGGAAAATAGTTATGATTACTCATTTTTTTTATGGTATGGATGAGTTAATTATTTGATGAGAGGTATGAAATACCCTGTTGAAGACAAAATCAAATGTCTGAAGATTTAATTCAGATCATTCATATACTTGAATTTGGGTACTAGCATATTCACTGAATTAGTTGTTTTGAGAGGAAGAATGCTAGAGTTAAGTGCCTTCATCTTTATGTAATTATGGGATATAGTGACCTTCATTCCTTTATCCCTTTGGTAAATGATGAGGACGAAGCCACTTCTCACGTGATTGGGTGCATAGTACGAACTCGAAGAATTGTTGTTCCTAAACATCCGACCATCAATAGGTGGACCTATTAAAATGAGTGAGGACTGATTATCTTATGTCATTAGTGTAACTTCCACAAAACTCGATAGTTCATCACGAGGGCAATGCACCATATGGTCAAATGGGTATTGTGAGATTAAGGCTTGTGTGCTAAATCATCAAAAACATGGATGAAAGTAATGAGATAGGGAAGTCCTCTCAAGACTATGTATCTGAAGGTGTGTGATAGGCATACTAATCGTGGAACAATGGTTCTGCATGCTTACCTTTAACACATAGTACTCAGTCTGTGAGCAACAAATTCTGACCCAACCTTTCCGTAAAAAAAAATGTTTGAAACATGAATATTTGAACACATTGAAGTACTACATTGGTATGGTTGGATTATCACCTAACACAACATGTACCATTAGGGTAAATGTGGATCTGATTCAATTTCAAGTACCTCTATAGGATAGTTATACCAATGAGACTGATGACAAAAGATCTAGATCCATGCAATCAACCACAGAAATATCTAAGAAGAAATGAGTAGTCAAGTAGGTGGAAAATTTGAAATCACTTATCTCTAATGATGAATAGTGCCGATCATGATGACTTCTACACATGATCGTGCGAGAGCGCGGTGACTCTCACCTGGGCGGGAGATAGGAAGCCCAGTTAGGGCAGCGGCCGCCAAGTGCGCGGGTCTAGGATCCCAGTCCCTTTTCAGTTTTTACGTGAGCTCACAATGTTTTTACACCTCGTTGGGATCCCGACTTTAGACCATTTCGCTGACCCTGTTTTAGGATACCCAGGCGGGGGATCCTTGGTTTTCAGTTTTACGTGCGAGCTCGGTTGCCCGTTACCGGTCGGGCTGGTTTCTAGAGCGACTTTCCGGGAAGTCCCTCTCACCCGTCTCAGTGGCGTAGTTTGGGAGTGTAGACCTATCCCTCTATTGGACCGTCCTTCCAATTAGAGGGCGAGACGGAAGAGCCTTTTGTTGGCTTCTTCACCGCTTGAGTTTTTCTTCGCCAACAGACTTGGCGATGTTACATCCAGATCATCCATATCTATATCTACATCATCTAGAGTTACATTTAAGTTGTTGCACAGAGGTTTGAAGGGATTGATTTTACATCCAGATCATCCATTCTATATCTACATCATATAGAGTTACATCTGAGACAGTTGCACTTGAGGTTTTAAGGGGTTACAATTAAAGTTGAATAAATGGAAAAGACTTTAATCTAATTCGAAATCTCATTAAGCTAGTGGACGTGTTGGGAACTTAGTTAGGATGCATTATACAACACCGCATGCCTACGGAGGCACCCCAACCCTAAGACATTCCCCAAGTCTTAGAGTCATAGTGTGAGGTTTCACAAGAACCAAGACCACAGACTATCCACTAGACTTAAGATTTTAATAAATCTTTATATCTTCTCATCTCACCTTTCCCATCATCAAATACCCATAAATATGATCTCTGAGTACTATGAAAATAAAATATACAATCACTTACGATAGAAATATGCTTATGTGGGGAATGTTGGGATAATAGCTAATCATAAGAGTTGCTTACTAGAATTTGGAAACCTTTTTCAATTGCAAGTAGGAATAAATTTTAATTTGAGTTGTTCTTGCCTCTCTACTTGCCTACTTTTGGTCACAGTAAATGCCTGTTATTTTATATAAGTTTTTGGGAGGTACCAGCAACCGCTGACTCCTCTTCTTTCCTAACATGTTTGGCAGGCAAACAGCCTGCAGTTCAGTAGCTATACATGGGTCCAGGAGATAAAATTTTATACCCAACGGTATGGTTTATTTTGTGCCAGTTTTTGTTCAATTTATAACGTATCATGTTTCTTTCTCTTCAGTCAGATTTTGGGATATACTGTATGTACTGTCAGACTTTGTACATGTAAAATATATGGAAGTTAATGAAATGAAATAAGATTTTGGTGACCATTGTTCTATGTGTTTGTGGTTATAAATGTTGATTGTGGATGGCATGTGGAAGATTATTCGTGCGAAAAATTTCCCCGTACTTTCAGTTACTTAATGCGATAGAAATGAATGTTGTAATGCAAAATGTGTGATTAACGGGTACCCGGATCCTAGGGGGTTCACACTACCGACTTCTGCAACCTTGTTTTTTATGATGACTGACGGCTACCAAATGCAACCCTCCTCAAGAGGAAATTTGAACCCCGGTCTTTTTGATGGTAGGTACACTGCTCTACCACCAGACTATTGAAGTGGGTAACCAATAATCAGATATGTGACATTATTATTTGTGTTGAAAATAAATAATGAAAGTATTGTCAAAATAAAACTGATAACGCAAGGTCTAATACGGGATCTTCTAGACATTCAAAGAGAAATTTTTCTAAATTTAGGTTCCTTCCTGATGGCATTCATTAAGTTGCATCCCTGAACTAGTACTGCTACAATCGACGTTTTTGAGTTCTTATAGGGTGACGGTGAGACGAGAGGAATTTAGGGATCAAAAGTTAAAACCAATTTAAGAAGCAACCAAATATCAATTTTCCCAAACGAACTTCATTTTTAAAATTACCTCATCAAGGTCCAGACCAATCTGGGAAGTGTCTCCATCACCAAACCTCTCTTCAGACGACAACAAAAAAACATGCACGTTCAGTGATGAGAAAGGAAACGCATAAATAATCAGAATGAAATGACCACAAGTTTTTTCATTCGAAAGAAACATCTTATAAAGTAAGGCATTCAATAATACTAACCGTCAAGCCCAAACTGTGATGCAGAGTATATAATATTCTCCACTTTATCTTGAAGTGTAATTTGCTCCCTCGTGCTGACATGGTGATCCACAAAGTTGCTGTATTTTTTCATCAAAAATTAAAACAGCCACATGTAACATATAACTCTATAGCAATATAGATTGCGCAGAAACCAAACCAGGCAAAATGTGGAAGATGAAGATAAGGCTAAGCTCACCCTTGAAGAACAGCATCAGGTAGCTCAAAGTCATCAAGGTCGAATGTCTCAGGGAGAGTGATGGAATGATAGGGTGCAGTTGATTCTTCCGGGGGAAGATCAACGGCCGTTGAACGAAATGCCTGTTTTATCTTGAGCAAAGCCTCGCTACAATCATGAAATAGATAGTTCACCTTCTTTGAATATATTCTCACTACACCAAGAAGAAGATGACTGGAGAGTCGCAAAGCAATAGGAACTTCTGGGCAGATAATTGAATCTGCAAAAAAGGATAAAAACATAATCTGGCAATTTGCAGGTTGATAAATTCTAAAAGTGAAGGATTACATAAATCAAACATCTAACTTAATGTGATCCACCACTGAAATTTGGGCCTAATCCCCATCACAGAGTATGTAGATGGCAACAAGGACTCTTAAATGTACTCAACATTTCATTAAATTTATTTAAATATTGCTGAAGGATGACTGAAACATGGCCAAGTACGCATCTTTACTGACAAAATGCAACTGGACTGACCTTCAAAGAACATGTGTAAGATAGGATTGTTCTTTGTGTTCAAAATGGGGAAGACAAATTAAGTATATTAATCCATCCAAGTGATTTCCATTTTAAAGATCATTAAATGAGCAATAGATGAGGTTCAGATTCTGAGGTGTCTTGCTCCAAATGTCAAGACTAGCAATAAGTTTATTACCAACATTTAATTATTAACAAGCCTATACATCAAAATGTTGATTATCACACTAATATAACGAAAGATAGGATGGACAAAATATGCAGAACAATTATACAGCTATAGCCTATAACCATATCTACTACTAGACTAGCGAAATGATAGATAAGAGAAATCCTTACTATTCCAAATTAAATATGTTTCAATCAGCAATATGAAACCATAATGGAAGACATATATAAGCAACAGAAAAATACACCTAAATAAGATGGTCAAGGAACGGAGACCGATGGTTCGTTGCATTGGATCAACAACAAGTACAATACATAATAATAGTAAATATAGGAAAGCACGCACGTAGTCACACATGACCAAAATTGCAGGGAGAGCAATGCCCTACTTTAATCTTCCAACCATGGCCTTCTCTCACCTATCAGTTTTGTATATGATTTAATATGTAACAATATCTATCTAATGATTTTTGAATTTTTTTGTTGGATTGATTCGAATTTTATGAATTTTTAAATTTAAAATGTAATTTTTATTTTGGTTTTTGATTTATTAGAAATAAGAAAATGTTTTTTAGTTTCAAAACAGATTTAAAATAGTATAGAATGTATTATAAATTTACAGGTATTTTTATTATATTTTTATTCTACATTTATTATGTATTATGTATTTAGTACGTATATATTTTATATACAGTTTATAGGGACTAGTTTGTAATTATAGAAAACTTATTTAGTTCATGTGCACATGGTCGTGCCTATGAACCCGATGAGTTCAGACATGTTTGCGATTATTACAAATACGGAGGTTATTTATGCAATTTCACCACCCATTCACATGATCACAAAATTGGAAGGATGTCTCTCATAGTTTAAAAGGCTCTTTAGGATTGTGTAAACAAATACCCGGATAGCAGGATTCAACCTTGACAGTTGAGGTTAAATCTTCCTTAGTGTGTTCAAGGAAAGGTGATTATATATGAGGTTTTGTTACCCACATTTTAAGTAACAAATATACAACAACTACTACTACTATAGTGGAAAGAGAGAATATTTGATCCAGTGATGGAAAGTAAAATCTACAGTAACTCTAGATAGAAAGGTTTTTCCCACTATCGGTTTTCTCCTGAAAATCGTTACGTACTTTGTGGTTTGAATTTTGGTGATCTTAGTTTAGAAATGTATTGCATAATTCACCCCCCACCCTTGTGCCATTATGACTCATAGGACTTAGATGAAGAAGTCTGGCGTGCAAGAAATACCGAGACTAAGGTTTTCCAGACCATTGTCTATAGAAGAATGTGGTTGTCTTCAAACGAGAGAGGTGATACATTGAGAATTTTATCCAATGTGGCAAAGTGTTGTGCTCATCGCGAGAGATCGAGTACTGGTCAAGGGTCTATATTAGTCAAGTAATCGTATTCTTAATGGTTATCAATAATCTCAGCTAGTCGTCTTAGGTTTAAAAAAACTTATGCTCAAGCATGTCCATATAAACAAAACCGAAACCAGTCATTTTATTGTCCTACGTGAGGTTTGACATACACTGAATTTTTCAGAGAGAATGCTTCTCTTTATTTTATTTTATTGTCACGGGCACAAGAATGACTCCCTCTAAATGAGGAAGCACAGTTATCAGGCACTCACAACCATCCACATGTTCATTTGATTCTAAACAAATTCATTATTTTTATATTGATCTTCCAAATTAAAACATGGTCAGCACCACTTCCTATTGTAGAAATGATGAGAGAAGGCCATTTTCTGTCTTGCTTTCACTTCCTATTTCCTTAGTAACAACTTGCAAAAGCATACATCATTCTGTCCTGTTATGAGACATAATTTATAATAAGGAATTTTGTTTAAAAAATGTAACGGAAAGCCTATGGTATGCATGTTAGGGTAGATTCATAGAATCGTTATAACTACTGGATGCAGTTTCAAATTCAAACACAATTTTCAATCATCAATGTGACAGGAACTATAACTTTTGCATATATGTCTGGACAATTGCTTTTGTCAGAATACTAGATTTTTTAACTCCAATTTTCTATCACCACCACACAGACCGTTAAGTAAGAGGCAAAAAAAAGAACTACCACTATAAAAGCAATAGCCCCTGTTGTCTGGTCTTGAAGTTTTAGCTAGTACCAAAAAAGCAGTATTTCTCTTCCCATGTTTTTCTAAATCTATAGCTAACCGAGTGGTCTTAAGACTCTTAACTCATACAAGGGAGCTAGAGGGTGGGAGTGAAGAAGCTCTGTCTTAGGGCAAGGCGTAGTGAAGTTGAGGTTGCCATTACGTGTATGTTCTTTAAACCCAAACTCGTCAAATCACTTGATAATTTGTAACACCAATTGCACATGGAAATCTTACCAAAGGTGAGAGTGGATTATAAGAGTGGAAAATCTCCACTTGGTAACTTGGGCTTAAGCATCCAAGATCCAAAATAGTTGCCATTAGGTATGTTGTTATAAGATGGTATTGGTAACATAGTAATCTCCCTCTAATTTGTGAGAATAATTGCCCGTGAGATAAAGCCATTACTACCGGAAACTGAGAGGGATTATCCAAAAGCATACAAACATATAAATACCAAGATTAATTGATTAGGTTAGTTATTACAAAAATGTCACCTATAAGTGAGAAAGGTTAAAGTATCTTAGATATGATCCATTGATTCGTATGGAAACTCAAAAAAATGAGTACGGGTCAAGAGAGAGAGGAATTTCTACTAGACAACTTGGGCCTACACATTTTCAGTAGTATATATTGGATCTGGTTGAGACCAACCCCAACAGGTCATATCGTCCAATTTTCCTTAACATGTCAGGTTCGGACATGGGTCGTTACTCAATCATAATTAAGAAATTAACAAAAAGAGAGAATCTCCTTATAGCTATAAAAAGCAACAGATATAAATACGGATTAGGTCTTCCGACGAACTGAAATGGTTAAATAATTGATGAAAGTGGAATGTATAGCCTACTTGAATGGGGCGTGCAAGGTAAAAACCAACAAATTAAGAACAGGGATTTTGGAAATAAGAAACTGTATACCTAGAGATGGGCAAGGCCCTAAATGTCGGTTTCGGTCACCATTTCGGTATCGACCAAAACAGAATTTTGGTGGAAGTTCGGTGGAATTTCGACCGGAATTTCGGTCATTTCGATCATTTTTTGTACTGGGACCCCCATATTTCGGTCATTTCGGTCGAATTTTGATTTCGACTGGATATCGATATTCGACAGAAATTCGACCGAATTTCGCTGAAATTTGAGGCCATGGAGATGGGCTCTTGTCATAGCGGAAAGACAGGACTATCACTTCTTCTTTTTAAAGAAACCATCAATTCTTATTTTAGAAAAGTTGGGATTTTACTCGCATAATTCATCAGGAATCATGCCCAAATTAGATAAAACTGGAGCCATTGTAGCGTAAGTAAAATAGGAAACATGTAGCTAATGAGATAAACTACAGTTCATTCTTGATTGCACGTTTTGGAAGCTCTTCTAGGCTCCAGGCATAACTAAGTTCCAGACATAATTAAATCTGAAACTTTCTTTTCTTGAAAGAGAGATAGAGAGAGAGATGTCCACTTTTAAAGAAAGGTGAATTTATTTATTTTTAGAGTCCAAAGCGGATGACTCACAAAACTTGACATCATAAAGGATTTGCAAGAGATGGGAAGTTAAGCATATCTCTACTTGTAGTAAAGCCTTCTATTTCCAAACATCGAAATTGTCCTAAGCCCACATAAAGGAAGGTCGCATTAGACAGCCAATGGCTAATAGAACACTCGATCAGATGTTTAACCATGAGTATAATACCAATTAAGATCTTGTTTGGTTGAAGTAATTGTCGGTTAAGAGCTTGCTTGGAAGGTATTGTGAGGATTAAGAGAGACTGTATAAGTGATGAAATTTTGGAAGGAAATTCTTTGGTATGTGTACAGACTCTATCTCCAGTTGCTGTAACTCTGGAAGGATGCAAGCAACACATTGTCATCAAACATACTAATATAAAAAATGGCTTCTTTTTTTGTTTAGGAACAAATTTATTTAAGATCTTAACATAAATCCACAATATAGGACAATGAAAAAGTATTTAAATACACAGAATATTGGTTATGTCATCTTCGCAGTTTACATAATATATGATTACACCACGAACTCTGACAAGTTTTTGTTCACATGAGAAGGATAATATCTTTAGTGTCCTTCACTGAATCCATTTTAAGCCACATTTAGAACTCTTAAGCTACGCTTCCACTTAAACATCTTTTGAGAATGGCAGGACCTAAACAGCCCCATCTTCTACCCGGTTTTCCCCTTTGAGCATGCAATCAATGGCAAGAGCTTGTTTTCCATTTTCTGCATGGGGCATGTGTAATGGAAAAGAAGAACCAATAAACACACTGATCTCTTTCCCCAATAAAAAATCCGAGCATTGCTTCGCATTCCTATAATGAATGAAATCGACTGAGCTCGGTCAGGTATATGAAATCAAGTTATATTCTCTTGAGCTGGGCGAGCAACATAATATCACAAAACAATTAATGAAGTAACTAGAAGCACATGTACAAGTATGTGGTTATTCGAAAACCCTGTCCTGCTAAACTTTTAAGTAAGATTCACAATTGCCAACTCAAACATGATCAACCACTCAGCTCCCAAATTAAGAAAAAGGAAGCTGAATTAACCAAAGCACGAATCATTTTTAAGCTGGATTAACCAAAGCAAAGTTGTCTTTTACTGACCTACAGAGACACCAATATCAGTATCAGCCACCTGATTCTTCCTCAGCTTCCTCTCCAGATGTGCCGCGATCCATATTGTCCCGAGAGGGCCCTTCTTGGCCAAGATAAACTGCGAATAGAACATCCTAACCCAACTCTGTCAACTCCCACGAACACTAAAAATCCCAACTTCCCACATCCAAATGCTCCACCTTTCCTACCCCCAGCAACTCCAACGTCCTCACAAACCCTAGAAAACCAAAAAAGGCACCGAAATTTCCATTTCCTGCGACGAAAGTCGAATCCGAGATCCCTCAGCTCCCACGACCCTAAAAATCCCAACTTTCCACATCCAAAGACCGCCTTTTCGAACCCCAAACAACTCCAACCTCCTCAGAAACCCTAGAAAACAAAGAAAGTCACCAAATTTTCCGACTCCTTGAGGGGTGAGCAGAAACCCTAAGTCTCGAATAGCGCGGATCTCACCTAATCCCAAGTACCAAATATGGATCTTCCACTTCTTCGAGCTGCCGAGGCCCCCAAAGTCGACTCGAAACAGAGAACTAACAGCGTGATCCGATGGAATTCTGGGGGTGGTCGGATCAGTACGGTATCGGCCCACCAGTGGCTCCAAACTGTAGAGAGAGAAAGGGGATATGGAGAGAGATAAGAACAACAAAAAATAACGTGAAAAACGGAGATTGGAGGGGGGAAACTGGATCTTTTTCTACCTTCTCTTGAAGGAGCGGTGAGGAATCTCTGACGAACAGTGTGACGACGTAAATGGTAAAGTCAAAGCGAGAAAAATAGGAAATTTTGGGTTCTTTCTCTCTCATGGGTAATATATCGGCGAATGAAAAAAAGCGGAAAATTAAACATTTGGAAAGCTTTTAAATATACAAGTAATTTACAGGGAGATCCAAAAAAGATTCCCTGATACCAATGCGGTCCCTAAACTTGTAATTGCAACAACATTATTATCTTTATAATAGTTTGGGTCTCAAATCGTTATATTTATAAGTTTGGCGACCATATTGATATCAGATGGAAATTTTAGACTTGCATGTAAAATACTCTAAATATTAAGGGGGAAGAGGATAGGGTGAAATAATGGTCCATTGTTTAGCTTACTTAATTGTGGGGATGGGGTTGCAGATCTTGATGGCATGCCGGGAGCTTGTCTTTTAGAAAATAACCATAGATTGTTAGTTCGGGTCGCTAAGAAAGTAGTCGGTCTGAGAGAGGAAAAAATCATCATGCATAGGCGACTTTTCCAATTCTCCCTTCTTCTCGAATCAAGAAAATGTACCATATATATTTTCAATTGAAATATAGATACCCAATCTTTCTTATATTGTACTTGTTGTAAAGTCAGTTGTCAAATATTGAAATGTAATCAGCAGTCAAGCGACTAATCGAATTTAGTCGGGCTTAAATTGACTTTAGATTTTTTTAATTATTTTTAATATATAGATCATTTTTAGACATATACTCTTATATATATTTATCTACAATGTGACTGAATTGTTAAATGCCTTCCCAAAAATGGTTGGTGTTAGAAATCACGCACTATCCACATTGACCACGTCTTAAAAGATAAGTCACATTTTAGTGGCAGAGCTTAAAATCCAACTAAGGTTATTCCTCGAAAGAGCACGGAGATGTGTCGTTCCTCTAAGGAGACCTATGCTTGTCAACCCCCCCCCCCCCCCCTTCACACACACACACACACACCTTGAAAGGCAAACGTTCAACAAGGGGCGATCACTCATGATTACATTAGGTTGAAATCACTCCCCCGTGCCTTGTATGATAAGCAATATATTGGATGAAGAACTTAGGAAGACGTGATTGTACATATTTTTAAGGACCTCTTAGAAATAGGAACGAAATAAGTAGAAAGATTTGATTGATATAATCCTCTCCTTCTAGAGAGATCATCTAGAAAAGCAAATAAGAAAAGCTAACATATATGTTATGGATCTAAATCTTTCTTTTATATTTACGATGACTTCCTTTTCTATAGCATGAGCTTTTTCTGTTTTTAAGCTTAGATATGGAAATAAATCGATTTTCCTTTAGGGACCAAATGAAATCAGATTTTTATGTTCGGTTTTGAATTAGAGACTGTGGATCCTATTCAAAATTAAACCCATCTCTATGGTATTATGAATCATATTCACAAATATACATGGTTATTACGGATAGTGATATCCACATTAATCATATTTATGATAATCAAATCAATTTAATTATCTGATATGTTTCTCTACATTTGTGTAAAATAATGTGAATCATATCCACATTATTAATGACAATTAAATCCAACTTAATCAACAATTTTCCAATTTTTTTAAATATGTTGCTAAAATAGCAGTTAACTCAAAAATCGTATCTAATTAATGTATTAAACGCTTCATAATCTATAATTTGGTACATTTGTAGTAGATTTAGTTGACAACTTACTCTTAAAAACGATGGAGTCGCTTATTTTTTTACCTTCATACCTCCATATATTTTTTCTAAAACATATGATGATTGTAATAAATTAAACTTACTATGTGTATTTAATGGAGTTATTACAAAGTAAATGTGATAAACTTGTAATATTTTCTTTAGCCATTTATATTATATTGTTCGTGGTTTGCACTTGTAAATGATGATAAGTTGAAATCTTTTGCACAACATGACAACTTTAAAATGTTGATAGTATAATTTCACATGCATGACTAATACTAAATGTTGTTGAAAAATAATGTAATTGCATGGGAATAATGATTATCCTTGTGGATTTAATTTCATGCATAATGTATTTGATAAAAATGAAAATAATATTATAAATATAATTCATATGTGATACTCAGCCCCTCCATGAAATTTATAGTTCCATCCTTGTCCACAATAACTAGCACTTATTCTACATTTCCAACAGTAAGGAGAAGATTTGAGATATGAATAACTCATATTTATCCCACTTTTTTCGACCAAAATAAAATTTCTCGAAGAAATATGAATATGGACCAAACCCTAGTGTTCCTTGTCGCACCAACTTCTCCCTCGCTTTGTTCTCTAAAGTCATGTTTGGATGATGGATAACAAACAATGAACAAGTGAGACTTATTCGTCATTCTTGTTCGATTGATTTTTGCAGACAGACGACCATGATGTAGAGCGAAGGACTCAGATCTGAGCTTGGAGTTGTTGGTCTTTTGAGAATTTACTACTATTTTAATATGTTTTGGAAATATTTTTATTTCCTTGTGCAAGGTATGCTCTTGGAGTTATTGGTAATTTGGTACTAGTACAAAGAGCAAAGAAAGTGTAAAGCATAAGTAAGGACTAAAGTACAAAAGATCAACAACTCCAAGCTCCCCAGGGATATTCGATGTAAAATGACAATATTATTGAAGATTTAGGTTAATTCCCACTTTTATTATCTATAGTTAGAATGCAGAATAGATTAAACAATAGCCCATAAAGGTGGGAAAGAAACCCATAATGTCCAATCAACTAATTGGCATATAATTGATTGTTATTATGACCAGTCAGACACAACGCTAAATGTTTTGAGAGTTTTTTTTACCTTTGTGCATCCTCCTAGACTTCTACCTTTTTTGCAATAATGTGTGTGCCCATGTATTCTTACGAAGTTCACAATACTGTCATTCTGTCAATATAACATAGCAGCATGAGGATAAAAATAGAAGGCAACACTATGAATTTTGCAATAATACAATGGAATGAGTGTTATTTCAAAAAAGATAGGTGCATAATTGTAATTGCAACATCTCAGAGCATGGCACAAGGGCAAAAACCCAGGTTTTTTTTGTGGGAACTAATACTCAAGGTGTGTTTTAGGTCAAGGAGAAAATTATATAGAGGATAATTTAAGAAGGGTGTTATACAAAATTACCCGCTTATCTCATTTGAAGTAGCATGAAATAGTGGAACATGGACTCCAAGCAACAAAAGTTGCATGGAGAAATCATGATTAAAAGTCATAGATGTTGTTACAAAACTCTTTTGCTATTTGTAAATTCATTGTATGCTACTTTTATTTATCAAGTTATAATGGTATAATACTTTTTCACATTATTATGTTATATTCGTAATTAATGTGGGAGATGGGGAGGTGATGACACATGCAATTAAGCAAAAACTCTAATTAAGTATGCTAAAATCGCAAATGAATAGATAAATTATAAAATAGACCAATAACGTTAAAAATACAAAATAAGTAAAGGCATGCATTGATGCATAAAACAAGACAAAAATTAAACAAAAAGATAATAAAAATTGTACACATGTATCATGTAAACAATAAAACGAATAAAAGAAAATTATAAAGTTGTATTGTATACTTTAGACCCTAAGAAATTTTAGATTAACTTGTTTATTTTTAAAATAAATAAATAAATAAGAAAACATGTAGAGTTCATCGTAATGGTATACAATCACAGCTTAGATGTAGATGTATAATAGTAAAATATTATATTTTTCAATACAAGTTAATTTTACTCATTTTTATACTCGTTTATATGAAAAAAAGCTACGTCTAAGAAAAATATCACAAAAATACTAACCAAAACAACTAGATGAAACAAAGCCCTTGTTCGACAAGTGTCAAACTCTGCATACACATATTATATATATAAACTTGGATTAATTAAAACTATATTTAAGGGTAAATCTACAATTAAAAATTGAGAGAAAATACTAGACAAATTTAGAAAAATAAAATGCAAAAGTTGAGTATTTAGACCTCTAGTATACCTGCACACCAATGCAATTTAAATATTTCAAAATTTAGATCTATTATTTTTTTAGTCCCTTTCAATTTATCTCATTCTTTATATACTTCTATAACTTATATCTAAACAATAAAAATATATAAAACATGTATTTACTTATAACAAAACTAAAATAATATATATATATATATATATATATATATGTATGTATATAAATACAATAGACGTATACACAAAACCACAACTAGTTATGGTTATGTGTTTTCAACTAACTCCAAATTTACAATTCTAGTAAAACTCGCATATTTAAGGGTGATTGAATTAAACACATTGATATTTTTCTTTCTTTTAAAAAAACATGAAGTAATATGTTTGATTTTTTTGATAATTTTACTGTAGTAGTCTTTTTCATTAACTTCTTTCCCCTATGAGACCTTCATACTATACAATTTTTCCGACTTCAACGAGGAAGTGACCCATGTCCTTTGTGAGTTTCATCCTATTCAAGACTCATTCTTCATTGCTACCAAGAAGCAAGTGAAAGTCCAAACTACCTCGCCGTCATGGATTATGACCCGAGAGGTCTATAAATAAGAAGATAGGGGGGTCAATGGGAGCCATCTTCTCTGTTTCGCTCCATTCACTATCAAAGCTTAAAATGCCCTCCTCCTGAGAGGTGGCAGATTCCTTTATTTTACACGAGGATCAACAAGTCCATAGAGGGTCGGGCGATCACTTGGTTTGATCGAGAAGTTTGCACTTCCTTTGACATGTTGACATCGAGTATTGTTCTACCTTCAGCAAAGGCATGTCATCGAGGCTATCACTAATTAACCCCATTGAATTGGGATTCACCCTCAACTTCATAAAATTTAAAGTCTTATATCTTCTTCTTCTTCTCGTCCCAAATTTTTTGCTCTTCTTTCTTCTACTCGCACGACCATAACAACAAATATCAAATTATCCATTGCTTTAGGCCAACTTTGCTGCAGTGTGATGTAACAAAGTTAAATACGTAATCTCTAGTGTTTGATGAAGACCCATTGCAAATCAGAATATTAGTTGTTATATCTCAACGAATGACGTATAAAGCAGTCATTATTTATTTTTACCTTATCTTTGAAATTTGCAAATCCTAATTATTTTTAGAAACAATCCGAACAAATAACTTAGCAAAATATCGTATGAGAAGACACAAACTTAATAACATAATAGTATTGAAATTTAATCAGACATGGATAGTAAAATAAATATTTATAAACATCTAGCGTTTTCTTAGAAATAAATATTATTAGACACTACATTACAATAAAATTGCCCTATGGGAAATCCTTTTCGATGACAAATTTATGATAACGAATATTATTAGTTGCAAAATTATTTCTTCTTCTTGTAAAGCGTGAGGAATATTATATTCATTGCTCGAGTTTCTTTTACTGATGATTATCCATTGATATTCCATTAAAAATATCGCTTATTGCTAACTTGGTAAAGATTAGAAGAAAAAGTCAATGATATATATATATATATATATATATATATATATATATATATATTGCTACATGCTTCTTTGCTAGCAATACACTATCAAATCCATTATCCTTGTAAATCATAATGAATATTATATTAGTTGCTAAAGATTTTTAAAACAGTGGTTATCCATTGATATTTTCGTTAAAAGATTATTGATTGTTACTAACTTGGTAAAAATTAGAAGAAAAGTCAATGAATATATATATATATATAGATATAGATAATTGTTATAAGCTTCTTTGCTAGCAATATAATATCAAATACAATATTGTTTACCAATTTAAAGAATAACAAAATGATTTATCAACGAACCACAATTTGCATTTAACCACATAAGATTTAACAACAAAAGTTAAATCATTTGTACCATTTATTTGTCTCCATGAATTGAATACACATTTGACATTTTATTTACTAATAGAGATTAATCATTTATTGCGTGAAAAATCTGAAGATTAAAATTAAGGAGATTTTTTTACATTCGTATATCTTAAATTCTGCATTATCAGTTGTGCCCCTATCACTTGTGTCGTATTGTTAGTTTCATCGTTAATGAGATAAACCAAACTATGATTTATACAAAACTAACGCATGCTTTAGCAGATTTTCTTACAATTGTGCCCTTACATTTTTCAAAAGTTACGCTTGTATCATTTTTTTTCTTTTTAATTACAGATGTACCCCTGAGATAACAACGGTTAGTTGTCCAAAAAAACAAACCCGAATATGTCACAAATTGTTGATGCTGTTGACTTTGTGGATTAATTAATCGAGATGGTTAACTACAATAATTATCATGTTAATCATCAATTAGTTGATACTCCATTCCAAGTAGAAAATTAAGGAGAAGATTGTGGCAGAAATCAAATCAGGGGGGAAATGATGATGCTGAAAACTATGGTGCAGATCCAATCATAATGGCACATGCATTAAATTAAATTAAATTCTTATAAAATATGGGGAATCGAGCTTTGGTGCGTGTGGACAGGAATGCTGGATTTTCCAAATATTTATTCGATATGGACCAGAACCGGTATCTGTATATAATAATATATGAACATGTCAGTGCGTTGATATCAATGTTTTGAAACGGAATCAAATCGAAATTTTTATTGAAATGATCGAGTCATCGAAATATCGAAACAGGTTGAATCACGTAATCAAATTCGTTCAATCGGGATGATGACGTCATTATTATTTAAAATTGGATTAAATCGGATCGATGAAAAAATAGAGCTAATCAAATCGAAATAAATAAATAAATATAGCATACACTTAAATATACTTAAAATATAAATAAAACTCATAGATTATGTATATATTTCACATTATATATAAAGTATTTTTCTTATACATCATCAAATATCATACATATCATATATATGGATATATATAATTTGGACCAGGTGTTCTATAACATGATAATAGTTTAATTATATTTAAAATCCAATAAATACAAAAAGATGTGTTAGTATAGTTGGTTAGAAGTTTGAAATATGTAACCAAAGGTCATGTGTTCAATTCCCATTGTCAATAATATTTCTAAATAATTTAAAAATTTAATGTGGTTCAACTTTGGTTGAATCTGATTAAACCGAGTCAAAAAATAGGTTGAACTGGGGAGGTTAATTAAAATTTTTATAATCGAACCAAACTGGTATAAACTGGTTAACCAGACTGGTTCAGGCCCACTTCACCGGTCAGATTGCTTTCCTATGTATTTTAGTAAAGGAGATATACTAGTATCTAGGCTTAATAATAATATACCTAAAAATATAATCCATGGTATCATTGGGAACATTGTCAATAATATTTCTAAATAATTTAAAAATTTAATGTGGTTCAATTTCGGTTGAACCTGATTAAATCGAGTCAAAAAATAGGTTGAACTGGGGGGGTTAATTAAAATTTTAATAATCGAACCAAACTGGTATAAACTGGTTAACCAGACTGGTTCAGGCCCACTTCACCGATCAGATTGCTTTCCTATGTATTTTAGTAAAGGAGATGTACTAGTATCTAGACTTAATAATAATATACCTAAAAACATATTCCATGGTATCATTGGGAATTCTTTTTCCAATTGCATATTTCGATATTCCTTTTGACTACAAACTTGGCTTCTTATCAATTAGTAAATCAATGAAAGGAAAGAACTTGGCTTTGCTTTGTGGTTGGAAGGTGAAAACACTTTCCATATGATCGGGCGAATTCAATTGCTAAATTAGATCATAAATGGAATTTTCTTCTATCGGGATAATGCAACCGTTGTCTCTATTGGATTAAATATCGCATATGTGATTCATATGAAATATTGGCGAGATAATTGATATGAATATTATCGAGTCAATGAATAAACATAACTGAATCATGTTGACTCATGTAGATGGTTAGTGGGTTATCGAAAGTCGGTTGCAATAGGATTTATTATAATGTTAAGCCTTCCAACTCCACCCCTATAAAAGAGACACGATGATACCTTATGCAAATCGCCAAATCAAGAATCGGAGAGCCACCTTCACAACTCCCCATCATATGAGATAGTCTTAACGTTTGAGATCAAGAGAAGGAAAAAACAATTAAAAATGACTTTTGTTAATCCTATCATCTCCATCACAGTGTTTTTCTGATTTGCAAGGGAAGTATGTAACTCGTGAATCATTAGTTATTGATTATCAATGTTGATTGCTTTATGTTATAATTAGAGTTTCCTACAATCTAATATCAAAGCCATGTTATTGAAACCATTACTTTGTTGGAATCAACATTTGATCTTTGTATTTTTTAATCAACGATGGCATGTGATGAACATACTTGCAACTTTGTCTTTTTTTTTAAAAAATTAAGGATACGGAAGTTGGTGTACTGGGTAGTTATTAGTCAAAATCAAATGATTTTGAATCAAGTGGCCACCAAAGGAAATGTCGATGCTTCTTATATATAGAGAGAGGGTTGATCTTGTGAGAATCAAAAACTGTGAGAGAATGAGAGCAGTGAATCCGGACCACTAGAATCTGCTCTTCTCTTCCATCCTGCGGTCAATCAAGAGAAAGATGGTAGAATCTAGTGGTCCAGAATTGTCCATTAGAGATGAAATGAGCCCGCTTCATATCCAACAACTCTACTAATAAATACAAGCTCCAGTAAGAGCCTACTCCATCTCTAGTAATAAAAATACAAGCTCCAATAAGTAATATATATCTAAGCTTCGTTAATATATATCGAAGCTTCAATAAGTGATATCATAGCTTTAGTAACTCATGTAAAGTTACAAGTAAGTGTGAATCAAAGTTACTAATTAAATTACTTCCTTTACTTACATTTGGTTCAAAGTTACTTATGACAATATGAAAGTTATTAGTGTGTTTAGTATTACTGAGTTTGGTAAATGATGACAATACAAAAGTTACTGAAATTATTAATCGTCGGATTAAGATCTAACGTCTGAGATTAGGGGCTCATGTCATCTCTAATGAGCATGGAGCCCATTGGATGAGTCCTCTATGTATATTAAGATTTGTTTATCCAAGATATACGATTTAAGGTCATGTTTATCAAGTTGCCATTATCTTTTCGAATTGGGCAGCTATCCTTTTGAATTGGTCAACGTTAACATGGGTTATAATAAGATATTGACATTTTTAAGTTTACATTGTCGTTATTAATTTTAAACAATTTGTCTAAATATAGATAATTTCTTTTTACGTTTTTTTGTCATATCCAAATATTAAATTGAATAAATCTTTTGGCGAGCACCAAATCAAGGTATACATTATTGTGGTATTGCTATTCATTATTGCAGAGAAGCATGTTTTTGTTAATAGAGTAATAATAATTCTTATTATAATTATTGGTTCTTACAGTTAAAGATTTATATACTTTGTAAATACATATCGTGCATGATGTGTTGATGAATAGAATTGTTGTGTTCAATTAGCAGTTAATCAACAAAGTGATATAACTACGTGTAGATTTGAACTCATGTTCTGATTACATTGGTTTGGATGCAAATAAAAATAAATTATATAGTAGTTATTATATAGTCGGAATAATATATTTATGGACTACGAGTTCATCTAAAGATGGATCATTATCCACGATTACACGTATTAAATGAGATTATTGATAAATCTTGTGTTTCAGATCCAAAAATGGGAAACACGAAGTATGCATGATTTATTAATCGCTTATTAATGTATTTCTATTTGCATCACTTAAGTATTTATTGATATGTTAGTACTCTATCCAAATATGATTATTAATATATTGTGAAAGATAGCTTTAAATTTGCAATCTTGCTTTATAGATAAGTATTTAATTAAATTTCTCAAAGCATTACTATGGACATACGTATTATTAATTTACAAAAACATCTATAAACTTGTTTGCATTTGGCAACTCTATAGTTAGCTTAAATGGACTCAACTACACAGATTGTTCAGAACGGATTCTAATCCGACTTGTATAAGTTATAACTACATAATATAAAAGAAATATATTAGTTACGCCTCTCTTAACTTCTGCAATATTAGTTATGCCCCTTCTTTTTTTACAATATGAGCTGTGACCTAACCTTCTTACAAAATTCACACTTTCGTCCTTATGTTAAGGTAAACCAGGGGAATAAGCGATATTGCAAACGGGTAGAACTGTGGATTTTGTAATAATACAAGAGCACAACTGATATTACAAAAAGTGGGAGGCATAACTGATATTGTAGAATGTAACAGGCATAGTTGATAATTCCATGGAGATATGTGTGTGTGTGTGTATATATATATATATATATATATATATATATATAATTACTTAACTCAAATAAATGGAAAGGTAAGATAATATATTCATATGTATGCATATAAATAAAATAGATTTACACACACATCATAACTATTGATGGTTATGCATTTTTTTACTATCATTAATTTTATAGCAATTCTTATAAATATTACATATTTATGAATAAATTACAAAATAGAAGTGTGTGTCGAGTGGCCTTCTTAGTTGTGATGTATGCCTCAGAAATCGTCGGTGGATGAGCAATTTATATTAATTTCGTTATTATAGATGGATTCAAAATTGACTTTCTTTTACAGTTCAGAACCGTCGCAGATATTTTGTCGTCTACGTAAAACCAGTCATGTTCATACCTTACTTTAATGGAAGTGTAGAATCGTGAATTTCGTAAGGAGTTAGGGGCACAACTACAAAAAAGTTAATTGATAATGCAGATGTTAGAATGGCATTAACGACAAAATCCTAAATGAAAAGGTTTTTTTTATAGTTCTACCTTTATTGGATTATGCAATATAAGTTATATTTGTTCTTCTTTCTTGCAATATCAAGGGACTTTTACCCACAAATCTTATAAACTTTTAAATTACCTCTACAACCTTTTGCATAATGGAATTACTCCATCGACCCTCTAAATTACCCCAAGAACCCCTACGACCTTCAAACAGAATAACCGCAGGGTTAATGGGGTAAGAGTTGGCAAGTTTATGGGGTCGTTGGGGGAATTATGTTGTTTCAAAGGTCGTAGATGTAATTTACGAAATTTATAGAGTTCGTGAGGTAAAAATCCCCAATATCAATTGTGTCCTATCATTATTTTTGTCATTAGTAAGATAAATCAAACCGTGGTATATACAAACCAAAGTCCGATCTAGTAAAAATTTCTTATAGGTGCGCACCTCTAATTATCAAAAAGTCACACATGTATCCTTCTTTTTCCTTTCCAATTACACTTATATCCTCGGGATAACGTCCGTTTTGGACATGGAATGGACAAAAACTAACCCAAATGGCATGATTGTTAATTGCCCAAGAAGATAAGGATACAAATAATTTTGTAAAAAAAGAGAGAGATATAATTGACATTGCATAATATAAGAAGAGCAAATCGGTAAAGAAATCAAATCAAAATAAAGAAAAATTATTTATTTCCCCTCCACTAGTCTTCATATGATTCAATATTAGAAGAGAATAAATTGGTGTGAAATGAGAAGGATTGACTTTATTTTCTATGATCAAAGTTGAGTAAAACTGAAATAATCAATAATCCCTGAAATTTATTAGTTTATATCTTTAGTTATTAGCACCGAAGACACGAAATCACAATAAAGTAGGCCAAAGGCGATAGACAATTTGAATATTTGCTGTCATTTTTTTTCAATATCAAAATTTCGACTATTGATTTTATTCATCGGCAAAATATTATATTTTCGTAGGAACTATTGCTATATGATTCTTTGATAGCAATACAACATTAATTGCAATATTACTTACTGATTTAAATAATCAAAGATGATTTAACAAGTAATTCCATTTGACTTTTTTACATTTAACCACATAAGCTATACCAACAAATATGAAATTTATTTTTTTACCTTTATTTGTTTTAACCTTTTATTTACTTTCCTTCTTACTTAATGCACATATACCATATAATATCATTTATCACTTTTTTTAAAACAATCTCTCAGTCAATTGACACTGTACGAGAGCTGTTGCAACTCAGATTTAATTAAATCACGATAAATAAAAGTAAATCTTAGGGATTCTTTTACTACTGCTCCTTCAAGATTCTTACACTCAGTGTTGTAAAAGTCGTTCGACTGACCTGACTAGTAGAATTTGATTAGTTTAGTCAGTGGGGTGGCTGACCGAGTAACGACTAATTTCGAATAGGTACACTAATCGACCAATTTTTGCTTGGAGATACCATATTTTTTAATATTTTACTTTTTTATAAGCAAACTTATTATAATATGCCTAATGTTTTATTTAAATTCAATTATTTCTTTTATTTTATTATGGTAGTATAAAAATGTACAAAATCTAAGTAAATATATGTATAAAAATGAATTATATATTAAAAATAATTATAAAATTCAAAGCTGATGAAAGTCTAATTAAATCCGATTACTCGCCTCGACTATCATTTAATCCTTAGTCAATGATCCAACCGACCGAGTACTGACTACCTACTTTTGCAACCTTGCTTACACTCCAGCAACAATTGTATCTTGTATTCTTACAAAATTTACAGTATACTATTGCTCTTTTGTTGAGGTAAAATAGAGGCATATGTGTAATTAGAGAAGGTGGGCAAGTGATTTGTCTAAGAATAAACGAGCATGTTTTGTAGGGGCATAATTGTAATTGCAGAAATTAGGAGGTGTATTGTGTAAAAAACCCAGAATGTTAAGATAAGTTAATATATCACAATATGGAGAAAGCATGTCGTTGACACTGTTGACTTCGCAGATTAATCAGTCAAGTCGGTTGACTGGAATAATTATATTAATCATCAATTAGTTGATGCTGAAATCTACGATACTGCTCCAATCATAATGGTTCATGCATTAAATTAAATTCTTATAAAATATGGGGAAACGAGTTATATAATGGACATGAGTGCTGAGTTCTATGAATATCCACTCAATATAATCCCAGAACTGGTACTGTATAAAATAATGAGTAAATTACAAAAAAATTCCTTGATTATTTTTTATTTTCAATTAAAGGATGTATTCTTCAAATGTAAGAAAAAAAAGGACCTGATCTTATTTTTCTGGTCTCAATTGCAAGCATTGTAATCTTTCGCTACCCTTTAATGTCTCGTTAATCCTTAAAGATGAAAGTTGATATCTCTATTTGTTATATTGAAAAATGAAACTTCTAACTATAGTTGAGATTTTTTGTAATTTACCGTAAAATAACATGAAGATTTTTTTTTGTAATTTACCGTAAAATAACATATACACCTACTAATATACCTTAAAAAACATGTCCCAATCTTATGTGGCCATTGAGGTGACACTCGTGCCGAGGCAAACATGTGTTGTTGCACTACAACAAAATTGACTTCTAACAACAATCAAATACACATTACAAGGAAAACAAGTTGTGGCTAGAGAACTATACTCACATAAGTTAAAACCGATGTCAAACAGTTACAAGAAAATTTTAAGAAATAATCGTTATATGATTTGTTATCACAAATATAGCTACAAATATGATATTCTTTTTAGAAGGATTATCCTTTCTATAAACCTATAATATTATAAAACCTGCTGCATAACGGGGATTTGAACCTGCTCCAAAAGAGATGATAATTTTAACCTTTATAAAAAAAATAGCGAATACTTCTTCCACTACAGGTAGGACGAGGCGATCAGCTGCATGGATTCTTGCTTAAATTTTTGTTGAAAAATTTCTACTATTTTTTACATTGGATGACAACTACCTAACACAACCCCACAAGGGGGATTTGAACTCTTTACGTTGAACGATATGACGATCATAAGTTAAGAATTTGGGTGATTTTTTTTATTAAAGGGATATAATTATCATGGGATCTTTACACTTGTATCTCTCCTAGTTTATGCAAATACATTTATGCCTCTACCTTTTTTTGCAACATTTATACCCTTGTATAGTTACAAAATTCACACTGCTTCCTTTCTATTAATTTAGGGACATGTGCATAATAATGGAAAGAGGTACTGTGAATTTGTAAGAATGCATGGGTAGAAGTGTTATAGCAAAAAAGGCAAGGGTGTAAATGTATTTGGAGAAAATCATAGGAGTACTAGTGTAAATATTCTAACTGCCGATTTCATTTTTGAAATGTAACAAAGAGGGTGTTAAGCTTTCAACAAAAGACTGTCTTCGAGGCAATCGAATAAAATCAAATCCCTCCTTATTACATTATAAAAATAATGTCCGTAATTAGGAATGGATGCGTGTTTATGATATATCATGATATGTTGCAATATTAATTTGTAGTATTTATATTTAAATAAATATAATAGTGAACCGCGATATTAATGAATCAACTATGCATATGTATCATTAGACGTGCTAATTTCATTAACGAACATACTAATTCCACTGGACTTTTAATCCATGTCAGTAGATTGCGCAATTACGCTATCATATACGAAATCAAAATCCTATTAATTTCAAAAACTAAAGTAGATTTTGATGTCAAAATATGTATAAAATGGATATAACGAGAGACTAGGCTAAAATCTATAATATTCGCGTAACAACATCATCCGTGCCTCCAAGGTCGTTGATCTCACCCAGAGCTCAATCTCCCCATCCAGATTCCCTCCAAGGTCGTCGATCTCACCCTGTCCAACATGGAAGAACCGACTCCGCCCACGCTCGATGCATTCATGATCGTCATTGCCTTCCTCTTCATGGCACATGCGATGTTCGTGCTGAAGAACGCGATTGAGACGACAACAGAGAGTGCCAGTAAGGAAATGCTTTGTGGATTCATACGACGACGAGGAAGAGGAGGCGATGACGACGGGCCTTAGGATTGAGGCACTAGTCTAGAAATGGGATATAGGCGTGATAATCCGGGATTGTTCCGAATGAAGCTTTGAGTAATTAAGCACATTTGGGACAATTAGGGTATTTTATAGAGGTGAAGGTTAGAAAGAACATTAATTGGAGAAAAATATTTATTAGTTCTTATCGGTACTTGCAATCATTTGATATCCGATCTATGGGGAGTTTTATATATAATGACATTACACAAGTATTTTTTTAATCAAATTAAAAAAAAAATCTCAACTGTGTCAATTTTCAACTTGGGCATTATTTTTCAAATCAAAGATGAGAATGTTCTTATTTTTTCTGTCTCAAATACAAATACAAGTCTCTGTAAGCTTCTAGTACTCTTTTATGTCGACATTAAACACTAAAGTTAGAAACTTCAAACTTTTCTCTGTTACATTTTAAAAACGAGGGCTTTTATTAGAAATCGACGCATAATGATGTTTTTTTTGCAATTTAACTTTTCTAATCGCAAGGATGCATCTCTACACTACAAATCTATGGGATCTTTTTCGCATTTTCGGCATTTTCTGAACTCAAATTTAAATGGTTTAATACACTGCAACAAAGTGAATTTACAGCAGACACGGTATCGTCCGTTAAATATAAAAATCGAATATAATTTACCACGAGATGAATTTTATATTTTAAATTAACAACATTCCAGTGTACCACGAGATGAATTTACATTGCTTCCTTCCAAATAATAGCATCATACTAGGGTGCATACCCGCGTTTCGCGGCGGAAAATAAGATACGCTCTGCATCATCTTAATTGTAGCAGGTATGATCATTCTTAATTTTAATATATTTATAAATTAAACTATAATTATCATAATTATGATTATTAAAAATACCAACATATAATTTAGAAATTAAACTAAAAGAACATAAATTAAAATAAATATGACATATTTACTTTTTTTCGATAACAACATGTGTTTGATCCTTCAAAATTTACCATTTGATTGTGCAAAACATATCCCAAGTTGTCACAAAATTTTAAGATTAAAGAAATTTATTCGGTATAGTTAGCTGTGATAAGAGTTGATATCATTATCATTAATTTAATATAAGTATTATTTTAGATAGAATTTAAATTATATATATAATGATGGCATATAAATTCAGCAATAAACAATATAGAACATGTAAGATCATAATGTCACTCATAAGAAGAAACAAAATATTAGCAACAAATTACCATATTTAAATCTAATATGAGTAAAATTACGATGAAAAATATAATTGTCATAATTCATTTAAATAAGGTCATTTATTAAATTTAATTGTGATACAATTTATTATCAAAGCCTTTAATGTAGCATGTGTATTATCAACCATGAATTTATATTATATACATAAGGTGGACACGTTTAAATTCAATATGATATAGCTTAGAACACACATAAAAAATGACTTATATTGTGAAATAGAATATCAACAAATAGTCATAGTATTTGTGATTTAACGTGAGTAAAAATATGATCAATACTATGATCATGCGATTGAATATTTAAAACTAATTTATTCTGCAGGATTCATTTGATATAAAGAATCTACTGCTTAAAATTTATTAGATATGAATGATGTTAAGAGTAGTTTTAAAAAATTACAATTATTTTTTCAAAGTAATAGATTTAAAAAGAAAAAAGCTGATTTAAAAAGAAATTTCTAATATATATTTAACATTTTATAAAGGATATAAATAATAGGTTGCAATGGGGATGCCCTTGGCTGCCCGCTCCTATTTTCAACATTTCTTTATTTTTTTATTTTTGAAAAAATCACCATGTATATTCATTTATATACCCTCCAATGTGACATTTGAATTTCATCAGAAATGGAGACTCCTATATCCTCCATCTAGAATATATCAATTAGAACAATGTTTAGACCGTTAAAATTACCTGATCTAGATGAAGGACATGAGAGTCTATGTTTCTGATGAAAATCGAATGACATATTAGAGGATATATAGATGAATGATGATATTTTAAAAAAATAAAAAAAATTGTAGAAAGATGAATGGGACATCCCCATTTTTTCCTAAATAATACATGCTTTTACATTTATATAAGTAATATTAATATATTTCTAAGTTTAGAAAGATGAATATGCTTTTGCATTTATATAATTAATATAAATATATTTCTAAGTTTAGAAAGATAAATGAGATATATATATATATAATATGAATTGATGGGAGAGAGAGAAAGAGTGAGTGAGGAGGGAGAGAATATGAAGAGAGAGAGAGTGAGAAAAAACAATGTGGAGAGATGAAGGGAGAGAGATGTCGTTTGGGAGAGAGAAAGAAAAGAGAGATGGGGAGGAGAAAGAGGGAGAAAGAGAGAGATTGGGGAGAGAGAGCAAGTGGATTGAGGGAGGGAGAGAGAAGAGGGAAAGAGAGAGATTGTGAGGAGAGTTATTGCAGAGAGAGAAGAAATTGGGAGAGATATCGGGTGGAAACCTCAACCAGCCGGCGGATGAAAAAGCATGCTGCCACGTGGCAGCAACCGGGAGAGAAACCCGGCTTTAGTAGTAGTATAGATGTTGTTTTTTTTTCAAAAAATTATTAACGAGGAGGAAGAATTTTTTTGAAAGAACAAGAGGGAGATGGTTATTATGCTGCACCCCTCATAAGAACATTTTAAAGCACCTATATATATGTATATGTAATTTGATTGACTAAAGCTTGGCCTCGCCTATTCCGTCTGAACATCATGACGGCATGATCACTATCGATGACACACACGCACGTGCACGCAGCAACAATGACCAAGCTACTATACCGATGGACATCGACGACGGTAGGGGCAAAGTGTAAAACAGAGCAAGTTTAGAATATATGGGTCATTGTCTAATTGATAAAGTTTACATAAGTCACGGTGTAAAAATCCCATTTTTTTCAAATATAAATGGAAACCCACAAGAACGTGTACAAGTTGCAGAACAAATGACACATTTAATTAACAATATCAGTGCATTAATTTTAACCAAATGAATAAATGATCTAATACTAATCTACGAATCACGATATTGCACTTGCAAATCGTTGATACATGATCTGTTTGCTTACAGATATTTATGCCGCATGTAAGCTACTTAATACGAGCACATGAATTCGTATTTGAAAATGGCATCGATTAAAATCTAAGTATCCAACAGTATCCGATCTGTCCACGTATTCGTCTTTTAAGGATATGGTAGTTAATATCTTATTTTCAACAATTTTCTTATTCATAACTTTATCCACATTTTAAATAAATAAAAATATCTAAATTCGTATATGCATTTATGTATATGTTGTTACATCGAAGAGAATCGATTGATTTAGATGGTCAAGTGTTGGAACAATGTGTCTATTGACTCCAACTATCAAATTCCTTGCATTATAGAACCGAGTCTTACAATAAGAGCATACATTATTTTGTCGCAATCGAAGCATGTGCTGAACATAGAATCCCCGCCTTTACTTGAACTCCATCTCGATGCATTGACATCTTCAAACTTTCTCACGACTTGAGCAATCTAACCTCGTTCACCTAAGTAGTAAATCGGACGGATTAACATGTTCAACCACGCACATCTTCCTCACCAAAATATGGTCTTAAGCGATACGATCTGGATGATGTTACGACTGGCGTCAGTATACTTCAATTTTTCTTTATGCAAGAACATAAGGGCGCAAAAGTAACGGTGCAAAAACATAGGGGCACAAGTATGATAAAATAACAGATAGGGGCAACAAGTGTTGTTGTTAAAGCTCAGAAGGGTATGTGTAAAAATCTATTATAATTTTGACCAACTAGAACACGTATAACTAACCATGAAATGTAAATTTTGTTTGTCCCTAGATAAAATACCAAGACAAATAAAAAAAGTCCATTATATTATTTTACGCAATAGGAACTGCAGAAAATGAATAGAGGTTTAAAAGGGGAACTTCAGAAATTTCCTCTGCTGCTCAGTGATGAAAGCAGTGAGATCTGTCAGCAGGACAAAGTGAAAGAACAAGATAACTATTTGGGTTATAACTAAAGTTAAGCTTGTTATTTCAATAATAAAAAATACGACGTTTTTGAAAAATGTTTTAGTTACTGAAAACATCACAATTCTTTAATCATGATTTTTTTGGTATCACCCTAAACATTGAGATATTTTGTGCAATCTACCCAATTCCAACTAAGAGTTGATGGATAAAATATGAGAAATTAGCAGAGTTGTCACGTAATTGGCAAAGTTTATAGTTTATAAGGGTCTTGGTGCAAATAGACCATTGCCTAGTTCGGTAACACATACATAGTAGATAGTGTACTTCAAGCTTTTCTTTTGCATGGTAGTATATAGTTCCATTAGACACTTTAAATGATTGAAGAAGTTTAATTATATCAAATAACTTGGAAAATATTAAAATTTATTTGTAGACCAGACCAGGCCTTGAAGTATAGCTCATGGGGCGACTGATAATGTAACTTAGAATTTTGGCAAGTTCAACCCGACTAGAATTTTGGTCAGGTGGCTCTTCTTCGGATTGGAGATGACCTAGCGTCATCTCCATCAAGCAACAAGTGACTAGATGAAGGATATGAAGCAATTTACTAAAATCGAGAGCGAGTAGAGTGACAAAAGGGAAAGCGGTGATAGACGATGATGGATAAAAGGGCAGAACAGGGTGGATGACATCCAAGACTACAAAAGTAAGTCAGAATTGTCGACGTTCTTCAGAGTTACCATTCACATTCTTTTTATCTACCTTCGCTTCAAGCTCAGGACTTTCATCGCTTCAAGATCACGAGTAATCGATTATGCTTGGATTTTCTTCATCTTCTTTCTTTTTGCAAAATATGAATCCAAAATCAACCAAGTAGATCGATAAATATCCATTTTATTCTACATTCCTATCGAATTTCGTGTTACTACCATGCTTATAACCCCTTCATCTTATAGATGAAGATCCAATTATATTTTAAAATGGTGTTAAGGTCCTATGGAACCTTGATTCTTTAAGACAAGCAAGTTGTATGCATGAGTTTAATACAACATGTCAACATGTGGATTTAGCATTATATTTTGCAAAGGAAAAAAAGGATGTTTGATACTTGTACCCCTCCTATAGTCGGTTTACAACTACGACCTTACCTTTTTACAATAATACTTGTGCCCTTGTATTCTTACAAAATTCACAGTTCTACCTTTTTTTTGTAAACACACTTATGCCTATATATTACCTTAACAAAAGAGCAAAACTATCACTTTTGTAAGAACATAGGGGCAAAAATGTTATTGCAAAAAAGATAGGTGCATACATGTGATTACATAATCTCAAAGGAACATAAGTACAAAAATAACGAGGCACAGCACATACACAATAGAGGATGTGCTTTTTTCCATTAGACCCAAAACCCTAGAGCTATTGGATTGAATAGGTAGCTTCTCTATTTAAGGTGTTATTTGTATGGCTATGTTTTCATTAGGGAGAAAGACTACCTTATAAGATAATTTCCAATAAAGTGATAGTATCATAATTATAAGTTATGTAAAGTATATATTCCTTTTTTTATCTTCCAGATCAAGCAAACATAAATGAGAAATAAACTCCACTTATTTAATAGAGAAAAATGGGACTGCCTTCAACGGACTGCTCTCGTGTTATATTTCGACGATTTTTTGGAAAATACCATCATATATTTTCATCGAAATATCACTCTAATATGTCATTCTATTTTCGTCAGAAACATAAGTTAGTTTCGATACCCTCCATCTAGAACATATAATTTTAACGATCTTATAATAGCTTTTATCGACATATTTTAGATGAAAGGCATTCATGACCCTTCCATTAAACCCGGCAATAAAAGTTCGGGCTAAGGCTACTAATGATAATCAACAAACAGTTGGGACATTTTTTGTATTTTACCCAATAAAACTAAGGGAACAACGACCCCACATTTTCGTATATAAAAACTGAAGACCTGAGCACAATCTCAGTAAACTAATAGCGATATCAATAAATTTTCCACCCAAAAAAAAAGGGATCGCACCTTTCGTCCTCAGCCCAACCCAGTAGGCTCTCGCGGCGGCACCAACCGCCCACGCCGCCGCAGCCGCAGCAACGGCGGTCCTAGGCGCCCCAACCGCCGCCCCCACCCCTCCGATTCCCACCGCCCCCGCAGCGGCAGCCTTCGCGACCTTAACCCTCATCCCACGCAGCACCATGTCCGTGAACAGCTCCGCCGCGAAGGCTCGGAACTGCTCGCCGGAGAGTCCGTTCTCGAGGTCGTCGTTTTCTAGGGTTTGGAGGCGGGCGAGTGTGGCATCGACGAGGGGGCGGGAGGGGGAGAGGGGTGCCCAGCGGGAGAGGAGAGTGACGTCGGGGAGGAGGGCGAGGTGGAGGCGGAGGGCGGCGGAGGGGAGCTGATAGAGGCGGAGGAGGGCGGAGGAGCGCTGCGCGAGGGCGAGGGAGAGGTCGAAGGTGGAGTCGCAGGCGGAGGCGAAGGACGGGTGGGATGTGAGGGCTCTCTCCACTCTCTTTGAGAGATTGAGACCCATATCTATGTAACAATATTGATATCTTGTGTATTATTATGTGATTTCTATTGTTATTTAAATAGTCTCACCCATTTGAGTTGTTATCCAGGGATATTTCATATATGCTACTATGTAAATTTCATAATTACAACCTAACCCCTGCATAAATTATGATCACATTGTTTCATGTGCTCGAAGTCGAAAGCGATGGGATATAGGCACAAGGACTCCAGTGGCTCGAGCAACGAGAGGATTATGTCCACGACTCTACCTATATGTTGGGTCTAGTAGGACCGATTATCCTTTGGCCATTCTTAATTGAAGTTGGTCAAGTCTATGCGCCTATCCCGCTTTCCGTTTACCTTCTTAAACACATCTACACCCCTCGAGTGTGTTTCAACCATCAAGATTATGCAGTTGTCGAGATGATACTTTGAAACTTGACTTACTGATATCGCAGTGGAATACAAGGGAGATAAGGTAAAATCTGTCAAAAATGTCGATGGTTAAGGACTTCGTGGCATCTTTTAGAATGATTTGGTGGAATTAGCATCATGGTGCGAGATCGAGGTCTCTGACATGCATCAATTATCGTCAACGAAATCATATCATAATTAATAATCAATATCCCCTCCAAGGATAGCCAACATCTTTTAGAAGATTGATGTGAGATATGGATATAACTCACTAAGAATTATGGAAGAAGGCACATCCAATATACATCTTCTAAAACTCACTACAAACATTATGAGTTCCTAATAGTATCACTTGATCTAGCAAAAGTGCCAACAACATTCAAAAACAATCTAATGAATTGAGCCTTCTAACCTTTCATGGACCACCTTATCATTGTCTCCATCGAGGATGTGCTTGTCTACCATTAAAATAAAGAGCATTCATGCGATGCATCTAAAAATGATGATGATTGTATGCTTAAGTTTGTTAAATACGAGTTTTAATTTCAATAAGGTCGAGGTGTTTGATGAGGGTATTTCATAGAATATATCAAAAACAAAGAGAGTGGTCATCTGGGAATATCCTAAGACTATCATCGAGACACAAAGCTTCTTGTGACTTGCTAGTTACTATCGAATGATTTATGATACGATTCATGATAATCACATTTCTATTGATGCGACTTACTTCGAAATATACTTTTTATAAGTGAGGTTGTGTCTAGCTAAAACCTTAGCAAATATTTGTAGCCGCCACTTGATTTCGCATTCTTGTAAATGCTATTCTCATGGATAAAAAGCATGTTATTCTCTGTAAACATATATGAAAAGAAAGAAAATAAGAATAAAAGATACCCTGAATGATGTGTATAAGTATATATGTATAGACTGGTCAAAAGGAATAATAATAACTAGAGTTGTAAACTAATTTATGACCCTAACCTGGAGATCATGTTAGACTGACTTGGTCGACCAATCAATGGGTAGGAAAAGGAAAAAAGAAAAAAAATCACTCATCGTACATTCAAAGCATAAAATACGCGTATAGACCAGTATAAGATCCTCTAAATGGAACATGAATGTATCTGAATTACTTTTGAACATTTTTCTTCATATCGTGTAAATACACACATGCATGGAAATTTGCCTAAAATGGTAATATACATAACTAAGAAGTAAACTAAAACTTTAGTTGCTATAATTCCTAATTTCCAAATGTAACGCCCATTTATAGAAAGTTTCAAATGATTCAAACTCACCTTTTAACTTCATCTTGCATTAATCGTGAATTATACAGAGAATCCTGAATTTTTACACCAATAACCCTGTATAGTATCATATTTACACGAGGCACCCAAAATAATCGCGAATTCTCCCATCATTTGCCCCCCTTTCTTTCTAATGAATTACTCCCATTAGTATTAGCTTCTTGATCATTTATTTGTGCTTCTGTTCATGGTAGTTCAAGAATCCATAAGTGACATTCAAAGATTTATTTTCTCTTTGAGCTGTATGCTGAGATAAAGTGGAGTTTCTGATCTGTTGTCTTGGCATTGCATCCTAATTTGGCATATCACTCATTCTTTCTCAGAAAATCAAACCATTATTTGTTTTCCCAGAACGAGATCTAAGAGTTTTAGTGCTTTGGCATGGGGTTTGTGTTGCAAATTAAAATCTGAGCCTGATGTCTGAACATGAGCTACTACATATCAGGATCTGAGCTGGAAAATATCTTGTTCTTGGATTGTTCTTAATCTATCTTGTTTGATGCACCAGAAAAGTTTGAGTTTGGAATGAGAATCAGAAAGAGTAGCTGCATATTCAACTCTCTATCTAAAGATGGATCATTATCTCCAATTACACATAATAAATGAGATTATTGATAAATCTTGTGTTTCACATCCAAAAATGGAAACGTGAAGTACGCATGATTTATTAATCGCTTACCGATGTATTTGTAATTGCATCACTTATGTATTTATTGATATGTTAGTATTATGTCCAAATATGACTATTAATATATTGTGAGAGAAAGATTTAAATTTGCATTCTCGCTTTATAAATATTTAATTAAATTTCCCAAAGCATTACTACGGACATATGTATTATTGATTTACAACATCATCTACGAACTTCTTTGTATTGAGCAACTCTATAGTTAGGTTCAACGGATTCAAGTACACTTGATTTTTTAGAACTGATTCTTTTCCTTTTGGGAGTGGTGAATTTAGATCATCAATTAGTTGAAGATCAAAAACTGCAAGCCATTATAGAAAACACTATTGAGGATGAAAAGTTGTAGTATAAGTCTCGGGAGTGATCGGACAAGCTTTGTTTGAGATTAATGAAAATTACAATGAAAGAGAATGTCGAAACATCAATGCATAGGACAAACAATGCTAAGGAATTTATAAAGAAAATTAAGGAGTATTCACATTCCAATATACTGATAAGCTCATCGTCGGAATATTAATGAGTGAGTTGATCATGAAGAAAATCAACTAGTTCAACTCCACGATGGATGATAAAATTGGGATATCCAATATTGCAGCAAAACTGAAAATCATAGGGATGGATGTCAATGAGACATTTTAGTACAATTTATCATAAACTCCGTTCCGATTGAATTTGGGCAGTTCCATGTAAACTACAACATATAAAGAATAAGTATTTTTCCATGGAATTGAAGGCTATGCTCATTCAAGAAGATGAAATATTAAAGAAGATAAGAGAACACTTGGTGAACCTTATAGCTGCTGAAAACACTACAGTAGGAGCTAGCAATAACAAAAGCCACACATGTAAAAGGAAAAAGGAAAAGAAAAGTTTGCATTATGTTTTCGTTTACTTCAAAGCAAATATTATAGATATTCCCAATAACACCCGATGATTAGATTTTGGTGCAACCACTCACTTATATCCAAAACATAAAGGAAAACGAGCAGTGCTTGTTCATGGGAAACATGATGGAGGCGTGAATAGTGGGAATTGAGACTTACAGATTGATCATGGATATTGATATGCCAAATTGATATGGAATGATGTCTCTAAGTTCTTGAATGTGTTAGAAATCTTGCTTCCATTTTCTGGACTGGATAGTTTAGGATTTTCTTTCAATGGTTTTGATGGATAATTCTCTATGTTTTGAAAAAAGTACTTTTATAACTCTAGTATTTTGGATAACTATTTATAATTTTTATCTTGATAATAAATTTAGGAATCCCTTGTTCTATATTGAATACAATATAGGTGTGAAAAAGAATGCATATGATGAATGCTCTGCTTTTCTATGGCATTAAAAACTAGAACATGTATCCAAGGATAAAATGTGAAGATACCAAAGGTGTAAGGAAGAATTTTTTATCTATTACGCTAAGGCTTTTTAAAAAGTTACATCAATTTTCTCCTACTTATATAACATGCAACTACATAATAAAAAAAAAGGAAAATATCAGGTATGCCAATCTTAACTTCTGCAATATTAGTTATGTCCCTCCTTTTTTACAATATCAGTTGTGTCCGTACAAAATTCACAGTTATGGTCTTCTGTTTAGGTTAACTGTGGGCATAACCGATATTAGAAAAGGGTATAACTAGGGATGAGCATTGGGTAGGGCCGGCCCGGTCCGGCCCGGTGCCCGACCCGATTAAGCCCAGCCCAGGCCCGAGCCCGAGCATTTAATGGGCGGGCTTGGGCCTTAAATTTGGCCAATTTTGAAATTCGGGCCAGGCTCGGGCTAAGATGGGCCCGAACCCGAAGCCCGATGGGTGGCCCGAATAGAAGCCCGCAATAGGCCCGATCCGAATATTGGGTCCGATTTCTCAGTTAGGAGTCCAACCCAATTTCATACCCCACCTGAAGGATGAATAACAAATTATAATATGATAATAGTGATACCAATATTCAAGAAGTATTCAAATTTTGAACATTGTACCGCCTGTTGAATTATATTTCCATGAACTTTTATATATGTCAAATAACCCTATAATTTTTAAATATTTCATGAACTCACTGCAAACTATACCATAGAAATGGCACACGTCAGCATATTATTTAAATATTTATTGACATATCATCATTGTTAAATGCCTAACAAGAATATTATTCGGTGTAAGATTATGTTTTGTTCAGGTAATCTGTGACGAATGCCATATTCTATGCTAAAAGTTTATACAAAGATTATTATCCAATAACAATTTCATTAAAAAAATCGTTATAATTGATACTATTTAGTGACGATTAAAAAAATTCAAAAGCTAAACATTGTTATAAGGGTTTACTGACAGTACAACTAGAAAAATCAAATAACAAATAATTTACTATTCCATGCCAAATCTTTCATACAGTTAAATGCCTAATAATGACTATTAAATTATTAATACAAAATATAATTAACCTTCTGTTGATGTTTTTAAGTGGGATTTTAAGTAAAAATATTCATAAGTTAGATTGGTAATGGGCTGGCCCGACCCAGGCCCGGCCCATTCCCTTGCGGGCCGGGCTCGGGCTTGGGCTTCAAAGCATCAAAAAAATCGGGCTCAAGCCCGGCCCGCAAGGCCCGCAGTCATGACCGGGCTCGGGTTGGGCCATACTGGGCCCGGCCCGACCCGGCCCGATGCTCATCCCTAGGTATAACTATGGATTTTGTAAGAATACAAGAGCACAACTGATATTTCAAAAAGTGAGAAGAAAACTGATATTTCAAAAAGTGAGAAGAATAATTGATATTGTAGAAAATAAAAGGCATAGTTGATATTTTCCTTGAATATATGTGTGTGTATAAAATTACTTATCTCAAATAAATAGCGTAAAATAATATATTCATATATATATGCATGTAAATAAAATAGATTTACACACAAATCATAACTATTGATGGTTATGCATTTTGATTAACTTTATTTATAACACTTCTTATAAATAGTACATATTTGTGAATAAATTATAAAATAAAAGTGTGTGTGGAGTGGCCTGTTTAGTTGTGATTATGTCTCTCAGAAATCGTCGGTGGATGAGGAATTTAGATTAATTTCGTTATTATAGATGGATTCAAAATTGACTTTCTTTGGCAGTTCGGAACCGTCCTCGATATTCTGTTGTCGACGTTTATTATTGTATCTTATTCAATATCGACAATTTTTGACGGTTGTTTATGAATGGTGGAAGATAAGGCGCTCCTAATAATGTTTATTGTAGTTAGTATGATGCAAATGGTCGGATACGGATATGGATGCGGATCCAGATATTGACGGATATTAAAACTATCTTACAATATCGTTAAAAAAATGGATACGGATGTAAAACGGATACTAATTGCACTCGAATAATGTTAGAAATACTTTATAGAATCGACTTAAATATATAAGAATTGTATGGAAAACATAAGATATTGATTTACTAAATGTGTTTTTTTCGTAAAAATTATATAAATACGGTAAAAGGACGTAAATAATTATGTTATATAGGATACGGATGTCAAAATTTGTATAAAACGGATACGGTGACGGATCGGATACGAATATATCCGTAACTGTTTAGTTAGGGATATTCAAAATATCCAAATTAAATGGTACCAGACTTGATCCGGTTATTTCGACCTTAAATTTACGGGTACCGTGCAAGATGTTCAGGTCGAAAAATCATGAGAAGTTGACCCGCTCGACCCGTTGGAAACCCAGTGATTTTTCGGGTTTATGAAAGGTGAAAAATGGGGCTCTGTTAATAAATATCTAGATAAATCTACAGGTAATGTGATTTCTCGTGTTTATGGATATTGCGATTACATGTAATGTGATTTTAAAATATTGAGATAAATCTACAGGTGTTATTTGTTGTTCCATGGAGTCATATTACGATTGTTATTCTTGCAAAAAAGTAAATGAATTCATTTTTGTGGTCAAATGGAAAGTGATAATTAAAATTATTTTATCACTTCTATCTTTCTTAATTTCTTCCAAATCAATTATGTTCTTCCTGTTTTTGTAATATCAATTGTGCCCCTAAGTTTTTACAAAATTCACAGTTGTACTACCAATCATGCTCATACCTTACCTTAATAGAAGGACAGAACTTTGAGTTTCGTAAGAAGTTAGAGGCGCAAATGATATCTCAAAAAAGAGAGATGCATAATTGACATTGTGTAAGTTAAGAATCGCACAAGCAACAAAAAACCTAAATAAAAAGGGCTTTTTTATAGTTCTACCCTTCTTAGATTATGCAATATAAGTTATATTTGTTCTTTTTTGCAATACCAATTGTGTCCATATCTTTTGCATCGTTATCACTTGCATCCTTTCATTAGTTTTGTCACTAGTAAGATAAATCAAACTGTGGTATATACAAAATCATAGACCGATTTGGTAAAAAATTTGTTATAGTTGTGCACCTCCAATTATCAAAAAGTTACGCATGTACCCTTCTTTTTTCTTTCCAATTACACTTATACCCCTGTGACAACGTCTGTTTGGTCAGGGAATGGACAAAAACTAACGCAAATGGTATAATTGTTAATTGCACAAGAAGATAGAGGTACAAATGATTTTGTAAAAAAGAGAGAGATATAATTGACATTGTATAATTTAAGAAGAGCAAACCGGTAAAGAAATCAAACCAAAATAAAGGAAATTTTATTTATTTCTCGTCCACTAGTCTTCATATGATTCAATATTAGAAGATAATATGAAGAATAAATTGGTGTGAAATAAAAAGGATCGACTTTATTTTCTATGATCAAAATTGAGTCAAACTGAAAAAATCATTAGTCCCTGAAATGTATTAGTTTATATCTTTAGTTATTAGCACTAAAGACATGAAATTACAATAAAGTAGGCCCAAGGCGAAAAACAATTTGAATATTTGTTGTCATTTTTTCAATGTCAAAAATTCGACTATTGATTTTATTCATCGGCAAAATATCTTATATTTTCGTAAAAACTATTTCTATATGATTATTTGATAGCAATACAACATCAATTGCAATATTCCTTTCCAATTTAAATAATCAAAGATGATTTAACAAGTAATTCCATTTGATTTTTTTACATTTAACCACATAAGCTATACCAACAAATATGAAATTATTTTTTACCCTTTATTTGTCTTTATGAATTGAATACATTTTTAACCATTTATTTACTTCCCTTCTTACTTAATGCATATATACCATATAATATCCCTTGTCACTTTTTTTAAAAAAAACCGATCAGCCAATTGACATGTATACGAGAGCCGTTGCAACTCAAATTTAATTAAATTCACGATAAATAAAAGTAAATCTTAGGGATTCTTACACTCGTGCTCCTTCAAGATTCTACAATTATAGATATACCCCTATCTTTTTACAGCAACACTTGTATCTTGTATTCTTACAAAATTTACACTATACTATTGTCCTTTTGTTAAGGTAAAATGGAGGCATATGTGTGTAATAACAGAAGGGGGACAAGTGAATTTTCTAAGAATAAACGTGCACGTGTTTTGGTAGGGGCATAATTGTAATTGCAGGAATTAAGAGGGGTATTGCGTAAATAACCCAAAATCTTAAGATGAAGTTAATATATCATCACAATATGGAGAAAGCATGTCGTTGACACTGTTGATTTTGTGGATTAATTAGTCGAGTTAGTTGACTGGAATAATTATTTTTCAATTAATTGATGCTGAAATATATGATACTGCTCCAATCATAATGGTTCATGCATTAAATTAAATTCTTATAAAATACGGGGAAACGAGTTATATAATGGACATGAGTGCTGAATTCTATAAATATCCACTCAACGTATACCAGAACTGGTACCTGTATAAAATAATGGGCGAATTACAAAAAAAGTCCTTGACTATTTTTTGATTTTTAATTAAAGGATTTATTCTTCAAATGTAAGAAAAAAGGGTCTGATCTTGTTTTTTTTGTCTCAATATAAGCAATGTAAACTTTCGCTACCCTTTAATGTCGACGTTAATCCTTAAAGCTGAAAGTTCATTAACTCTATTTGTTACATTTGAAAAATAAGACTTCTAATTAAAAATTGATGCCATAAAATAATAAAATAATATGAAGATGTCAGTACAATGTTTGAAAAACGGATCGGTCAACTGGTTTGACCAGAATTGAGCTGGTCCAGTTAATCGGTTTATGCCGGTTTGGTTCGAATATTCAACTTTTAATTAACGAACTGGTTCAACCTATTATTTTAAACCATGTTTAACTCGGTTTAACAGAAGTTGAACCGCATTGAACTTTTAATTTAGTAAAAAATATGTTACACTAGGCAGTGACGGAGAGAGGAGGGGCGGGTGGGGGCTTAGCCCCCCGACTCCCAACTAAATCCATGTATATGTGTTTAATAATTAGTATTATATATGATCTAAATACATTAGTTAATAATTAAAATTTATATGTTATGTTATAATAGCCCTCCCATATATAAAAAAAGTTAATATATATGATCTAACTACAATAATTAACTGTTAACATTACATGATATGCATAATCGTATGTCCATCATCATACTCGTTTATAAACCGTCACGGATATATAGTTGTTATTTTAGCATATATGGTGTAGATAACAATTTTTCTTTTATATTTCTTTGCATATACAGATATGGATTTAGACACCTCTTTCATTTTTTAGTATCTAAAAACAGATATGGTTATATATTTTTCTAGTGTATACATATATGGATACAAATACATGTTTGTATCCGCATGTTTGAAACCCTATTTTTATCTACGTCGATTTTAAAATAGTATGCAGATACATGTACACATGTCAAAATATGTATAAACAAATATGATAAGGGATTGGTACACATATCTATATTGTGTTACTTGTTTGAACATATTAAATCTAACGGTATTGCTTAATATCACATTAATAAATGTGTATTTCAGTGATATGAAGAGTTTTGTGGGGATCCTTTGGTCAATATGATGTTTACAGATAAGGTTTAATGTGGCTGCCCCTAAGGGCTAACTTGGCTCCCCCGTGTCATTTCGTCCATTTTTATTTTTTTTATTTGAAATTTCTTTCGTAAATATTCATCACTATATCCCTATATTATGCTATTAAAATTTCCTACGAAACAGAGACTCCTACGACCTCCATCCAGACATTCATTTTTTAACGGTAACAAAATTGCTAAAAACGACCGGTCTGGATGGAGGTCGTATGAGTCTCTGTTTCGTACAAAATTTTAATAGCATAACACAGGGATATATTGATGAAAATCCACGGAAGAAATTTAAAAAAAACAAAAAAGGGGAGAATGGGGCGGGAGAGCCAAGTTAGCTCCCCCTCAAGGGGGCATCCCCATTTTACCCTTATAGATATTATTTAGGGATTTTATCACTTGTGCCCCTCCGAGATATCGCAATTTCAGTTATGCCCCTATCTTTTTGGTAATATCAGTTGTGCCCCTCAAAACTTGCTAATTTATCACTTGTGCCCCTCGGGTTAGTGACAGTCCATCCACAGTGCAAACGGCCGTTAACTTTGAGGACATAGGCGGAATTAACTAAAAAAGAAAAGGTTATGTGGTACCCTCTTCCTCATCCTCTTCTTCTTCCTCCTCCTCCAACCTCCTCCTCCTCCTCCAACCTCCTCCTCCTCCCTCTCTGCCCCCGCCCCTGCCCCGTGCCGCCCAGCTCCGCCCCGAGCTCCCCTCCCCGGCGCCGCCCCCTGCCGCCCTCCGCCCCAACCTCCAGGCCGCCCCGACCTCCCCCTACCCCCCGAAGCCCCTCCCCGGCGCCGCCCCCTGCCGCCCTCCGCCCCAGCCTCCAAGCTGCCCCGACCTCCCTGCGACCCCTCCCCGGTGCCGCCCCCCGCCCCAGCCTCCAGGCCGCATCTCCTCCCCCATCCCCCATCCCGCACCTCCCCCTCCCCCGCGCCCCCGCCCCAGCACCTCCCCCCACCCCCCCCCCCCGCGTGCCTGCACCTGCGTGAGCCCAACATTCCCAACCTTCCCACCATCTCCCCGCCCGAGCACCTCTCCCTCCGCCCCAAGGTCATCCCCCCGCCCGGGCGCCTTCCCCTCCGCCCCGAGATCTTCCCCTCTGCCCCCGCACACTTCTCCCCTGCCGCGAGTTCCTCCGCCCGCCCCCACACCTCCACCCAGCCTGGGCGGCGCCCCTGCATGCCCCGCCCCCGAGCTTCTCCCCCTCTGCCGACGGTGCCCCTCCGTCGCACCGCCCTCCAAAGCCCGCGGGTTCCAGACTGCAGCTGTCGCACCCCCGCGACTCCAGCGACGCCGCCAACCTCCTCAGATCCTCTGATTTTATTCTGACCATAATACCCTTCTTAACCATACCATGGTTTGAATAAACCATGGTTATTTTAATTTTTTGACAGTCAATCTGACGGAAGGGCACAACTGGTGACGGAGCAAGAAGTTAGAGGCACAACTGATATTACCAAAAGGTAGGGGTATAATTGATATTGCGATATCTCGGAGGGGCACAAGTGATAAAATCCCTATTATTTAAGTTCGATTATAACTTTATATGGGTATTTTTTTGTAAAAAAATACCTTCTCAATATTAGTTTCAATCAATTATGAAATTATTGGAAGCTCGCCTTATAGATTGAATTCGTTTCCACAAATCCAACTTCGTAAATTGCAACATCCGTTAATTTCTACATATGCTCCAAATTTCGCTCAAATTTGATGGCATTTCCTAATTTATCTTATTGGTTAAAAATTCAATCAATAGTTAAGCAACTTAAATCCTATTTAAAAGAGAATCAAACTTTTTATCATTGGTATAAAATAGCAAATGATCTTGGATTTGAGCGAAATTAGGAGGATATGCATAACATTATTCGAAGATTCTATCTATAAGATTGGATTTTAAGAAACAAATTTGAAAAAAAAGTTACAACACCTCTTTTGTAACTCACATTACAATAGGGGAACCCCTCCCCAAATATTAACAATTAAAATGATAAGATAAAATAGATAAATAATATCTAAATACTTTGTCCCTCCAGAAATAATTTAGCCCCCCCCCAAGAAAAATTTTCTGGTTTCGTCCCTGACACTAGGGAGTTGAACCCATGGCCTTTGGTTATATATTTCAAACTCGCAGCAACTACTCTAATACAACTTTTTGTACATAATGGGATTTAAATAAAATTAAACTACTATTGTATTATAGAGCATCTGATTCAAATAATGTGTGTGTATGATATGTATGACATTTGATGATGCATACGAAAAAATAGTTTATGTATAGTATGAAAAAAATATTATCTTTGTATTTTTTCTATTTCAAATATATTTAAGTGTATATTTTATATGCATTTTGTTTCATTTCAGTTTGATTAGTCGATTCAACCATTTTTCTCACCGGTCTGATTTAATCTGATTTTAAATAATGATGATGTCATCATCCGATTGAACTGGTTTGATTCCATCCAGATCCGACCATTTCGATAAGGTTTCCGGTTCAGTGTGCGATTTGATTTCAAAAATGTTAATACATAGGATTATGTAAGTTTGTTCCAGTTCAGATTCCTATGTATATTTTTCACAGAGAGGTAATATATACACCTAGGGTGCGTTCGGTTCGTGAATAAGCAGGAATAAGGATGGGGAATAAGGGTCTATTCTTTGTTCGGATGAAGGATAGGAATAAGGAGAATAAGGTGAAATAAAGGTAGGTAAGGTGGGATAAAGATAGGAGTAAGAATGAAATAAGATAGAATAATGGGGAATAGTCGTATCACTGTGAACTGTGTTGAAAAGAGAATTGGCTCCTTATTACATGAACTATTCTCCAACCAAACAGGACCCTACTAATATACTTAAAAAAATATGTCGTAATCATATGTGACCATTGAGGTGGCACTCGTGCGAGGCAAACATGTCTGGTTGCACTACAACAAAATTGGCTTCTGACAACTAACAAATATGGTTTGAATATTATCCATTGCAAAGTCTCAATATGTTCTTGTACCTTGCAAAAAAAATTAATATATGTTGCTAGAAGTTTATATAAAGATGATTTCCATCTCACCTTTTTTTTTTGTTAAAATTGATGCAAACGGTTGCAAGAAAATGTTAAGAAATAATTGTTATTATATGATGGGGTTGATGGGGATGCCCCTGGGGACAGCCAACATGGTTGCCCCGCTCCATTTTTAAGTAATTTTTTTTATTTTTTTGGAAAATATCGTCATGTATATTCATCCCTATATATATCCCTCCTATATGCTATTCGAATTTCGTGAGAAACAGAGACTTCTACGGCCTCCATCCAGAAAGGGTCGATTTAAAAAATCCTGCGACTGTTAAAAAAATGACGTCTGGATGGAGGCCGTAGGAATCTCTGTTTCAGACAAAATTCGAATGCCATATAAGAGGGATATAGGGATGAATATACATGATGACATTTTTCCCAAAAAAATGTACGAAAAATGAAGTGGGAGCAACCATGTTGGCTAACCCCAGAGGACAGTCCCATTTTTCCCTTATATGATCTGTTGCTAGCAATATAGCTACAAATATGATATTCGTCCTGAACTAAAAAAAGATTTTCCATCCCTTTTTTGAAAAATAAGTTGTGCCCTATATTTTTACAAAATTAACAATACCGATCTTTTGTAATATCGGCTACATAGTGGGGATTTGAACAAAAATCGGATCCCTCTTTATTACATAACAAAAAATAAGGTCCATACTCAGGAACGGATGCAATTTACGATATAACATGATATGATGCAATATTAATTTGTAGTATTTATATTTAAATAAATATAATAGTGAACCGCGATATTAATGAATCAACTATGCATATGTATCATTAGACGTGCTAAATCATTAACGAACATACTAATTCCACTGGACTTTTAATCCATGTCAGTAGATTGCGCAATTACGCTATCATATACGAAATCAAAATCCTATTAATTTCAAAAACTAACGTAGTTTTTGATGTCAAAATATGTATAGAATGGATATGACGAGAGACTAGGCTAAAATCTATAATATTCGCGTAACAACATCATCCGTGCCTTTGTCAATGGAACTTTACATCGGCAGTGACATGCTCTAATGATGGGCCATGAGAGTGGTGATTCTAGACCACATGATTCGATATAGATGAAGCGAATATGGATATGAAAATAGGCATATCCGATCCGTATCCGATCCGTTTTCATCCCTAATACATGATCTGTTTGCTTACAGATATTTATGTTGCATGTAAGCTACTTAATACGAGCACATGAATTCGTATTTAAAAATGGCATTGATTAAAATCAAAGTATCCCCCATTATCCGATCTATCCACGTATTCGTCTTTAAGGATATGGTAGTTAATATCTTTCAACAATTTTCTTATTCACAACTTTATCCACATTTTAAATAAATAAATAGAGGAGTGATCTTATGAGAGCAAAAAGTTGTGAGCATGAGAGTGGTGATTCTGGACCACATGATTCTCTCAGGAGAAAGAAAACTAGGAGAGAGAAAACATAATCATGTAGTCCAGAATCATTCCTCTCATGCTCTCACAACTTTTTGATCTCATAGGATCACTCCTCTAAATAAATATATCTAAACTCATATGTGCATTTACGTATATGTTGTTACATCGAAGAGAATCGATTGATTTTGATGGTCTAGTGTTGGAACAATGTGTCTATGACTCCAACTATCAAATTCCCTACATTATAATCATTGTTTCTTTCTTAAAGGAAATCGAATCTTACAATAAGAGCATACATTATTTCATCGCAATTGAAGCATGTGCTGAACATAGCTGTGTAATATCTCATGATACAAACATCGAATCTCCGCCTTTACTTGAACTCCACCTCGACGCATTGATATCTTCAAACTTTCTCACGACTTGAGCAATCCAACCTCGTTCATCTAAGTAGTAAATTGGACGGATTAACACGTTCAACCGTGCGGATCTTCCTCACAAAAATACGGTCTTAAGTGATACAATCTGAATGATGTTATGTTTGGTGTCAATATGCTTCAATTTTTCTTCGTGTAAGAACATAAGGGCGCAAATGTAGCGATGCAAAAACCTAAGGGCACAAGTGTGATATAGAATAAAAGATAGGAGCACAAGTGTTACTGTTAAAATTCAGAAGGGTACAAGTGTAAAAATCCATTGTAATTTCGATCACGTGTAACTAATCATGGAATGTACATTTTTTTAAGACAAATAAAAAGAAATTTATTATATTATTTTATTATTCCTCGACTCCAAATATCCAAACTTTGTTATCCAGCACTGCATATGTACCGTCCTTTACCCATCAACAAATAACCCTTTGACAATACACACAGCTGAAACTAATTCAAAAATTGCACACGTATAAAAAAACATGAAATGAAATTGTTGTCCATCTTGCAAGTACTAGAACAAATTTTCCATATGGGTTATATATTTCAATATATCTAACTTTTCCATTTAATAAGATGTGATGGCTTTTTTGTTACATATCTTTTACCTCAATTTTTTACCATTTACATTTTTGTTTTCATATACTAAATAAGTTTTCCATGCAAGGGTTTTCTCTTCTTTAATCTAGTTTCTGACTTAAAAAAAAAGAAAAAAGATTCTCGTATACAAGAATTTACTCGAAGTCTTATCTATCATACGCGACATTACACATCAGCAGTCACGTAAGACAGTTATTGTTTGTTTGGGTGATTGATACATGGAAACTTGATCCATGACTAGCAACTAAATCTCATGCTAACATGCTAATCAATTCCACAAAGGCTCGATTATCTTTCCTCATTCGCCTTCTAAGCCAGTAGCGAGAAATGGAGCAAGATGCTCCCGACAACTAGTGAAAGGGTAAGCATAATAAAAGTGGATGCAGAAGTGCATGCGCATGCCTTTTCAATTTCCCCCCATTCGAGGCTCAACCAAATTGAGCCAAAGATCCTCCGCCTCCCCTCTATGACGGCTGCTCCGATCATCACCAGCTCCAGATCACAACACGGATGTGCATAGGAATGCCTTGGAGGTGATACCGTTCGGCGCTGGGAGAGGGATATGCGTGGGGGTGAGCATGGGGCTAAGAATGGTGCAGCTGCTGGTGGCCATGCTCGCGCACTCGTTCGAGTGGGAGCTCACCGGTGGAGTGTCCAAGGAGAAGCTAAACATGGAGTAGGCATTTGTAACTGTAGTTGGTATACTTGGCATTATGTTGCATGCCTCTACAGAGAAAAAAATCAAACTTTGTTGGCACTATTGACAAAATGGTATAGTGGTTAGGCATGCGGGCTTCCAACCCGAAAGATTAAGGTTCCAAACCTACAAATTAGCCATTATTGAGAAAATCATGGGAACGGGAAGAAATACAACGGTGTTAATTAAAAAGACATCTCCACCAAACATGGGTTGTATTAGGTGACAGATCGTGTTCACTTTCACTTGATCAAACTGGCACTAGAAGAAACATGAGCGAGAAAAGAGAGCTATAGGATGTTACATAAATTTCATAATCATCATCTGCAGAAGAAAAAACCTATACTAAAGAAATTATAATATTTATATAGTAATACTTCCTTAATGATAAAAATAAACAATGAAACTTGCTACAAACTGGATTACCTTCTCTCTTCTGGGGAGTAACACTTTCAATCCAGATTTTTTACAAAATAGATGATATATGCAGGACAATATTCTCTCATGTAGAACCAACATGCACAGACGCACAAGATGAGGGTAAATGAGCAGATCTTGTGCGCAAGACCGGGGGCAAACGGAGAAGAACTCCTCCGCTCGGACCAACCTCTCCAACCACGACAACTATGCACGCAACCCCCTCTCTCGAACCTAAATAGCTGAAAAATGAAGCAATATGGAGACAGGAAAATCGATATACCCGATGCGGCCGAGCTTCAGGGGAGGTTGCCATCAAAGAGGAAGACGTCCGGCAAGCCGGATCATAGTTTTTTGGTATCACCCTAAACATTGAGACATTGTGTGCAATTTACCCAATTCCAGCTAACTGACGGTTGATGGATAAAATATGAGAAATATGTGGAGTTGTCACGTAATTGACAATGTTTTTTGGTATCACCCTAAACATTGAGACATTTTGTGCAATTTACCCAATTCCAACTAACTGACGGTTGATGAATAAAATATGAGAAATACATGGAGTTGTCACGTAATTGACAACGTTTATAAGGGTCCTGGTGTAAATAGACCAATGCCTATCTCGGTATCACATACATGATAGATAGTGTACTTCAAGCTTTTCTTTCTCATGGTTAGCATTACAATATATTTCATGTGCATTTCAAGTAGCACATGTAATAGTTGCATTAGACACTTTGAATGGATTGAAGAAGTTTAATTATATCATATAATTTGGAAAACATTAAAATTTATTTGTAGACGAGGCCTTGAAGTATAGCTCGTGGGACAACTGAGAATGTGACTTAGAATTTTGACAAGTTCAATCCAACTAGATTTTTGGTCAGGTGGCACTTCTTCGGATTGAAGATGACCTGGCACCATCTCTATCAAGCAACAGGTGATTAGAATCCCTCTAATGGTCTGGTGGTGGAAGCAATGGCTTTCAATTTAAAGGAGTTCGAATCCTACTAATGAAAAAAATAAAAAAAAGGTGACTAGATGAAGGATAGGGCACGATTTACAACAATCGAGAGCGAGCACAGTGATGAAAGGGAAAGTGGTGATAGATGAAGATGGATAAAAGTGCAATGGGGAGTGGACAGCATCCAAAACTACAAAAATAAGTCAGAATCATCGACGTTCTTCAGAGGCATCATTCACTTTCTTTTTGTTTACCTTCACTTCAAGCTCGAGACTTTCGCCGCTTCAAGCGAGTAATTGGTTAGTTTTGGATTTTTTTTGTCTTTTTTCTTTTCGCAAAATCTAAATCTAAAATGAACCAAGTACATCGATAAATATCCATTTTATTCAATACGTCTATCAAATTTTGTGTTAGTACCATGCTTATAAACCCTTCATCTTATAGACCATGCTTATAACCCGTTCATCTTATAGATCAAGATCCAATTATATTTTAAAATGGTGTTGAGGTCCTACGGACCTTGATTCTTTAAGATAATCAAGTTGGATGCATGAGATTAATACAACATGTCAACATGTGGATTTAGCATTTTATTTTGCAAAGAGAAAAAAGAATGTTTGGTACTTGCACCCCTCTATAGTCTGTTTAAAATTACGACCATACCTTTTTACAATAATGCTTGTGCCCTTTTATTCATACAATATTCACAGTTCTACCCTTTTGTAAACAAACTTATGCCTATATTTTACCTTAACAAAAGAGCAAAACTATCGTTTTGTAAGAATATAGGGGTAAAAATATCATTACAAAAAAGGAAGGTGCATAAATGTGATTACATAATCTCGAAGGAACACAAGTATAAAAATAACGAGGCACAACACACACAATAGAGGATGTGCTTTGTTCAACTAGACCCAAATCCCTAGAACTATTGGATTGAATAGGTAGCTTCTCAATTTAAGGTGTTATTTGTATGGCTATGTTTTGATAAGGGAAAAAGACTACCTTATAAGATAATTTCCAATAAAGTGATAATATCATAATTATAAGTTATGTAAAGTACATATTCCTTTTTTATCTTCCAAATGAAGCAGACATAAATGAGAAATAAACTCCACTTATTTAATATTGTTCCATATTACTTATTACTCGGGACCCAAAAGCCAGAAGTGAATAAAAGATATATTACAAAGTTTCGACTATACACTGATTTCAAATTAAAGGTCTCTATTTTCAAAAGTAACAAAGAGAGGTCTTAATCTTATTTTTGTGTTGTCCCAAATACGTCATTTCTAAGCTTTCATGACCCTTACTTTAACAGAGAGTATCCTCTGTTGTGGTTTTGTGCTTGTTGTAAGCCTATAACCGTTCGAACTGATCAATCTTGATCGAACGGTTCGTACGATTTTGTACGATACGAACCCACAAAAAGTACAAGATCGTACGAACCGCTCGATCAAGATCGAACAGCTCCAAGGATTACAACAGAATCTGCTGCACTACACGCTACATCAGACGATCCGCCTTCTTACTTTAAACCCACAATAAAAGTTCAGGCTAAAGCCATTAATGAGAATCGATAAACAGTTGGGATCTTTTTTATATTTTACCCAACAAAACTAGGAACAACGACCACACATTTTCGTATCTAAAAACTGAAGACTTGAGCACAGATATCAATAAAGTAATGGCGACATCAATAAATTTTCCACCCAAAAAAATCGAACCTTTCGTCCTCAGCCCAACCCCAAGTACGCTCTGGCTGCGGCACCAACCGCCCACGCCGCCACAGCCGCAGCAACGGCGGTCCTAGGCGCCCCAACCGCCGCCCCCACCCCTCCAATCCCCACCGCCCCCGCAGCGGCAGCCCTCGCAACCTTAACCCTCATCCCGCGCAGCACCATGTCCGTGAACAGCTCCGCCGCGAAGGCTCGGAACTGCTCGCCGGAGAGTCCGTTCTCGAGGTCGGCGTTTTCTAGGGTTTGGAGGCGGGCAAGGGCGGCATCGACGAGGGGGCGAGGGGTGCCCAGCGGGAGAGGAGAGGGACATCGGGGAGGAGGGCGAGGTGGAGGCGGATTGCGGCGGAGGGGAGCTGATAGAGGCGGAGGAGGGCGGACGAGCGCTGCGCGAGGGCGAGGGAGAGATCGAAGGTGGAGTCGCAGGCGGAGGCGAAGGACGGGTGGGATGTGAGGGCTCTCTCCACTCTCCTTGAGAGGTTGAGTCCCATATCTATGTAATAATATTGATATCTTGTGTATTATTATGTGATTCTTATTGTTATTTAAATAGTCTTTACCCACTTGAGTTATTATCTAGGGATATTTCATGCATGCTACTATGTAAATTTCATAATTACATCTTAACCCCTGCATAAATTATGATTGTATTGTCTCATGTGCTCTAAGTCGAAAGCGATACGATATAGTCACAAGGACTCCAGTGGCTCAAGCGACGAGAGGATTATGTCAACGACTCTACTTATAAGTCGACTCTAGTAGGACAAGTTATCCTTTGGTCATTCTTAATTGAGGTTGGTGAAGTCTATGTGCCTATTCCACTTTTTGTTTACCTTCTTAAACACATCTACAACCCTCGAGTGTGTTTCAACCATCAAGGTTATGCAATTGTTGAGATGATACTTTGAAAGTCGACTTACTGATATCACGGTGTAATACAAGGGAGATAAGGTAAAATCTATCAAAAATGTCGATGGTTAAGGACTTCGTGGCATCTTTTAGAATGATTTGGTGGAATTAGCATCATGGTGCGAGATCGAGGTCTCTGACATGCATCAATTATCGTCAACGAAATCATATCATAATTAATAATCAATATCCCCTCCAAGGATAGCCAACATCTTTTAGAAGATTGATGTGAGATATGGATATAACTCACTAAGAATTATGGAAGAAGGCACATCCAATATACATCTTCTAAAACTCACTACAAACATTATGAGTTCCTAATAGTATCACTTGATCTAGCAAAAGTGCCAACAACATTCAAAAACAATCTAATGAATTGAGCCTTCTAACCTTTCATGGACCACCTTATCATTGTCTCCATCGAGGATGTGCTTGTCTACCATTAAAATAAAGAGCATTCATGCGATGCATCTAAAAATGATGATGATTGTATGCTTAAGTTTGTTAAATACGAGTTTTAATTTCAATAAGGTCGAGGTGTTTGATGAGGGTATTTCATAGAATATATCAAAAACAAAGAGAGTGGTCATCTGGGAATATCCTAAGACTATCATCGAGACACAAAGCTTCTTGTGACTTGCTAGTTACTATCGAATGATTTATGATACGATTCATGATAATCACATTTCTATTGATGCGACTTACTTCGAAATATACTTTTTATAAGTAAGTGAGGTTGTGTCTAGCTAAAACCTTAGCAAATATTTGTAGCCGCCACTTGATTTCGCATTCTTGTAAATGCTATTCTCATGGATAAAAAGCATGTTATTCTCTGTAAACATATATGAAAAGAAAGAAAATAAGAATAAAAGATACCCTGAATGATGTGTATAAGTATATATGTATAGACTGGCCAAAAGGAATAATAATAACTAGAGTTGTAAACTAATTTATGACCCTAACCTGGAGATCATGTTAGACGACCAATCAATGGGTAGGAAAAGGAAAAAAGACAAAAAAATCACTCATCGTACATTCAAAGCGTAAAATACGTGTATAGACCAGTATAAGATCCTCTAAATGGAACATGAATTTATCTTCATATCGTGTAAATACACACATGCACACAAATTTGCCTAAAATGGTAATATACATAACTAAGAAGTAAACTAAAACTTTAATTGCTATAATTCTTAATTTCCAAATCTAACGCCTATTCATAGAAAGTTTCAAATGATTAAAACTCACCTTTTAACTTCATCTTGCATTAATCGTGAATTATACAGAGAATCCTGAATTTTTACACCAATAACTCTGTATAGTATCATATTTACATGTGGTACCCAAAATAATCGTCAATTCACCCATCATTTTCCCCCCTTTTTTTCCAATGCATTACACCCATTGGTATTAGCTTCTTGATCATTTATTTGTGCTTCTGTTCATGGTAGTTCCAAAACCTATTAGTGTCGTTCAAAGATTTATTTCCTCTTTGATCTGTTGGCTGAGATGATTGGAGTTTCTGATCTGTTGTCTGTGCATTGCATCCTACTTTGGCATACCACTCATTCTTTCTCAGAAAATCGAACCATTATTTGTTTTTCCAGAACGAGATCTAAGTTTTGATCTACGAGTTTTGGTGCTTTGACATGAGGTTTATGTTGCAAATTAAAATCTGAGCCTGATATCTGAACATGAGCTACTGCATATTAGAATCTGAGCTGGCAAATATCTTGTTCTTGGATTGTTCTTAATCTATCTTGTTTGACGCACCAGAGAATTTGAGTTTGGAATGAGAATGAAAAAGGATAGCTGCAGATTCAGCTGCCCATCTGATCTGAACTGACAGCTTCAAGAATGATGAAATCGATTGCGGAATCGGAGCTAAAGGTGATCGGCAAAGGCTTGGGCTGAAATCGAGGGTGTGTTCAGGGACGAATAGGGGCTAGATGGTGGAGGTAGGAAGAGCAGTAACAAGCAAGGGAGATTGAGAGTGTAAAACCCCAACAAAGTCCCACACCGTGGAAACATGTAGTTTCCGGGTGGGATAAAAAGTGAGGAGGTTACTACCTGATAACCCGGCTTGAGCATTTTGGGAGTGATTAATCGGGTCCGTATAGATCCGATCCCAAGAGGTTGTCAGGGTCAGTAATGTTCCGCTAACGGATCGGGGACCTAAGCCGGGGAAAAAATATGATGATTCACTGGGTAAAATGGCAGCTTTGAACGACTTCTGTTAAGTCTAACGAAGAATTTGAATGGTAGTTAATATGAGGTTTATGTCGTGCAAGAGTTAAGCATTATTCAGATTTCTTCATGTAATTCACAGTTATTTTGGATACAATGTGTAAACATGAAACCGTGCTTATGCGTGTAAAAGTCGTATTATTGTACCACGACACTGATACATGCCAAGGTGCACTGGTACCCTAATGAAGAAAGTTGATTCTTCAACCATTTTTGTGTTGATTCAATTTGATTTCTTTTATCTTTAGGCTCTCCTTAAGCATGTAAAATGACCCTTTGCTCAATCCTTTTCAACACAAACTATGAGCATATGTTCTTTACTATTGCTAAAAAACTTTTTTTGCTCTTGTAAGATAGCTTTGTGTGCTCAAAAGAACTCTTAATCCTTCACGTTCTTTGCGAATTTTAGTTTTTCTCTTTCAAAATCCTTCTACTTCGATGCCAATTTCGGTTTGCGTTTGCATTCTACATGTTTCAATGGTTTTGATTAAAATACATGTATTTCACTTCATTGTTTGCTAAGATATGTCCTGTGTTAAGGCTTTTCATCTCAAAAAGAAGATAAACCCTTGTGTGAAGTTCACTAAATTGAGGTGTTTTTTTTGTAAAAGACTTCCTCTTTATATAGAAGATAATACGATAAGCAGTGTGCTTTGTAAACGATTTGCACTATATCAGAAGGGGCTCTATCAGTGCGAATTTGTAAACCATGGGTAAGCCAAGCTTATGCGGATGATATATCCCAAAGGAATGAAAAACCTATATATATCCTCATGTACTATAGTTTGCTTGCTGTGGTTTGCTTTTCGAGCTAATTTATTCAAATTTGATCATTATTCGCATAAAAACCGTTCACCATCTTTTAGTGCCTTTTTACTTGCGTCATTCCACTACTTTTTGTATAGTACTCGAGCAAATACCCAAGTAAGCTATGTGTTTTTCCTTGCAACAATGGCTCGAAAAGACTTATGATGCATAATCTACAACCCTTTGCAAGTGCCATGCCACGGACAATTAAATACGAAAGAAGCAATAACATCGAGGGCTTCTCCGATCGATGAATATATTGTATGATATTCGAGGACCCCGTTCACAACTTACATCTTTACAAAATCAACATGACGCTGACGAGTAGACGTGGCCTAATATGATAGGATAAGCATATCCTACTCTCACCAAACCTAACTATAATCCCTAAGTCAGACATGATCAAGACTTACATTTACTTACATTAAGAGGGAGTCATCTAAACAAGATGCACAAGCTAATTCTCCTTCTAATGCCTCAACCAAATGATCAACCTCCAAGGATAAAAAACAACATAATTTGAGAAGTACTATTAATATCTTAGATTTCTTGTTGGAGAAAACCTAAGTTAGAATCAAACAAATAATCCAATGGATATAATTCCCCCTCTACTCCTTTCCAAAACCCCTCTCGTCTCCACTTCCTCCAATGGCGGCGGCCTCCTCCACCCTCATCTCCCTCCGCATCCCCGCCCGCCGCCGCCAAATCCGCGCCAAACCCCTCCCCCTCCGCGCCGTTCTCTCCCCTCCCGCCGCTGCCACCTCCAACCACTGCTTCTCCAAGTCCAGCGATGGCTTCCTCTACTGCGAGGGCGTGCGTGTGCAGGACGTCATGGAGGTCGTCGAGAAGCGTCCCTTCTACCTCTACAGCAAGGCCCAGATCACCCGCAATGTCAGCGCCTACACCGAGGCCCTCGACGGGATGGAGTCGATAATCGGCTATGCTATCAAGGCCAACAACAACCTCAAGATACTCCAGCACCTCAGGGAGCTCGGCTGCGGTGCAGTACTCGTCAGCGGGAACGAGCTAAAGCTCGCAATCCGTGCCGGGTTTGATCCTTCCAAGTAAATATCGCAACTTTACCGTGTTTACTGTGTTTTTGCGAGCTGGGTTGTTGTAAAATGCTTTGCTCTTGGTTGCTGCCCCCCGTGAATCTGCTGTTTTAATCAAAGAATGGAGATTCTCTATGTTTTTCATGGAAGTTCTAACGTTTGGTGTTTCCGCCGAAGCAAAGGCATAATATTTTCTGTTCATCTTAAATGTTTGCGAGTTTGGGTCGTGGAATGCGTAAATTTCGTAGCTACCCTGCCCAAATCTGTACAAAGAACGGAACTTTTGTATGTTTTCCATCTTTTTTTACCGTGAATCTTTTCGAGAAAAAGTTGTATTTGAGATAAAATTAGAAGCCATTTTACATAGAGAGCGATTACAAGGAAATGCACGCCCATTGAATTGCAGTTTTAATGATTGTTGTTTTAAATGAAGTAAATATATAATATTTTCCTTTTGTTTCTTTTTTGCGAGCTTGGTAGCTGTAGAATGCTCCGATCTTGGTAACCACCCTGCTGGAATCTGATAAATAGTCAGCCAATGGGGCTTTTCTATGTTTTCGTATCTTTTAAAAAATTGGACTATGGCAAAAACCTATATTTGAGGTAGACGCCATTTTCATATAAAATGTCTGTAAAGGAAATTTACCCAATTTGAATTGTAGTTTAATGATTGATGCTCTGGATGATGTAAAGATTCTCATCCTTTCCAAGATTGACATATTTTCCAGTTTAACTTGTGTTTTTTGAGTTGGGCCATGGTGAAATGCATTATTTCTGTCATTCACTTTGTTGGAATCTGGTGAATTAGTTAAAGAGCGAGGTTTTTCCATGGTCACCATCTGGGCTGCGGGAGAATTTTGTTGTTGATATTGAAGTAGAAGCCATATTCCATATAGAGTCAAGTGCAAGTAAATGTACCCATGCAATTGCAGTTTTAAGGATCGATTGCTACAGACGAAGTAAAGAGAGAGCCTATCTGCTTAGCTTATGTTGATTGAAGTATGAGGGAACTTGGGTTTGCCTCCATCGCGAACCTTATTTTTCTTGAGAATTATCTAGTTTGTGTGTCGGGTCTTTCACATGTTGGCAATTTGTGGGACATTTCAGAGAATTTAGTAGGCGAAACAGAGAGCTTAGCTAGAGATAGTCTAGGTGGGGAGGGTCTTTCCGGCTCATTAGTGATCATATGGAACATCTGGTGATGGGAAGTGGAAACTTCTCAAAACATGAGATTTGGGTGGTCGAACCAAGATTTGCTGTTTTTTATCCCAAAGAAGAATGTGGCATTGTGTGTGGTGTCATGAACTTGTTAGTTAGACCTTTGTAGACAATATTCAATCTTGAGAGATTTCTGATGACTGTCACATCAGTCAAGTATTCAGAGATGCTTGTAAATTGGAAGAGGAGACAAGTGGAAAGAATGGTGTGGAAGGTGGTCTTGTCCAAAGCCCATGTCAATGTGGATAGAATATACCTATGGGCTTGTTGCATAAGAGGGGAGATCCTAATCTATGGATTGCATTTTTTATAGATGAAGAGATATGTTATCGCCACCTCTATAACTATTACAATTAATGGGCATACAAGAGGTGTTTTTTCAACCGTAAAAAGGAGTGTGGAAGGATGTACGATGATGTGTCTCTTGTTTGTTCTTATTAAGGATGCTTTGGTGGTTATTACCTAGTTGGCCGTTCATGCTTGTTGCTTCAGAAGTTACTCGAATCACGAGTCATTTTATCCAGATCCATCAGTGTAAAATTTGAGTGTAGGATTTAAAGATGAGAAGAACAATCAAACCAAATATTTCAAACATAGTGTACATAGATGTTAACGTGGAAACACAATTAGGTAAAAATCACGAACCAAGTTCGTGACTCATGAATGATTAGCCGTGCTGATCAACATCTCCACATTATGAGTTATTTGCATGGGTAACTCAACCATTATAAAGATCTTGGACCAAACACCAATACATTTTACAACTTTGGGTCATACACTAAAGTCCTTGCTATGGATCAATGTTCGGAAATGCGGTCCATGCAGTCGCATATGCGTATTTAGTCACTTGATCGAAGCGTAAATGCTATATGCAGTCAAAACGCATATGCTGACAGCATACGCGGCCACATATCTGATATGATTCATGTTAATCCATGACAGTGACACATTAACTCGATTTTTTCCCGAGAAACTCTTATATCATCATTTATATTGATGCATCTTTTCATTATTCTCGTATATGTTGCATTTGGGAATGTGATCTAGGTTTTTTTCTCATATCCATTTTTTCATTGTTCTCAATACTTATTAATGAATTGTTTACTGCTTTTTGAATTTTTTTATAGAATTTATTCTAGTCCTTCAAATAAAATGTGAAATAATTGACTAACAGTCTGGCACTTTACATTTTTGTGCTTCTAATAAATTTTATATGCGAATACAATTTCCCCCCATATTTTGTGTTAATATATTTTGTCCCTTTGAGACACATATATGTATATAATTTTGGGTATATGATTTATATACCTATGATTATTTTTTAGCTTTTGTTATCTATAGAATCTATATATACATTAAAGTTTTTCTTATAGAATTTGTGTGTTCCCTGTTGAATCTAAATTTGTATATGCATATATATGCATTAAATTCAAAATACACACTAAAAATAATCAATTTATAATATCATGCTTATATTATCTTATTGATTATATTATCTTATTTGAAATTTTTGATTTTGGGTTTTGTTACACCATCAATATTTTTTATATAATCACATTTTATTATTTATTTTCTATATTTTAAATTAAAAAATTATAAACCATATAAACCACATATACTTTCGTATACTCCTCCGCATATCCACTTACTCGCTTTAGACGACATGATCGAACGAATACCGCATACCGCATTTCTGAACCTTGCCATAATAATACATCGAAGTCTTTACCTACGTATTAGACAAACAACATTGAGAATTGTACAGACTCCAGTTGTCTCCGAACCTTCTTGGATTAAATGCCAAGAAACATGCGATGCTTGGATCTAATACCAAGACTCGCTGCAGAAATTGTTATCTTCTTATATGGAAAGAAATCCATTGTAATATCTTTTTGTATAACCAACAATAAATAATATTTCTAAACAAATATGTAAACGAAATATATAGGGCGGACACCATTGCATGTTCCCCCAGTTTTGACTTCAAAAAATGTAAACAGGGCGAGCCATATCAATCTCCGTAAAAGTAAGCACATGTGGTTATAGGTAAGGTTTACAAAAGAGTGAGGCGGACCAAGACGTTTTTCTGAAATTGAGGAGAAGCCTAAAAGCCTCAAAGCGGTCGATGGTAAATATCAATTTTTTTTTGAAAAAATTAAAGTAAAATTCATAAAAAATTTATAATAATATTAAATTGTGTAAAAAACACATTCAAAAATAATTTCACACTTGTAAAAGACACAACACATAAGCGATATAAGAATTGAAGTTCAAAAAAACCAATAGTAAGTCGCTAATATACAGAATATCAAGTTTTAACTCCAACTTCAATTATTCTATATGAGTATTGAACTAAAGTCCATACTTAATACTAAAAGTAGAATAAAAATCATACTTTTTAGTGGTCGAAGTTAAAAAATGTTGATATGCCTTGAATCCCAATCATTTGTCTTGTTGGACCTAGTTGGAGAACTGTCGTATGCACCCACTCCAGCCATATTATACCCCAACAAGGTGAGTATTTGGATCTGTTTATATCGGGGATCCATCTGTAAGGGAGTACTATGTAAACTCTTTAGGGTTATGGGAGTTTATTTTACTAACAGTTCTGTTTCTTTTCCGCTATTCACTGTAAAACGCAGTAATCATTTTATTCCACGTGTTTATTTTGAACTCTGCTTCTTTATATATGTGATAACTATTTTAAGATTTACAACTCATACGATATGACCAAATAACAACGTCAAGTTGCAAACGTGCAACTAGCATAAAAAATTTATTACAATTCAAATTAAAAAATATGTGCAATAGAACTAGTATGTGTAAATGTATGATAAATTGAACATGATGTATACAAGATCATCGAGCTTCACTTGTTTCGGACAATTTATTCTCTTTACATGGAGCTATATGTAGAAATATGGAAGGTTTAACATGGAAACAAAAATACAAACATAAAAATATAATGCTTAGGGAAAAATAGGGTTATATGCAAAGCACGCAACCCAAAAGTTAAAAAAAGCCATGCGCTTGAGGCTTACGCATTCACCTCACCTCGAGCGCCTCAGGCCTCAAATGCCTCATGACAAATTGAGGCGTACACTCCACCCAAAGAACTCGAGGCGTGCACCAGCACCTTGGGGCGATTTTGGCGCACCTCGCCTCGAGGCACACGTCTTTGCACCTCGAGGCGTCACTTTTTAAAACCATGGTAATGAGATAGAAATTAGAAATATTTCAATTATCGTGTTGTCGATTGCGATAGAATTATCGTTGACTGGTCGTAGAGAAGCTTGGAAGCTTTTAGGCGACTAAGCTATCTTGGAGAGCTTAAATGAATCAGAACGTTCATAATAACAACTCTCCTAAAAAGGATGAACATTGAAGAACAAAGAGAGGAGAGAGAGAAAACTTAGATTCTTTGCTTTAAGTTGTGTTGGAGTGCACGCTTTTCAGTAATAGTCTACGGTCCAATTTATAGTGGCATAGCGGAGTCTTTGAAGTAGTAGTTGTTGGAAACAAATATGACAAGGAGCACCAAAGTTACTATCCTATTGGCTGATCATGTTGAATTAGGCACGGCTTGAAATTTTGACAAAATTTTTGTTGAAATTTCCATTTCCCTAAGTTGATGAAATCGAAATTGTAACACCAAAAATTGACAGAACTTCTTTGCATATTCATCGTTTTGACCAAAATGGGCAAAATATCGGGGAACTCCCATAGAATGTGAGGTGGTATGTAGATGTACAGTTTCTCCACTGGTCTCTAGGAGCAGAGATTTCAGGAGTTCACCCACTTGATTAAAATTATGGACCAGGAGGAAGGTCCTATATCAAGTATGCAGGATCACTGGTGCTCGGGCGATAGTGATTTGTCAGTTAAAGACATTTACATTGACCCGAGATTCCCCAGCTATCAAGTAGGTGATGCCTCCTGATCCGAAAACTTTCACGAAGAGTTTGGGAAGTGCATATATATTGATCCAGGATGGAGGGGGTGTAACCGCTTGCTTTTATCAGGGCCACTTGACTTGCCCCTAGGTCTTTCTTTATATTGATAATGTTTGCGTACATGCTATTTATTTTGAAGTCATGGTTGATGTACTTGTAATTTTATTGTTTTGGTATCTAATGGAATTGTGGGTGATACTTACCTTACACGGTCACTCTCTTTATCTCAAAAAATATGGTAATGCTGGGTTAATAATCCTGCTTTCTCTCTTTATATAGCTTGCACAATTTGATGTATCCTTCCTTTCTAATGTGAGCATCCGGTGATGCTGTCAACTCCATTTCTATCTTGGATTTATCAGATGCATATTCAATGGGAATGGGAAGTTTTTGGAGGACCTTATTTTGGCCGCCGAACATGGAGTATTTGTAAATATTGACAGCGAATTTGACTTGAGACACATTGTGCAAGCTGCAAGAGTTGTTGGAAAGAGGGTTCCTGTTTTACTAAGAATAAATCCAGATGTGGATCCACAGGTCTTTCTCTCTTTCTCTCTCACGTGCAAATGAACGGTCTTTTTAACATTTCTCCGGAAAATGTTTTTTAACTGATAAATTGGCAGTTCTTTTGCTAGAATGATTCTACCTGGTGAATATATAGGAATCGTGGGGTAATATTGTTTTGGTGACCTTGTGATTAAAATTTATGTATTTGTTGGTTACCCTGCTGTTCGCAAATCTTCTTTCCTTACTTCCTTTAGATTATTTATAATGAATTTATATAATCATCGATTATTTCCGCAAATATCTGCTTGTTTGATTTCACACTAGTGTCTTCACCATATTAGTATATATCTTCTATTTTTGTATTTCAACCATGTTATGCCATTTAATGGTCATATTCGGTAACATATTATCGAATCATGGCCTGCTATTATAACTTATATATTATCGCCATATCAGCATATCTTCCTCTATTTTTGTATTTCTACCATGTTATATTGTTTAAGGGTCATATTCTGTAACATATTATCAAATAATTTGCCTGCTATTATACCATATATCTTATGGCATATTTTAAGAAATGTCATTTTCTCCAAACAAGTAGAATCTATATGGGTTGCTCAATGAAACACGTTCCTATCTCTATCAGAATCATAATCATGGAATGATTCGTTATAGTTATCTCTTCTTCTATTTTTACATTTACATTAACACTTGGCAGGATGTTCCACATTTTCTCACATGATCTCTTGTGAACCCATTTACATACCAAACACAAATCGTGGAACATGCAATTCCTTATACCACTTTCTGCCCATTCCAGAGTCGGAGTGCTGATATATAGATATCAGTGACGTGAATGATTTTTTTAATGCTTGATGTATAAGTAGTCAGCTGTATGCCAGTGGAGCGACTTTATCTCATGCAAGGCAGGAAATGATACTTACATCTCAATTTACAGGCTAAAAGCTAGAAAGGCTGCCACTAAATTCAATACGTATTTTCTAATATGATTGGGCTTCGTTTTCCAGTGTAGATCTTTGCCTGTATCAAATTATTCCTGCTTCTTTTAAAATTTAATCGTTCGTTTGTAATCTATGCATATTTTTTAATAGGTTCATCCTTATGTTGCTACTGGAAATAAAAATTCTAAATTTGGAATTAGAAATGAAAAGCTCCAGTGGTTTCTTGATGCTGTTAAATCCCATCCTGATGAGTTGAGCCTGGTGGGTGCACATTGCCATCTTGGTTCCACTATTACAAAGGTGAGTTTTCCCACCTACATCTTATTATAAGGATATCTTCTGCGTATAGTTTCATCGATAATGTCTACGTTAAAGTGCATTTCAGCAGATTATATTTCTTCAGAAGTCGTTCCAATCAGAAATTTCTTTAAAAAATACCTTTTTGTAATATGCAAGCTGCATTTATATTTCTTCTCCAGTCTTTGACAGTTAACCATGTAAGTAATTCAACTGTTCTAAAGGTTGTTTGTTTCCTATCAAATGAAAACATGGTCTTTAATGATTCTTTTTTTAAAACCAAACGATGACCATTAGAGCCCAAGGTTAATGGTTTTTCAAGCAGCTTTAATAATACTCATTAGTCAAAGGACAACAGTTAACTAGTCAAATTTGAAGTAGGGTATACGATATCATTCTCACCCAAAGATGAGACAAACTTGCAGTAGGATCTACAATATCATTCTCACCCGTAAATGAGACAAACTGAATATGATCTGACAATGGACTTGGTGGGATGCGGCCACAGGGAAGGACTCTGCCATTATGACCGAAAAAGGAAAATGGTCTAACTGTGGGCGGAAACTTGCAGTCGCAGTGCTCCGCCTAGTGAAGTGCCAGTTCTGCTCAGGAAAAGAGACGCCAGTTCTTTAATGAATTTGTGCCCTTCTTTGTTTTTTTCTTGAGAAAAGACGTAGAGTTAATTCTGTAAGGTGTGGTTCGTGTGGGTTGGGGCTTGGTGTTGGAGAAGGTAAATAGGCTCTTTAGTAGTGATCCTTATAGGTAAATGAGACCCGTAAATGAGACAAACTGAATATGATCTGACAATGGACTTGGTGGGATGCGGCCACAGGGAAGGACTCTGCCATTATGACCGAAAAAGGAAAATGGTCTAACTGTGGGCGGAAACTTGCAGTCGCAGTGCTCCGCCTAGTGAAGTGCCAGTTCTGCTCAGGAAAAGAGACGCCAGTTCTTTAATGAATTTGTGCCCTTCTTTGTTTTTTTCTTGAGAAAAGACGTAGAGTTAATTCTGTAAGGTGTGGTTCGTGTGGGTTGGGGCTTGGTGTTGGAGAAGGTAAATAGGCTCTTTAGTAGTGATCCTTATAGGTACTGTCATGCAAGGGTTGCTTGGTATTATCTAAGATCAAGATGTATTTTCTGCTAAATTTTCTACATTGCTACATTTTGCTGCTTGTTTTTATGAGCAACTTTATATAATGCTAATCTAAGGTCAAAATATTTCCAAAATACAAATGTGTTGGCAAAATAAACTTGAATATGTGAGCACCATAAATGCAGAAACTAAGGACCTGATTTCAAAACAAAATTCTGCCTAGTAAGATAGATTGCTGTTCAGTTGACATACTGGAGGTTTAGTAGTATCATTGTAAGCTTCTTGTCGTGTAGTTAGTCGACATTTCATTTTTATGTTATTTTTTTGCGATTTTAGTTATATTGGTATTTGTTGGTAAATTATACAATATAAAGGTTTCTGGTTAACAAAGTTATCCGCAGTGATCTACATAGAAAATGGGTGTAGTTGATAACGGCACTTAGTAGTAAAAAAATGGCAGAGCCTCCTCCCCTTATAAGTAGTGTCGGCTACATGGATTATTGCTCAAATCCAAAGATTCGACTATTTTTTACGTTACTGTCGGTTACATAACACAACCCTCACAGGGGGGGGGGTTGAACCCTGATCTTTTGGGTGGTAGGTACACTTTACTTAGTAGTGAGTACAACAACAACAAAACCTTTTCCCACAGTTAAGTAGGGTTGGCTACATGGATTCTTCGCCTCCGTTCAGTTCTATCTTGGGTCCATTCTGGGCTTATATCCAAAAAAACTAAGATCCCTTCCTACAGTCTCTTTCCAACACTTCTTGGGCCGTCCTTGCCCTCTCTTAGCCGTCTCAATATCCCAACACTTGCATCTCCTAACTGGTGCATTAGCTGACCTTCTTTGCAAATGACCAAGCCATCTTAAGTGGTTTTTTCACATCTTATCCTCGATCGTAGCTACACCAACTTTCTTTTTGATTGCATCATTCAGATCGGATCTTTACGTGTGTGTCCACACATCTACCTTATCATTTTCATTTCTGCTACAACCATTCTCTGCACATGTCTATTGTTCGCAAGCCAACATTCAGATCCATAGAGCACAACAGGTCTCACGGCTACTTTGTAAAACTTTACTTTAATTTTTAAAGGAATTTTCTTATCACAGAGAACAACAAAGGCTCCTCTCCACTTTAGCTAGCCTGCATTTATTCTATTAGTAACATCTCCATCAATTTCTCCATCATGTTGCAAAATAGATCCCAGATATCTAAAAGAATCTCTCTTTCGAATGTTATCGTCACCTATCTTCACCTCAATTCCTCCACCATTGCTTCCATCAAAGGTGTACTCCATTTATTCCATCTTAGCTATACTTGTACAAAATCCTTTAGTCTCCAATGCATGTCTCCAAACCTCGAACTTATCATTTACTTCATCTCTAATCTCGTCAATCAACACAATATCATTAGCAAGTAACATACACTATGCTAACTCATCTTGATTGTGACTTGTCAACTCGTCCATAATCAAAGTAAAAAGAAAGGGACTCAAAGCTAAACTTGATGTAAACCAATGTTGACATCAAAATAGTCAGTCTTCCCAAACGGGGTCCTTACACATGATAAAGCCTATCATACATATTCTTTATGAGGTTAATGTATAGGACATGTACTTGTCTCTTCTTCAAAACTCTCCACAATATCTCTCATGGGACAGAAACATAAGTCTTCTCCAAATCAATAAAGATCATATGGAGGTTCTTCCTTTTATCTCTATAAATCTCCATTGTTCTCCTCAGCAAATGGATGACTTCAATAGTTGAGCGACCTGGTGTGAATCTGAATTGATTTTCTTTTACTTTGGAAACTTGCCTCAATCTTCTTTCGATCACACGTTCCCAAATTTTTATAGTGTGACTCATCAGCTTCATACCTCTGTAATTTGAACAATTTTGAATGTCTCCTTTGTTCTTATAAAGAGGCACCACGATACTCCTTCAATCTTCATGCATTTTCTTGCTTCGCCAAATAATATTGAATATATTCGTAAGCCAAGCCAAACCACGCTCACCTAAACCTCTCCATACTTCTACATGGATATCATCCGGTCCTACACCTTTTCCAGTCCTCATAACCTTCAAAGCCTCCTCTACTTCCTTTCTTTGTATTCGTCTATAGCTTGCACGATTCAAGTAACTTTCACTACTACCTAGATCACCCAAAGTGATCTCTCTATTTCCTTCCCCAATGAGAAGTTTATGAAAGTGATACTCCTCTCCTTTTCTTAGTAGTGAGTACTAATAAAAATTATAGAATTGGTAAATATACACTTTTACCTTGTCGCTGATTGCAAGACGTATTTTTGGACTGCTTAATTTGCTGATGAAAACTGGGTCTGATTACATCTAAAATACAGGTGTGGAAGGGTGCACTTTGAGTCTGACATTTAATTCCGCTTCATGTTGTATACAGGTGGACATTTTTAGGGACGCAGCCGTTCTTATGGTAAACTTCATTGACCAAATTCGTGAACAAGGATTTGACATCAAGTACTTAAACATTGGAGGTGGTTTGGGGATAGATTACTACCATGCCGGTGCAGTTCTTCCAACACCCATGGACCTTATCAACACAGTAAGTTTGTTCAATTTCAGACATTTTTTGCGAATTTAAATATACATGATTATTCCATCTAGATAAATATTTTTCCATTTATTTTAAAGATTGGTGGACATTGGTACACAGTTTAAGAAAGAAAAATAGTCAATAATGCTGCTGCAAATAATTGTGCTAGAGGCTGATTTTTTTTGGGGACTAACTGCTGATATAGCTGCATTTGGATAGTTTGATGACATCTTGTGTGGTTTTAGGTGCGTGAGCTGGTTACTTCTCGAGGTCTTAATCTTATTATCGAGCCCGGAAGATCAGTCATTGCAAACACGTGCTGTTTTGTCAACCGAGTGACTGGTGTTAAGACAAATGGTACTAAGAACTTCGTTGTTGTTGATGGAAGCATGGCGGAACTCATAAGGCCAAGTCTCTACGGAGCTTACCAGGTTTCTAACATGGAATCTTTTCCATCACTATTAGTTTAGTTTTGTCTTGATCAATCTTTTCAAATATACTATCTCTTTCTATCCTTGCATTTCCTGTCCAGGTATTATGTCGATCCACACTGAATAAATGGATTCTGATTTCTAGGAATCTTGAAAATTAAGAAAGGTCAAATGAAGTAGTTTAAGCACCATAAATTCTTACAAATTAAGGACTGGCGTACTCTGACACACTCACAGTTTGTATATATCTACATAACAACATGCATGCATGAATAAAAAATGATTTATTCTTTTAGGTGAGTGCATGGTTTTGATATTTTTCCTCGTGTATCTGGTCTTGGTCTTAAAGAAATTCATCTTGACATTATTCAAGAAACATGATTCTACTAGGATCGTTTCATCCATTATTATTTTTTGAAATAGCCACATGAATTGGCCCATCACATCATGGCTTCTGTGATCTATGCTTGCTTTTGAGTTTTAAGTTATTTTCAAGGAGAAATGATCCCCCACGAACCTATTATGAGGTCGGCATTTTGATGCAGCATATAGAGTTAGTTTCTCCTCCATCGAATGCTGAAATTTCTACATTTGATGTGGTGGGACCTGTCTGCGAGTCGGCTGATTTCTTGGGGAAAGATAGAGAGCTTCCTACACCAGATGAGGTTCGAAATTCTTTCAAATGTAGAAGTAATTATCAGCAATTGATTGAGTCTGGTTTTTACTGAATGCTCGTGTTACAGGGAGCTGGTTTGGTTGTCCATGATGCTGGAGCTTATTGCATGAGTATGGCTTCCACGTATAATCTCAAAATGAGACCGCCTGAATACTGGGTAATTCTTTTCTGAACCATATGATAGTTCACATGCCTTTACTTCCGCAATGAGATTGAGCCCATTTTGTCCACGTAATTTTGAGAAAATCTGAACCAATTTCAAACTATCCTCGCATTAACTTAATCATACCTTAACTTAGTTTGAAATAAGATGTGGATACACTTACAGTACATTGAAAGTTTAGATACCTGACTTTACCAACATGATAAAGAAAAGTCTCGCTTTTTCCTTCTGCACAATTGCACAATCTGTCGTAGATAATACTTCAACTTCCATTGATATAAGCAATATACCCAAGGGATAATCTTTTTACTGTGATACTATGTTCTTCGCCTATCCCTTCCATAAGTCCCATCAACCCCCTTCCTACACTTTGCAACCGGATAACCCATTGGCCTTCTTAGCAGATCATATGACCTGCTCTAATCATAGAGTTACTGGAGTACAAGTTTGAAGCTAAAAGTCCTAGGACGAATACATTTTCTACCAATTGACTGCATGTCCTTTTTCAGGGAATGCAATGGTGTCTTGGGATCTGGTTATTTATGTTTGTGCAATCTGTAGCTCATCCAATAGAATGGATGTCTTGAGATCTTCTGATTCATACCCTGTGCCCTGCTGTTGTGGAATGAGAGGCATGTTTGCGCATTTGGGAAAGAGTGATAGTATATACACCATAGAATATACCTAAAACCCTACCTAAAATCCCATGTGGCTGTCAGTGGTCATAAATATATAGTAGAAAATGATGAAATAATGCCGGCAACAACACAACTTGTTATAAATATATCGGGCTCAAACCGCTCCCATGAGTATAGCATGTTAACACCCCTGACCATACTATAAACATATTGTAGGTTACAAGCCCCTGCTATACATATAGTAGGTTCAAACCATTGTTATAAATAGATAATATGTTCAAACTCATGCTATAAACACGGAGCATGATCAAATCCCTCTTATAAATGTTTAACATGTTCAAACCCTTGTCATAATAATGGAGCGGGTTCAACCTCCTACTATAAATATCTAGCATGTTCATACTAAACCTGATATAAATACGTATGGCTCAATTCATTGTAAGAAGCCTGCTATATATTTATATAGCATGATTCAAATTTGCTATAAAATATACGATAGCGATGACGGTGTGCATGATTTGGAGAAAGGCCACCCCTCCCTGCTCATGGCAGTCAGTGTTTTACAAGAAAATGTGAGCTGACAAACCTATTTAAATGACCACTTAAGATGTGAGATTTGTGAGAACCATCTTTCTATATCGAAAAACGTATTTGTAAAAATGTTTGGAAGAAAAAAAGGATATTTTCCTGCAGTTAAAGCCTTTTCTTTAGTTAAGTCTGTTTCGAACTCAGTTTCTGAAAAGTGTCGCTGAGATGGATGGTATTTTAGCTCCGAAAGTGCCTAAAATACTGATCCAGGAAATTCAAAAAGTTTTTTTTGTGCGGAAAACAAACAAAAACAAACAAATAATAAAGCCAAAAGTAATAACGCCTCTGATTTTAATATATATTGAATATTTCTATTTTCAAGAAATTGTGAATTGACAAGCCTATTTAAACGACCACTTAAGATGGGTAAGATTTGGCGTGTGAGAACCATCTCTCTTTAGGCAATAGGCTGATTGATGTTCTTCGTCTAAACATGACATATAGGAAGTCGGCAATTTACAAGGCCGTGAGTGCCCATGTGTTTCATTATGTATACTGAGATCTATTTTTCCAATTGAATATTGTAAACATTTTGCCTGGTTATTTACATAAAAAATATATCATAGGCTTCTTGCCTTGCAGGTGGATGGCGATTCAATAACAAAAATCAGGCACGGTGAAACTTTCGAGGACCATATGAAGTTCTTTGAAGGGCTGTGATTTTGTGGGCAATACTCCACCATCGTCTTCTCGTCTTCGCCTGATTGAGACAGTTATCACATCTCTGAAGTCCCTGAATAATTGTTCAGGGATGTTTTTCTATCAGTTTGAGTTGCTCTGTGCCCCCTTCTTTCTAGCTGCAACATTTCCCCGTCTTAATGTATGTTTGCACATCTGTACTTTGTAACACTAGCTCCAATCTGGTGGATTTTTTTTGGACAATCTTGATCTTTATCATGGCAATCATGCTAGCTATTGACGCGGTTTGGTCATTGACTCATTATACCAGCACGAGATGTAAATCCAAAATGACTGTTTATACTGTGTTTGATTCTGTTTGTAATGTAGTGAAGGTGGCTGCATGGGCTGATCAAGCATTGGCAACAATCTTTGATAGCTGACAACAAGTATTACCGACAATAACTCGATAGATGGGACGGACACGTAGTTGATGGGAAATTGTATTGGAACATGTTTTTCAGCATAATATGCCGTCAAAGAGCATGGAGTTGTGAGCTTCCGAGCATTCTGAGGAGAATGTGATATCTGATCGTGTGCCTGTGCAAGACAAACAAGTGATGTCTCTGAGGAGAATGTGATATCTGATCGTGTGCCTGTGCAAGACAAACAAGTGATGTCTTTGTTAGTAGAGCCTATTGAACTGTGAGCAGCGTCTCCATGGATGGTTGTCAATGCTTATGGAACTAAGGTTACCTATCCATAACCAAGATGAAGCTCCCAATTGAGCGATAGTGGAATATCGCTCAAATCTTGCTTGTTCTCCCCACATCAAATAGAAGGTTTTTTTACAGCCGTGCCTCGTAAATTTTGCAATGAGTAGTGCTCTATTTTCTGCAATATCAGTTATGCACCAAACCAACCTTCTTGCGCAGTTATCACTTGTGTCCTATCGCTAATAACATTCCAAAAAGGGAATAGATGAAAACTAACATGAGGGACATAACTGTTAACTGTCCAAAAGGTAGAAGCATGATTGATATTGCAAAAAAAGAGGGGTATGATTGATATTGCAAAATCTAAAAGGGTACAACGGTGGAAAACCTTAAATTTTGTGCTTGCACTGTTAAAAAAAATAAATTTCTCAAAAGATTATTTTTACAAATTATGGGTAAACTACAAAAAATCTGAATTTTAGGTAAATATAAAAATGATCCTAATAAAAATTCATAATGATTTGTGACCTGGATTTATTACAATTCTTTGTCAAAGACATACTTATTTTTCACATAATTGAATGAAAAACTGTCCATACAGATATGATCTGTGCAATTCATGGTTTTGATAAACAGCATTTGATCAGCTTTATATATGTTGATTTTAATTACTTACCAAAACTATGGCCGTTCTCGTAAATCTAGCTCTTTTCACTATTTATCCTAAACTTTGATTATATTTTTCTAATTTACCAAAAAATAAATCAACTTCAAAATTTTTAATTGTGAACACATTAATATATGTCAACTGCACAAAGTGGACAGCACTCGGCAGCGATGCAGAGGTTCCCCTCTCGACAACCCAGGAACCGCGTATCGACGTGGACGCATCTCAACGCTCCAGGAATAGATCCGACGGCTGGGATCGTCTATGCGGCACGACACTCTGTGCAGACCGTGCTGGTCCTCCCATCTCCCCTGCATCTTTAGCTGGACACATATTAATATTATATTTAATTAAATTATATTAATTTTTATTGGGGTTTTTATAGTTGAAACTCTCTTAGATTCTGCAATATTAGTTATATCCCTCTCTTTATCGCAGTATAAGTTGTGCCCCTCTTAGATTTTGCAGTATCAATTATATCTCTTCCTTTATCGTAATATCAATTGTACCCACTTTCTTGGACAATTAACAATTGTGCCCCTCATGTTAGTTTCCCTCCGTTCCTGTCCCAAAAGACGTTATCTATGGGGTATAACTATAATTGGAAAGAAAAAAAGAAGATAAGGGTAAATTTTTCAAAAATTGTAAGGGTGCAACTGTAAGAAAATTTTATGGCAATGTTACGGCCGATTTGATTGGCGAAATCCGCAGGTGGAAGTGTTTGCTGACAATATTGTGGCAGATACTAAGGCGCTCGTCAATGGGTGGATGATGTAACTCTAGTTTTCCTTTTTTTTATTTTTTCTCCCCTCCCATCACATGTTGTAATGGTTCATTAAAAAGATGATTAATGGTTAATTCTTGGGTAAATTACAATTTAGATCTCCATCTATGCGTCCGATCCTAGAACGAATCCCGATCTTTAAATTGTAACGATTCGGGTCCCAGAGCCATTATTGTAAGGAATTTCTTGAGGCTAATGACGAGTATGCCCTTGTTTAAAAGTTGGAACTCAATTCCCATTCCCTTCTTAACAAGGGCATATTCGTCATGAACCCTAAAATTTCCATTTTCTAAATGATCCTGAGACCCGAATCGTTACAATTTAAAGATCGGGACCCATTCTGGGATTGGACCCATAGATGGGGACCTAAATTGTAATTTACCCTTAATTCTTTAGGTATGCACCTATACGGTGGAGGCCCTCTTTCTTTCAAAAAAATTGCAAGAAAGTTTAAGTGTTAACTAAATTGGGCCTTGGTTTGTATAAACTATGGTTTGATTTATCTCATTAATGACAACACTTATGAAATGGCACAAGTGATAACATTGCAAGGTGGTAGGGGCATAAGTGATATCTCAAAAAAAAGAAGGGACGTAACTGATGTAGAATTTAAGAGAGGCACAATTGTAGAAAACCCAAATAACTATGATTAGTCGTACTTGAGCCCCTTCAATATTCTACAATTGCAGTTATGCCCTTACTTTTTTTCACGATAAGTGCCCATGTATTATTACAAAATTCACACTACCATCCTTCTGTTATTATACTTATGCGCTTATTTTAACCTTATTGGAGGGGTTGTACTATGAATTTTCTACGAGTACAAGGGCACAAATCTTAACATATCTTAAGCACCGTGGATATGGCACTGTAGCATGTACTGTAGCTACAGTGCCTTGAATCGTAATTGTTATTTTTTTGGGGCGAAGTCTGGTTCGAGTTACGTCTTCTGCTCACACAACACGTATTCTCCCCTGCTCGAGCCGCGTGTTATTCACATCGACAACACGTTAGGCCTATCTTCCTTCCAAGAGACTCCTTTTCCCTCAAGTCTATCACCATCCTTCGCATCTTCAACTTCACCGTTCTGCGTCTGACTTCGTCGATCTGTGTCCTCCGCTACTGCGCCGGTGAGGGGACGACGATTGAAGGAAGTTTACCGGCGTCGACTGATCGATTTGGTACATTGCATCTCTTATCTCCTGTTCTTCTGTTACGGTCGTGTACGATAACGAAAGTGCTTTCCGTTGATCCATGGCGAGGGTGTCCATGGTGCTGGGATGTGTGAAAAGAGCCGGACGTCCGTGCAGGTGAGGTCGACCTCACCGGCGATGGACTCAATGTGCTGAACGTAGGGGCGGAGGACTCTGCGGTGGTCCTCCTTGCGGAGGCGTAGAAGGAGGAGATTGGGGGCGAGATGGGTCCACGAAATCTTGGCCCTAAGGAAGACGTCTTGGGCGGTCTGGTTGGGAGCGACCTGGAGGAAGACGTCGGAGGGGGAGTGAGAGGAGGAGAAGAGGAGAGCGTCGGTGGAGTCGTGGAGGGAAGGGAGGGTGTAGATGAAGGTTATAGCCTTGCGGTACAATGGGTTCTCGTGGAGGCTATTTTCTTGATGGTTGCCGAGTAGAATATACTCATTTTTAGAAATTTTTTTGTATATAAATAATATTAAAGATATCGATTGGGTGTTATTTGACTATTTTTTTGCTGCAGATTAGATAGAGGCATAAAAGTTGCATATTTTTTAAGCATTTACTGTGCATATGATTTCATATGGAGATTGCAGTTGTTCTGAAAATTTGATTGTGGTCGCCTTGATTCGAATAGCTATTGGTTTCTGATTTGACCGAATCTATATTACTTACATGCTGAAATGTTTTAATTCTTTTCGTGGGAGTCTAGATGTCGGTTAGGTTTTATTTGATTTTGTTTGCTGAAGATTATGCAAGCATTTCCTGTGCTTATGATTTGATGTGGCAACTGTAGTTGTTCTGAAACTTTGCTTATGTTCGTGTTGGTTCGCATAGCTAACTCATAGCACTGACTTGCATGCAGCGTCAAACAATGGATTCTGATATGACGAAACATCTTGCAGAGAGTCATGATTTCGATGATCATGCTTCTCATGGTAACTTTCAACATAGTTTCATAAAGAATTAGTTTCTATTAAGTTGTGCCCTGTTCACTTTATAATATCGACTTTTAGGATAAAGGTATAGCGAAGTTGATTATTTTTTAAATATAGTTTGTTTTCTATCCAGGCTCAAGTTGTCATGCTCGAAAGAGATTGAAAACATGTGCTCGATCAGGTATTGGTGACATTTGTTCTCCTTCGACATACTGTACACGTACTCGATGCTTTTAGATTTCTTTCGTAATATTGTATGGAGTTGTTATTGTTAACTGTACATATAACTCCTGAATTTTTACTAAAACTTTTCCAGAATAATTTTGTTTGTTGTATGAACAACTGTTTCTTTGTTGATACTATTTTTTTATATGAAATTTTTTAGCATTGTTATCACTAGCTACTTATTATTTACAGATGATATGCTTATGTTTACATTCGGCAAACTGTCCATGTACTCGATGCTTTCAGATTTCTTTAATAATATTGTATGGAGTTGTTATTGTTAGCTGTACATGTAACTTCTGGATGTTTTAATAAAACTTTCTTAAGAGTAATTTTGTTTGTTGTGTGAACAATTGTTTCTTTGTTTGGTACTATTTTTGTATATGAATTTTTTTAGCATTGTTATCACTACCTAATTAGTATTTACATATGATATGCTTATGCTTAAAACACTGCTTTTAAACCATTACTTATTTTGAATGAAAATTTTCTTCATATCAATATTTGTGAAATATTAGACGTTATGTTCTTTATTCACTACTCGATGTTATGTCTTCACACTCAAAGAGGTTACTTTGTTGTAATGTTGTAATATTCAATCCATTGACAATTTAATTTCTCTTTGTTATGTTGTTTTAAAGTTTAAATTTGGGGTTGCATATTTTTCAAATACAATTGAGATTTGTTTCATTTGATTCATTCAGTGTGATGGTATCTCATTAAAAATTAGATGTCTTTGGTTACAATGCATGATTCTGTATTATTCTTATTTGCAGGAAGCCATGCAGTAATTGTGGAACAACGGCCTTTAGATGTGGAACATCCTCGGAATGAAGGTAACATCATTATGGATTTTTTCCAATGTTTTTTTTAAGTCCTTGCTCTGTGAATGTTGATGCTGCATGTGTATATATATATATTGCGTAGTTTCTATTAGGTGTTAAATAAGAAAAGTATCTTCCTTTGATGCAATATTAAAAACATCACTACTAATTCACCGTTAAATATAGCATATTTATCTTTATGCTTTTCCATAGGAAATCATGCATTGAGTGTTTGGGTACAATGTGTGTCTCTATATTGTTCGTATTTACAGGAAGCGATGCAGTCAGTGTGGAGCAACAAGCATTAGATTTTGATCATCATGGGACTGAAGGTAACATCATTATAGATTTTATATATTCATGTTACTCTTTCCAATTCATTGACTTGTCAATGTTGATGATGCATTGGATATAATACAGTGTAATTCCCACTATATCATTGATACGAAAAGTACCTTTCTTTGACACATGAAAAATATCACTTCTAAAGTGTGATATTCAAACCATTAACAATTTAATTCCTCTTTATTATGTTGTTTTAAAGTTTAAATTTGCGGTTATATATTTTCCCAAATACAATTGAGATTCATTTTATTTGCTTCATTTAGTTGCCTGGTATCTCATTATAAAATTTGATGTCTTTGGATACAATGCATGATTCTATATTATTCTTATTTATAGGAAGTCATGCAGTAAGTGTGGAACAACGAGCTTTAGATGTTGAACATCCTCGGAATGAAGGTAACATCATTATGGATATTTTTCTAATGTTATTCTTTCCAAGTCGTTGATCTGTGAATGCTGATGCTGCATGTATATATATACCATGTAGTTTCTATTTATGTCTTAAATAAGAAAAGTATCTTCCTTTGATGCAATATTGAAAACATTATTAATAATCCACCGTTAAGTATAGCATATTCATGTTTATGCTTATCCATAGGAAATCAGTTGAGTTTTCGGCTCAATGTATGACTCTATATTGTTCGCATTTGCAGGAAGCCATGCAGTAAGCGTGGAGCAACAAGCATTAGATTTTGATTATCTTGGGACTGAAGGTAACATCGTTATAGAATTTTTATATTCATGTTACTCTTTTCAGTTCATTGACTTGTCGATGTTGATGATGCATTGGATATAATACAGTGTAATTTCTATTATATCTTTGATACAAAAAGTAGCTTCCTTTGACACATATGAAAAAAATCACTAATAATCTACTGTAAGTTTATGTTTTTGCTTTAAACAATTATAAATGTACTTTATGTTCTTTACGTCTATATTATATGTGGGAAGCCATTCAGTAAATGTGAATCCACTTGCATTACATAGTCAACAAGTTGAGAATGAAGGTAACATGTGCTAATCTTTTTTTACTATGTTACTAATTACACATTCTTGGTACATCAATTTCTGTTTAGAATTCATTTATTCACATATAAATTATTTTTCTGGCAAATTTTCATCAAATATTATATTATAGAAGTTATGTTCTTGATATCGATTAGTAGGGTTGATATTTCATGAAAATCAGAATTCTTTATATACAATATAAGGATCCATATTATATGTAGGAAGCCATCCAGTAAATGTGGAGCAACATACATTGGCTCTTGAAGATACCCAAAATGAAGGTAACATCATCTAAATTTTTTCTATATTACTATTTACAAGTTTTTGACATAATATCTTTTTACGGTTCATAGATTTCTCATATAATTACACTGTCCAACACATTGAAACGATATATGTTATTGTTTGCATTTCCACCATATTGACACAACATATGTATTTTTCCATCTACTACTTGTATCAACTAAATATTTCAAGCTTAATTATCCTTTGATATTTTAATAATTTTTAATAGGAAAGTTCCTGGAGCGATGGAACTTCGGCCCACATGATTGTTGTTGCTCAAAATGCGGTGCAATCTTGTGGTTTGAGGAAAGGGTTTTAAGATCTGGAGCCAGATCTCCAAAATTCAAACTTTGCTGCTTAGATGGAAGAGTTAACATACCATTTCTTAAAAATGTGCCCCTATTCCTTGAATCACTTTTATCTGATCAACATCCACACTCTAAACATTTTAGAAAACATATTCGACAATACAATAATTGTTTTAGCTTTACATCTGTTGGAGCTTCTATAGACTCCAACATAGCTTCAACACAAGGTCCATATTGCTATCGGATACATGGCCAAATGTATCATAGGATTGGTTCTTTGCTACCAATAGATGGTAATGCTCCAGCTTTTGCTCAAATTTATTTATACGATGCTCAGAGCGAGTTTGATAGTCGATGCCAAATGTTTTGTGTAGGATCTAATGGATTGATAGCTAACGAAAGTCTTATGAAGTCTATACAATCCATGTTAGATGAAATCAACCCATATGTTTCAGTTTTTAGGCATGCTAGAGATTGGATTTATGCGAATAGTGAATGCAATGTCAAATTACACATTTTGGACTCAAAAAAGGGAGATTTCGCTGCCCCAACTGTTGACGAGGTCGCGATGTTAGTTGTGGAAAATAGTGACCAAGCTGAAAACACACGTGATATAGTTCTGTCTAAATACGGCCATGAATTTCAACGGATAAGTGAACTGTATAGATCATACATGCCTTTACAATATCCACTTCTCTTTCCATATGGTGAGGATAGTTGGGGAATTGGCATTAACTACTCGACCTTAGACGGGCATGGCCAACTTGATGGAAGAAGTATATCCATGATGAACTTCTACGCCTTTCGTTTACAAAATCGAGTGATTGAATCCGGAAGTGCTCTCATGCGTGGTGGTCGATTACTACAACAATTTATTGTTGATGCATATACGTGTATTCAACATAGTAGACTAAATTGGTTTCGTAGAAATCAAGATAAACTACGCCTTGATAGCTTCAAAAATATCTCGGATGCCGTTTGTGATGGTGAAAACATAGGTGCTTCTCTTGGTAAAAGAATTATCTTACCGTCTTCTTTCACCGAGGTCCACGATATATGCTACAAAATTACTATGATGCCATGGCTTTGTGTTCATGGGCAGGACCGCCTGACTTATTTCTAACATTTACTTGCAATCCTAATTGGCCGGAGATTAGATATCTTCTCGATATATCTGATTGTAAATCACCCGGAGATCGTCCAGACATTATTGCAAGAGTTTTTAACATAAAGCAAAAGGAATTGCGAGAGGAAATAGTCAAACGAAAATTTTTTGGAGTTGTTAAATCAGGTTTGTACTTTGTCAAAAAAATCTAATAGTATTTTCCTTTGTTTAAAGTTCACTTTATAAACTATTTTTTTATTTCCCCAGATCTATCTGTTATTGAGTTTCAAAAACGTGGCTTACCACATATGCACATGTTGATCACATTAGATCAAGGATCAAAGCTTAGAACTATAGAAGATATAGATAAATTTATTTCGGCCGAAATTCCGGATCCTTCTCGGAAATTGGCTTATGAAACCGTTTGTAAAAGTATGGTGCATGGGCCTTGTGGGACACTTAATCCAAATTATCCTTGTATGAAACAAAAAAAATGCTCAAAACATTATCCAAAGAAATTTGTAAATGAGACATATTTTGATAATCAGGGTTATCCTATTTATAGACGACGTGATGATGGAAAAACACTAAAAGTGCATCAAATATTTTTGGACAATAGATGGATTGTTCCTTACAATATTGATTTGCTAACAAAATTTGATGCACACTTAAATGTAGAAGTTTGCAACCAAATGCAAGCTATAAAATATTTATTCAAGTATGTGCACAAAGAATTTGATAAGTTAACATTCACCTTAACCAAGGATGCCGAAGAAAGTTTTGACGAAATTAGTCGGTACGTAAATGCTAGATATATTTCTGCCTCTGAGGCATCTTGGAGAATATTTGACTTCAAGCTACATGATAGGCATCCGGCTGTTCAACGTTTATGTTACCACTTACCTGATGAACAAAATATTGTCTTTGAAGATAATGATGACCTTGGGCTTATTTTGAACAATCCATCATCTCAGAAAACTATGTTGACAGAATGGTTTGTTGCTAATAGAAACTATTCTGATGCAAGAAGATATACTTATGTTGAATTTCCTCAACATTATGTTTGGAAGAATGAGAAAAAGGAATGGCGACCAAGAGTGCGTGGTAAATGTATTGGACGCCTTCCCTCAACCAAAATGTTATCTGGAGAGCTTTATTACTTGAGAATATTACTACACAAAGTACGTGGACCAACCAGCTATAACAATCTCTTATTGGTAAATGGTGTTTCTTCTGATACATTTAAGGCTGCATGTGCTGCACTTGGTCTTTTAGATGACGATAATGAGTGGACGTATGCAATTGAGGACTCAATGACTTGGGCAACTGGATGGCAATTACGTCATCTTTTTGCCTCAATCCTATTGACAGTATCGCTTAACAATCCTAAGAGAATTTGGGATACATATTGGAAAGAATTTACCGATGATTTACAAATACGGTGTGCAGAAGACTCGAGCGAAATAATTCAAACTTTTTCAGATGATGTGTTGCAACTAAAGGGTTTACAACACTTAGAAATGATTCTGAACAAAAATGGAAAATCCCTTGCAGATTACCCACCCCTTCCAAATCTTACATTAAGTAATGAAGTTCATGATATTGAAACTTCATTAGCGAATGAAATGACCTATAACATCATGAGTGAAAGATTGGAATTTAATCGCTTATATTCATGCTTAAATAGTGAACAACTACGTATATATAATGACATTATGATGTCATGTAATGCTGATGTTGGTTCTTTCTTCTTCGTTTCTGGTAGTGGGGGTGTAGGTAAAACATTCTTGTGGAAAACACTAATTGCAAAACTTCGTTCTGAAGACAAAATCGTAATTCCAGTTGCTTCTTCTGGAATTGCATCATTGTTGTTACCGAGTGGTCGAACTGCACACTCTAGATTCAAAATACCATTAGAACTTGATGAGTCATCCACATGTAATATTAAGAAAAATACATCTCTTAGCAAATTATTATGTCTAACAAAATTGATTATATGGGATGAAGCACCAATGATAAATAAAAATGCATTTCATGCTCTTGATAGAACACTGAGAGATATCTTAAAAGACATTAGATTAGATGCTGCAAATTTACCATTCGGTGGTATGACTGTTGTGTTAAGTGGCGATTTTAGACAAATTCTTCCGGTTGTTATCAATGGTGCTCGTGCTGATATTGTAAGTGCGTCTCTTCCTAAATCTCCTCTTTGGAAGGATTGCAAGTTATTGGTTCTCAAGAGAAACATGCGTTTAGAATTTTCCAATCAACCTGTTACTGCTAATGCTGTTGATATATCTGACTTCGCAGAATGGTTGCTTGCCATTGGTGATGGAAAGATTTCAGATCTTCCTTTCAAGGAATCGAGTAAATGGTCTTGGATTAGTATGCCTTCTGATATCTTAATTGAGCCAAACAAAGGTTTGGAAGGTTTAATCTGTGAGGTGTTTCCGGATATTTCGCAAAATTATCTTAACAAGGAATATTTGAAAGATCGTGCAATTTTGGCACCCAGAAATGACGAAGTTGATAAAATAAATAACACTATATTAGACAAGATAGATGCAGAAGACATGGTTTATCATAGCTTTGACAAGGCTATATCTTTAGATGAATCGGGCACGGTGATCAATGATTATCCAATGGAATACCTTAACTCGATAAATCTGCCCGGAATGCCAACAAGTCTATTAAAGATGAAAATAGGTGTCCCTCTTATGTTACTCAGAAATATAGATCAGTCAATTGGCCTATGTAATGGTACACGTGTTATTGTTAAATCGTTTCAACCAAGATTGCTTGATGTTGAGATCATAACAGGAGATCATGCAGGTAGACGTGTCTACATCCCACGCATAGAATTAACTGCTTTAAAAACTGGAGGTCCTTTTGCTTTAAAAAGAAGACAATTTCCGATTAGGATAGCATTTGCAATGATGATCAATAAAAGCCAAGGACAAACATTAAAATCAATTGGATTATATTTAAAAACACATGTTTTTACTCATGGTCAATTATATGTTGCTTTATCAAGAGTTACATCAAAAAAAGGCTTAAAAGTTTTATTGTCAGATACATATGAACATTCGCAGACCTTCACAAAAAATATAGTGTACAAAGAGATTTTCGATGAAATTGGTCTTTAATCTTTCCTTATCAATGTCTATTCTTGAGGATATACATTTATCCTATATAAACACTTCATTTCGAAAAGAAGGTATCTTCTCTTAACTTGTCTTACTTTTGCAATAATAATCACATCTTTGCATTAACAATAATGTCATGCCTACTTGGTAATATTTGATTTCTTTAACTTTCCAACTTACATTTTTATGCATTATACTTTCAAAATAATAAACTATTACTTGTGATTTCATGCTTCAATACCGTCATCTGTCAATATTGTAAACTTTAATATAATCAACCAATGGCAAAGCAATACAATCTTTATTATGTTAACATAGCATGCTTTCACATAACTTCCCGATAACAATAACTACAATGTTTTTTAGATAAATACAAGGTTTTTATGGTTGGTTCGTCTTCAAAGTCAACACTAGAAGGTACTCATATTTGAAAATTCAGTTTCACTCCGTACATTTTATATTTTTCATAAAAATAATCAAAATTTCATATCATTTGTATTAGAGAAATTGAACAGAATAAGAAAGGCCACTGAAGGATGTGAATCAACAAAAAAACAGCTTATACAGGAAAATCAAAAGGTTGTTGCGACCCGAAAAATTTCCTTGTCTTCAGCTCAACCTATTTTTCGCAATGTATTTTACCATGTTAGAGTGGGAAGAATTTGGTTTGGTGATATCTTAGGACCAAGGAATGGAAAATTGATGGCGTTCATTGTTATAGATGAACATGTTCAACCTCCTTTTTATTTGTACATTTACTTTTCTTGTGCATATAATCTTTATTACCTGATTTACTATTACATTTTGAAATTCTGATTAGGGTGATCAAATCGAAGGTTCTGTGAATGATGTCTGCTTGGAACATTGGAAAGATAAGTTACAAATAGGATCTGTTTATTTCTTCAGAAATGTTCAGATATGTGATGCAAAGAAGTGGCATGTGATCATCGATCGTCGTTATCGCATGCTGCTTAACTGTCGCTCAGTAGTCGAATTACAGGATGATGACGGTTGCATACCACAATTTGCACACAATTTAATATCTTTGAAAAATTTACACACTATAAAGCAAAAAGGTGAATCACTGATAGGTATTATTATTGTTTAAAGTTGTTACATTCCATAGATAAAATCTTATATTCGATTTTCTTTGTGTTGCAGAGGTAAAACTAACAATATCCTTCTTCCTGTATAGATGTTTTGGGAATAGTTATAAATTTCACATCCATTACTAATATCACAACAAAGAATGGAAATATCACAACAAAGAATGGAAGACTGCAAAAAAAAATCCAATATTGATATCATTGATCAAAGGTGCTTTTATTATTGCTTTTTTCCATATCATATAACCACTTTATACATCTGTCTATTTCGTAAAAAATCTGATTGATTTCTCAATAACTCAGTGGATCAACTGCGAGAATTACAATTTGGGAGACTTGGCAATTAAATACAACACTAATCTTGAAGAAGCTTTTAGAAACACTGGTGTTGTTCTTGCTGCTCATTTATCTATATCCATGTATCAAGGTTCTGATACTCCATACGTGTTAACAATTTACAGTTTCGTTTTTTATTTACATAGTTTTATCATGTCTTTTTAGATAATTGTATAATATATTTTAGGTTCATACACCCTTTCAACAACTGGTTTTTCTACAATACAATCTGATAGATTAACCTTTAACAAGGCTATCGATCTGCTCAGTTGGTATGTTTAGTTTATTTTGTTACTTATAAATCTATAATAAGTATTACTTATATGTATTGTTTTTCAGGTTTGCAAAGCAGGATAATCTGAAAAATCAGATTCATTCGCTATCTTTGACCCAAAATACCATCCTTGACTTTGCTGAATTACCTTCCATCACAATTTCTGAACTCATTGACACTACCCAGAATTTTCCAGCAGAGGTAACATCAATTTATTTCATATTCTACATTCTGTATGTATTGTTATTGGAATACAAGTTCAAATTATTCTACTTTACTTACTAAATATTTTTAGGCAACCACATATCAAGTGAAAGCTACTGTGTCTGGTATCTTTACAAATATGCAAATGTGGTATGAATGCTGCAAAAATTGTTTGTCCACGTATAAACTCTCTTCCAACAACTATTGCTTGAATTGTTCCACTAAAAACCCCATATGTATATCCAGGTACTCCTTCAACATATTCTAAATCCACTTTCTGCAAGGTTTCTGTAAATCACAGTATAAATTTACAATATATTTTTTACGTGATATTGTACATTTATTGCTCTTTTTTTATGTATGAAGAATGAAGCTTAGGATTGCTGTATCTGATAAGACAGAAGAGATTTATATCACAACTTTCGAAGATGTGGCGGAAAAAATCTTGGATATAACAATGGCTCAACTACAAGAATTACTTAGCCAGGTAAACATAAAGTTCTTACTTATATTTAAATAACCAATTTACATATAATTGAATTTATTTTTATGATCATTAATTTCTTCTTTAACATATATAGGAAGATGCATTGGATCTATTGGGACATCTTATCAATACACGTTTATGGAAAAGATATCTCTTCCATCTTAGGGTAACAAAAAAAAATCATAGATTTGTTTGCCAAAAGGATTTCACAGCTACTTCAGTTCAGGTGATCGATGTCTTACCTGATTTAGAAAAATCTTTGTAATATTGTGGTATGTATCGCTATGTTAGTTCAAATATTCAAATGGTCAACTGTTTACTTTATCTCATGTTACCGTATATGTTTCTTGCTTATCTCAATCTTACAACTTGCAGGACTTCCCATGCATGCCTCAACGATATACACCAGTTTTTTGCTTCTTAACAGAAAATGGAATTGCATAGCATGACCTAAAAGTTTTTGTAATTATATGGAAAGAACATATGTAAATATATTTTGTTCACATATGTACTCTGTCCATCCTGACCTCCATTTTGCATTGTATAAGTAAACATAATATTTTTTTGTATAAAGTTGTGTTTTTTTAAGTTTCTCAAGACGATCAGTTTGTTATTATTACAAAACCATAACACTAGAATTGGATTTTTGAAAATTGTTGTTTGTTTGGATGTTGATGTCAGTCTATATTTCTTAAATTGCGATGGATTTTTAACTACTTTTAAGTGATCCTCAATATAAAATGCAATGTTCTGCTCTATATTCTTGAATTTGGGATGTGAATATATTTTGTTGTGTATATTACTACTTCAAAGCTAGATTCTGAAGACATTAATTGGTTACATGTGTATAATATTATTGTTATTAACATAGTGTCATCCCCTGTTGTTTGTTTGGCATAATGATGTTTCCTAATAGGACGATCACATGATTTGTGAGAAGTTATTGTATTGTATGCGTCATATTGGTTGCCACAGTGTCGGAATACATCACATACAGATTGTAATCTTCCAATCCTCCAACTGAGGAATATGTTACTATATTTAATAAGAAAAGCAAACTCCCCTTATATCAAAAATTGCAGCACACCCTACTAATCATTGTCTCAGACATGTCTTTATATAATTATTTTCTGTCATTGTTTTTTATTTTACCTTCAATTCTGCTTATAACAATTTACACTTCATCCAGATATTTATTCAAAAGAAGAAAATCCCTACTAATCATTGTCTCAGACATGTCTTTATGTAATTATTTTCTGTCATTGTTTTTTATTTTACCTTCAATTCTGCTTATAACAATTTACACTTCATCCATATATTTATTCAAAAGAAGAAAATATTACCAGCGTTTGCATAATATAAAAGCAAGCAAATAAATACACTGTATATTTGCTTAATAAGCTGTTGTACTCAGCCAACACAAGAAGTTGAGTCATTGATGTTATGTACAGTTTGTTTATACTTTTTTTTCACTCACAATCCATTTGACACAAGCATCAACACTTCCCGATGCAACGCACGGGCATGTCACTAGTGTCATTGAAAAAAGGAAGCATAATCGTAATTACAAAATCTCGGAAGGTTACAAAGATAAAAAGCAAAAAATAGAGGTCGAAATGAGACCTCAAATTTTCGGATGTCAAATTAAGCAGTCAAAAAGTCTTGACGTTGAAGTGTGCATAAATAGGTCGATTATTTAACAAAAAAAGGTGCACCACAAATTGTCAAATGTGACTTTTTCTAGAAAAATAAAAGTCGCGCAGCAATAAATAAAACAACAACAACACGTTGTTATGTTCAACAAGATGCTGCAAAGTCAACGAATCAGAAGATTGAAAAGGTCGAGTTCTCGACGGAAAAAATAATCAGTGGAATATACCTTTTTTTATTAGTTAAAGAAAAAAATTGGTTGTCTTTCTCAAAAAATGATCTTAATTGGGCTAATCATATTTAGAAAAAGACCTTTCAGGAAAATTAGTACAAAAGTTTTGTATAAGGTATAGGGTTTTTATCACTTGCATCCTTCTTAAATTCTGCAATATCAGCTGTGCTTCTCATTTTTTGAATAATCAGTTGTGCCCCTATATTTTTACAAAATTCACAATTTTACTATATATAATATTAGTTATGCCCCTACTTTACATTAACGGAAGGGCAAACTGTAAATTTTATAAGATATAGGGACACAACTGTTATTACAAAAAAAAGAAAGGGCATAAATGATTCTAGAAGTTAAAAAGGGCACAAGTGACAAAAATCCTAATTATTTTTTTAAGAAAAAGGGCCTTCATCGTATAATTGAGTGCCCAAAAACTTCACCATTAATCACCAAACATATACATACACACACATCTATAAACAGGTCAAACAAATAAAAGAAATTACAAGTTTCAACGCTCGAGCATGTTATGCTAAAAGAAACAAAAATCCTAATTATAACAATGAGTAATTTGGAAATTGTTGTTGTATCATCTAATGTTATGTATCCAACAAAAGTATTAGGGATTTTACAATATGACCCTTATAAACTTGTTTCATGTCCTTTGATATCGATGCTATTTTGTCAAGTCCAAGAAGGAAAATACCAGAGGAAATCAATTTTTTTTTTGAAATATCACCGATATCACCGATATCGTCGACAATCATGGAAATTGTTACGACAGCCATTTTTTTTTGAGTTTTTACTTGTGTGCTCCTTTGAGATTTTGTAATTACAGTTATATCCCAACCTTTTTTGCAGCAACACTTGTGCTCATTAATTCTTACAAAAATTACAATACCACCATTCTGTTATTACACTTATGCCCTATTTTACCTTAACATAAGGGCAATATTATGAAATTTGTAAGTATACATGGGAATATGTGTTACTGAAAAAAGATAGGATCATAACTGTAATTGCACACGTGTAAAAAATTATTAAAGTTTTCTATGTTTTTAAGAGTAGATAAGATAGAAATGAGTACTTGTTTGCTAGAACTTATGTATAAATATAACTTCTGCAATAGTATTTTCTTGCCTAATTACCCCTCAATCCTTGTAATACTTATTTGTAAGTACATCATAACTTCAATAACCTTGCTTTATTTTACATTGTCGGCCATGCCATCAAAATCCGTCGGTCAACTCATTAAGTTTGCATTTGAATAGTACAAGATTGAAAATATAAAAAAATGTTTGAAAATAGTTAAGTTTGGTTATAACGATAAAAAAAGTAAGGAAAATTTAAAAATAATTTGCAATCTTTCTGTACTTTTGTATCGTTACAATTTAAGAACTTAATAGTTTGATCGATAGCCTTTGTCAGCATGGGTCGATGGTGTAAAATGGAGCAACCCCAACCCCTTCCTCGTCCAACTTCCCTCCTTCGCCTTCATCCTCCACCGGCCTCTCTCATCCTTTGCCCCCATCTCCTCTAGCTCCTTCACCCCCAACCCCCACCCCTTCCTCCTCCAGCTTCCCTCCTCTACCCCATCCTCCTCCGCCCCGTCCTTCCCCCAGCTCCCCCGTTATCCTCATCCCCCACACTGTCTCCAGCTCCTCCGCCCTTAACCCCAATCCCTTCCTCCTTTAAATTCCCTCCTTTGTCCCCACCCTCCCCTCTAGCTCCTTCCTACTTGACTCCCTTATCCTCTGACCCCACTCCCCTCCAGCTCCTCCGCCCCAACCCCAGCCCCTTCCTCCTCTCGCTCCTCCAGCTTCCCTTCCATCAGATCGTTTAGCCTCCCTCCAACTCCATCAATGCCGATCTCCAGTTCTCCATTGAAAAGGCGCTAGCTTTCATCAAGAAGGAGGCTAATGAACTCGTGGAATAGACAAAGGAGGAGGCCAAAGGTCGCTTCTGGCAGAGGAGGAAGTGTTTGAGGAGGAGGGTGGGTAGGAGGGGTGTTTGGACATTTATGTCCCTCTTAACCTCATCATGGTTTAAAAAAAATCATGGCTAGGTTCAACTTATTGACGACTTAGAACCACAAGAAGTTGGGACCATAAATGATATTCCAAAAAAGGAAAAGGGCATAACTGAAATTATAATATCTCATAGGGGCACAACCGATAAAAAATCTTAATATTAATATATGAAATGCTATTGGTACTTCTAATTTTTTAACACTTGTAAAGGTAATGTCTATAAGGGTCATGAACAAGACCATTGTATTTTCCATTAAAACGATAAGAAAACCCTCGCAAATATGATCCACATAAATAATACAAGATTTTGATAAATAATATCCTCTTAATATGTCACTGTGATTATCATCGTTATCAAATGAACCTTAATACAAAGTCATTGGATTGATTTTGCCGTTATAGTAAAATTATATATTTTAATAACCAAGTCTAAAAAAATCAGGACAGTTTTGACAAAAATCCCAATTCGGGCATTGTATATAATTTTCCCTGTTAGTTTTAATTCCGTTATGGGGCAAAGACTTTTAAAAGGAAGAACTCGTCGTTATGAATCTTATGATTCAACGCGTGTTCAATAAATTGCTTGGAAATTTAAGTCAAAATATTTCCTTTTGATTGAAGATATTCACATATCTAATTTCAACAGTCCAAAGAAAACCGATTCTTTTTGTTGGTCTTGAGGTAATTTAAAAAACTTTCTAATTTGACGGACTTTAAAGCAAGATGTTAAATTATTTGCTATTATATAGAAATAGTCCAAATGTGAGAAGGAAATTATTTGCTATATATAGAAATGATCCAATGGGAGTAGGAATTTCCAGGAGCATTCGGAACAAGCGGTGCCTGATCAATATTCAATCGATTGATCCAATGCAATTGAGTTCTATTTAAATTTAAAATCGATTTTATTTATATATATTAATATATACCAATGTTCCAAATTTATCGTTTCGATTTTTTATTTTATTTTATATTAACCTATGAAAAATGATAGAATACGAATAAAAATGTGATGGAATGCAGATTATAATGCGACATCCCTCTGATTTTATTTATTCTAGAAGGGAAAGAAATAGCAAAAAGTCTAGTTGTCTGAGTGTATCATATATAGTTGCATGATAGGTTTTCTAAAGGATGATGGTTGCACGATCTTTTACCAACACGTAACACTAGTAGCACAAATGCAATAACAAAAGGACGCTACGATATATTTTGTAACAATATAAGAGCACACATGTAACTGTGGATAAGAGAACATAGGTGCTATTGAAAAACCTGGAAGGTTATAAGTGTAAAAAGACCCTACAGGTGTTGGTCGAATAGGTCTCTTTCTTCTTATCTATTTATAAAAATTCAATATATCAATGTATCATAAGTGTTTGCGTGCTTTTTGTTACTAGTTTTTCTTTCCGAAAAGAATGTCTTTGAAGGGTAATGGGAGAGGAAGATGGACGGAGGAGGTGATGAAAAGGAAGGCAATGTGGAGATGAGGAAGCGAGGGAGGGAGGTTGCGACCAGAGGTATGGGAAGCATGGGAGAATGGACATGATGAGGAGAGCAGTAAGGGAGGGAGGGCCAGAGGATAGTAAGAGGTGCAGTGGGAGGGGAAGAGGCCGGTGGATGAGGATGGAGGAGATGGAAGGAGGAAGGTAAGAGAGAGAGGGAGGAAGAGGAGAGGTGGATGGATACATAAGGGATCAAAGAGACGACGAAGAGGAATGAGACATGCTCCATTCAAAGAGAAGTAGAAAAGATAGTGGCATCGGTTGGAGGTGGAGGAAGTGCGCTAGTGGTTCATGTAGTGTTTGCAGTGTTGATGGTGATGTTTTAATTTGTATTGGTCGATGTGCAGATGATCATCATGTATGTTGCTAGGATTTCATCACCGTCCCTAATGCAGTTGAGATTTTTTTAAACAAAGTCTCAGCAAGATGACAATCATTTGTACAAGCATCCTCACTGAGAGCATAATAAGTGATAAGTAATGCTGATGAAGACGCTAGTAAATCCCCTAGCGCAAAGGTGTTTGCCTACGTGTTGGAGATGCCTTTTATACTAGGACTTCTTAATGGCCTTAAACTAAGATCAGATAAGCACATCAACCGACTTTTCTTATCCAGCACCAGAAGCATGACAAGCTCCAGTGGTTGATCCAGTGGAAGAGGTCAAGCGAAGCTGAAGCTGTAAAAAGCTACTGCTTGGAAATGAAAAGACCCACCAACAAAGCCTCCTAGGGAAATAGAGATGAAATTGTGTGCTTGCTTGGGATCATCCAGGTAGGCCCTCCACTTTCTCATGTTTCCTTTCCAATTCAAAATAAAACCCTCAGTGGGAGATCCTAGCAGACTTGCCCAAGAGGGACAGTAACTGGTCTGGGGCATGGGCTTGCTTGCTTGGGAGTTTCACCTTTGATTCTCTTTGGCACGCATACACAGGCTTTCTAAATTCATCCACAATGCTGGTGTATCCTCTCCATACTCGTATATGCAATACATATAAGGATTACATATGACAATGGGGATTAGATTGTGTGTGTGTTTTTCAGAATTCTAGCCAAACTAGAAACTAGGGGCCTCATATTCAGCTCCTACAAGATAAGCTTCTCTCTGCTCTTATGATTAGTGAAAACATCAAATTTCTCCCCATAGAGATAATATTGTCATATCTTTAGAGCAAAGACTACCGTAGCAAGTTCAAGATCATGTATGGGGTATTTTCTCTCATGCAGCTTCAATTTATGAGAGGAATATGCTACGACATTCTCTTTCTACATAAGGATACACCCAAGTCCATTACCAGAAGCATCTGTATATACAAGAAAACCTCCATTAGAAGATGTCCAGTTCAGTATTGGAGTCGTAGTCAATCTTCGTTTTAGTTACTTTAATTATGCTAATATTTTTCCGACCATTCAAACCTCACGCCATTTCTCTACAGCTGGTAGTGAAATCTTCGAGAAGGTACAGTAAATAGATGTGAATTACCGGTAGTATCCAGCTAGGCTGAGAAAGTTGTGAATCTCATAAATATTTTTCGCTTCCTCCAGTTCACTATCCCTTCCATCTTAGCCGAGCTTGGATATGTCATAACCCCCCATAAAGGCAACTTTTTCTAGCTAAAAGCCACACTTCAAGAATTTAGTATCAATTTATTGTTGAGGTAGCATCTCAAGTACAATTCCGAGATGTACTCGGTGATGCTCTGGATTAGGCGAGATATCATAATGTCGTCCACGAAAATGATCACAAACTTCTCAAGGTCTTCCCATCTTATTCATAAGTTCCATCAAATCAATCGATGCATTCGTGAGATGAAAAGACATCGCTAGGAACTCGTAATGTCCATATCGCACACTGTATATCCAGGCGATTTTGGTAAGATAATCCTTTATTCTGAGCTAGAAGGAGCATGTAGTTTTCTAAGGACCCGAGCTTAATAGCCCTTTTTGCTTTTTTTGAGGGAAAAGGAGTTTGAGGGAACGATCGACATGCCTTCCTAAGTGGTCATGATCGGGGGGCCACCCCATGTAGGTACCAAGCAACCATAGTGGGATAGTCATTCTGACTGTGAAATTCCCAAATCAAAGGCAAGATTTTGATGGAACCTCGCCTATAGCATTGATCATGATAACATGATCGCAAATCTTGACTTGACAACTGGGAATGTGAGTGGAGTGAGAAATGAGGTCGAGCCATGTCGTGTGTCTAGAGGAGGCAGTGTGGCCTAAGATAAAAATTTTAAAACATAATAGAAGAAAAATAGATAAAAAATAAAAAATGACATTAAATAACAAAAAGTTTCTTCATGAAAGTTGTTGATTTCAATTCGATCTACAAGTTTAGACCTCTAAACTGAAAGACCTCGCATGTAAAAAAACTCTTTTTGAGGTTAGGAAAGAAAATAATACAATAATGTTTGTTGCTGGTCAAACAAGTCATCAATCCAAGGTAGTGGGTACTTCTTTTTCACAACCATCTTATTCAAAGCAATATTACCTTCTTCTCACTATTTTTCTATATTTGACAGAGGAAAGAAAGAGTCTATTCTTTCACATTGCGGTTGGAGGGAAGGCTCTTAAATGAGGAGGAAATAGTAAGAATGGTTGCGGAAGCCTTGATTAATTTGTCATTAACCCATTGATTCTGATGAAGGTGGAAAATCACTATTTCTCATTCGCAAATCCATCCTTCTCTATGCTGCTCACTCATTGATGCTTTATTTTGTTACGAGAAAAGGAGGGTGAAGTCAGTGCCAAATGCTTGGCAATCCTTGGTAGATTGTATCCACGATTTCTTGCTGAACCCGGTAAACAAACAGTTTGGTGAACTAACATTTCCGAAAATGTGAAACAAAAGTTTTCCCCTTGCATCTTGGTCACTTTGAATTTTTCGTAATTTCGTAATTTAGAAGGTATGATACCCAATATCTTCATAATGACAAGTCATTTTTCTCATTATTTTGGCTCTCTCATTTGCTATTTCACAGGCATTACGATAGTTGGATTTCAAAGAAATGGACTTTTTTTAAGCTTTTTATTACCCATAAGAGTCCCACTGCCGTTGGCACCTTTTTTATTACTCCTTGAGCTAATTCCTCATTGTTTTCGCGCATTAAGCTTAGGAATAAGTTTATTGTTAATTGAATGGCTGGTCATAGTTTAGTAAACATTTTGAATGGGTTTGCTTGGACTATATTATGTGTGAATAATCTTTTATCTTTCATAGGAGATCTTGATCCTTTATATATAGTTCTTGCATTAACCAGACCGGAATTAGGTGTAGCTATATCACAAGCTCGTGTTTTTACGATCTCAATTTGCATTTATTTGAATGATGCTACAAAAATCTTCACCAACTCTATAATTCTGTAATTGAATAAAATGATCGAGCGAATTTTAACAAAAATCTCAAAAATGATTTTAACAAAAAAATCAATATTTTGGAACTTGGATGTATTATTATCATACTTTGCTAATTATATTTTTTTCGCATGTAATTCGACGATAAAACTCACTTATGAACACGTGTTATTACCATAACAATAGTTATGATATCAAAACCATGGATTACATAGATCAAAATTTTGTTATTTTCACGAAAACAACATAAAGTCACTGGCTAAGTGATATAATGCGAAAATTAATATCCCGAAATGTCACCATTTTTTTCAATCTAAGTCCCGTTTAAATTTGTCCCAGAAATGTGGGTCCTTTGTATAATTTTCCAAAAAATTAAATCAAACTTTATGATAGAGAGAGAACATATCAAATGCACATCACTGCACAAAATGGACAGCACCCAGCAAAACCAACGAACCGCGTGTCCACGTGGACACATCTCAACCCTCCGTAGGAAGATCCGACGGCTGGGATCGTCATTGCAGCACGACACTCTGTACTGGCCCTCCCGTCTCGTCTGCCCCCTTAGCTGTGCGACACACATTAATATTATATTTAATATGATACTATATCTATACATCAGCTTGGAATAAAATAACTCTCAATTCTCCTAATCAAATTATAATCACGACCTTCATCTCTACTGTACATTAGACAGTCAGATTTTCAGATGTCAAAATAAGTAGCAAAATGGTTTCATGTTAAGTGTTTACAGTGTTTCAGAAAGTCTACTTTATGAAGTAGATAACTTATCATTTTTCATCAATTTTTTATTTTTGTGGAAATATTATCATCTTATTTCATCAATATATTCTTCTAATATGTCATTCCAATTTCATCTGAAACCCTCTTATATCTTTCATTCAGAACATGTAATTTTAACGGTCTTAATTATTGTATCGACATGTTGTAGATGGGGGGCGTAAGAGTCTATTTCGGATGAAATTGGAATGTCATATTAGATAGATATAATTATAAAATTCCAATTTTTTTTTAAAAAATAAAAAAGTGGCGAAGATAAACATGCAAGCAGCTAACCTACTGCACGAAGTAGACTTCATTTCCTCTTAAAAAATAATAAGACATATTTATGGTCAAAAAATGTCAAAAATGACTTTTTCTTCTGCAATAATAAAAGTCGCGCAGCAATAACAAAAAAAAAAAAACAAACAACAAGTTGTTATGATATGAACGTTTCAAAAAAGGATGAATCAAAGTCAACCAATCTGAACATCGAAAAGGTCGAGTTCTCGAAGAGAAAAAAAATCAGTAGTATATACCGTTTCTTGGTAAAGAAAAAAAGGTTGACTTTTTTTGGGAATAAACTTAATTGGGTTATATTGCTTGCAACATATTACAGATTAAATTACACAAAAGTCCCTCAACTACACAATACAATTTCAATGTCTTACCCAGACTTTAAGGGCCTGTTTGGTTGGAGGGTTGGACAGGGTTGGCTTGGCCCAACCCGGGTTACCCCTCCAACCAAACAGGGTTCTCCTCCTCACAGTTTACTATTCACAGGGGTACCCCTGCCCAGCCCAACCCTGTCCAACCCTGCAACCAAACAGGCCCTAAAGGGTTAGAATATAGTATCCGATCTTTAATATTTGTCTAAGTGTAATTTTCAACTATAAATTTATAAGACAAAACAATCAGCTAAATTGCAATAATGAATGACCATATTAAAACAAATCTTGAAGATCATGTATTACATTGTTACATTTTAAAATTCATATATGACATTGAAATCATGTGCGTAATTCACGGACTTTTGTATGGAAGGACATATCGATATCGGTATCAATATCGGTATAATGTCGATACGACATATCATGGATATATCGACGCCATATCGCCGACATCGAACCGAGATTGTGAATAAAATGATCTTGGAAGGCTAAATATCGACCATATCAGCGATATATCGGTGACCTATCGACACCGATATATCACCATATATAGCTGATATATCGTGATACAACCTTCCACGCTTTTTTTATGTGATTTACTCATGATCATATAACAAGAAAAAAAGGAATATTATAAACAGGAGGTACCGCATTGTTACTTTTTAGAATCCGTGTACGGTATTGAAATGAAGAGTATAATTCATATATTTTTTTGTAATTTACTCAAGAAAGGAAAACAAACATCTTTTTTTACACATACTAAAACTTTGAGATCTATTATGTAATTTACCCTATACTATTATAACCAAATTTAAAAGCAGCCACGGTCTCCGGTTGTCGTCACACGCGTAGTTTTTAATAACGCGAGAGCGCGTGGGACCACACCGCATCTCACGTATAAATATTAGAGATCAAACACCACCACATCCACAAACTATTATTTGATTCTTAGCTCAACAAAAGATTCCAACCAAGACATCTAGAATAAGGATCAATACACAAGGAAGAGAAGAAAACCATGGAGGCTCCCTCGAAGTCCGCCGCAGTGAGGATATTGTCGTCGTTCCTCCGCCTCCTCCGAGGCATCCTCGCGTCGGTCCTCCTCCTCCTCCTGCCCCCCTCCTCTCCCAAAACCCCTCCCTCACCTCCACCATCATTGCCGCAACATCGGATCCACGGAGAATTCCGTGCATTCGACCGCAACGGCGACGGTAAGATCACTGCGAAGGAGCTTGCGGATACGCTCCTCAACCTCGGGATCTACATAGCTCCCGGGGACCTCGCCACGGCGATCGCGGAGGTTGATGCGGATGGGGACGGGTGCGTGGACGAGGCGGAGTTCGATCAATTGTACAGGAAGCTCGTCGAAGAGGACGGAGAGGAGGGGGAGGAGAAGATGGTGGAAGTGTTTGGTATGTTCGACAAGAACGGCGACGGTTATATAACTGCGGAGGAGCTGAGGTTGGTGTTGGGGGCGCTCGGGATGGAGCGAGGGAAGGAAGTTGAGGAGTGTAGGAGGATGATCGGAAGATTCGACGCGGACGGCGACGGGAGGGTCGACTTCGAGGAGTTCAAAGATATGATGAAAGGAGTGGGAGGAAGGTAAATCTCCTTCGTTGTAAATGAAGATGTTTTATACGATCTTCTTCTTCATCGTCGTCGTTCTTATCTCTTTGTTGTATTTGTTTTTGTGATCTAGCAATTTGAATGCGGATCAAGGATGGCGTGTATATGACTCAGAGATCGATTTTCGTAATTGATCGATGACAGATGCATCAGATTTCACCTTGATCGGAGTTGTTTTTTTAATCTAGCTACGAGGTTATTTTGGAGTAAAAGCTTGAAAGAGAAAATATGTAGTTTTATATATGCAAAAATATTTCGCTCAGGTTCGATTTGTTTACACCCGGTAACCGTAAAAAAATACACCTCCTTTTTTTCATATAAGATCTAATGCATGGAATTTCTAACCAAGAAGAAGGTGAAGGGAACCGTTTTTTCATAATCTCATGACAGATATAATTTCCGAGTCATTTAGTTGTAGATATTCACATATATTATATAGAAAATAGTTTTTTTCCAAAAAAAATTGAAAAGAAAACTCGTATAAGCGAGAGAGGGTTAGGTAATGTAGAATAATATTGGATTTTAATATCAGGGCAAAATACTATAAATTCCTCGAACTGCACATCCAATTTCATTGTCTTACATAGACTTTAAAGTTAGCAATGTGTTATATTATGATCTTTAAGATTTATTTCAATATAATTTTGAGTTGATGTGATTTAATGCAAGAAAGATGCGAGATCAGCCCAACTCCATTAATTTCATATCAAATTAAAGTAAATCTTAAAGATTGATAATACATTGTCCTTTTTTTTTCTGAATTTGAAATGAGATATTGGAATTGATTGTATAGTTCAGATTTTTTTTATTTACTCGTAAAGTTATCACCTTATGTAATATCACGGGCTTAGGTCTTCGTACTGTTTTTGAGGAAACTGGTTTTAACAATTTATTGGATTTGGGTTCAAGTAGAACTGCTGACAACCATCTAAAATACTTAATTCCAAATCATTGGTGATCTCCACCACTTATAACTCACTTTAACACTTTGTGAATTTCATGTATGGGACTATATTTAGGGTGCTATATTTAGTGGATAAGATAGAAATGATCCTAATCTAAGGACATGCATCCTCATAATTAGGGTCTTGCTTGAGTCCGATGGACATATGGGTGTTTATCGAATAGGGATGCAAATGGTTACGGATATATCCGTATCCGATCCGTCAACCGTATCCATTTTATATAGATTTTGACATATGTACCCGTATTCGATTTAAAATGAATACGGATATGGACATCACTTAGATATCCGCAAACATCCGTATCCGTATATACATTTTCTTATATAAATATAGTCATATATTTATTTTTAACCATATATAACATAATTCTATACTTTCTTTTACCATATTTGTATAATTTTTATGATACAAACACATTTAGTAAATTTATATCACGTGTTTTCCATCGAATTCATATATATTTGGAGTCAATTCTATAGAGTCACTACAAGAAAAACAAGTTGTGGCTACAGAACTATGGCCACGGATATGGGGTTTGTGGCCACAGAATTGGGCTCTGGCCACGACACGTCGTGGCCAATAGATGTAGCCACAAGTCTCGTCGTGAGAGTTAATATGCCGTGGCCACTACAAGTGGCCACAGAACTTATCGTGGCCACAACTCTTATATAAAGACTTTGGCCACTGATTGTGGTTACGAGAAACTAGTGGCCACGGAATTGTCGTGGCCACAAGTTTCCGTAGCCACATTCCGTGGCCACAGCTCATTCTTCTTGTAGTGAGTATTTCTAACATTGCTCGTAGGCGATCAATATCAGTTTTACATCCGTATCCGTTTTTTAAAGATATGGTTCCGTCAATATCCGTATCCGCATCCGTATTCGTATTTTAAAACAGATAAAGATATAGTAAATACCGATATCCGTATCCATCCATTTGCATCCCTATTATCGAATCTATCGAGTCGATACCAATTCGAGCCAGAAGAGCTAGAGTTCAACTGGCAAACGAGTTATTAAGTCACGTATGATTCTTTTAAACGAACAAGTACATATGGTATGTTAATACAAGTTATTTTCAAGAAATTTTATTATAAAATGTTAAAAAAAGTTTCTTTCAGTTTTTATTAGAAAAATCATATTAATAATTTCAAAAAATAATACCAAGATTAAGAGGTTTCAATGCTTGTGTATTTAATAAACAACTAGTATTGTTTAATGCAAAAAGATACGTACATATGTGATTTATTATCTTATTGAGTCATTAAGTTTAATTTAAAATACAAAATTGGACTTGATTTTGCCATCCAAAAGAGATTGACGGCGCAACTTGTTGCCCGTCTCCCAACAATTTCTTTGTAATCTTATGAAGGCATTGAGAATGTGAGTAACATGAACCACCAAGCAAGATATCTTATCGAACCAAGCTAGCGAATCGATTCACGAGCTAAGTCCTAAGTTCTATGTATGGAACTTGAGCTTTATTGAAACCCCTACACGGGAATATTGAAGAATCAATTAGAGAAAAAGTTCTCAAATTCTAGTAAAAAATAATTTCATGTGGGGTTTTAATGCGAGGATTTTCAACCATTATATAGTTTTTTTGTTGATAAACTTGTTGGACATGTGAGCTAATGATGGGTCATTATGCAATAAATGTTATACAAATTATATCAATCCATTGTCTAAGGTACAAGATGTAATTGAGTTACGTAAACTGGATGACCGTCTGGATGCCGAAAGCTGAGGGCGGCCTCGGCTTACGTTCACTTCTATCCATTTTCGTTTGGAGGATAGGGGGGAATGGAATAAGGGGAATAAGTCCCCAACACGCTTCTCCATGATACGACTATTCTTCATTATTTCACTCTTATTCCTATCTTTATCCTACCTTATGTACCTTTATTTCACCTTATGCTCCTTATTCTTATCCTCCAGCCGAACGGAGAATGGACCCTTATTCCCCTTATTCCCCATATTCCTGCTTATTCTCCTACCCAACGGGCCCTTAGAGAGGCCATGCTCGCGTCGTGGGCTTGGAAGATTTTAAGTCACCAAAACTTGTTTGGACTAAATTCATGATTGACAGGTACTTGGGAAGGCTGGACTTCTTCCTTTGTTCAAAGCTTCCTGGTAGGGCTGTGCACGAGTTACGGGTTAGACGGGTATCCGATCCGATCCGTATGGATCGACCCTAAACCCATGAATATTCAGCAAACTATTCTGGATTGCGTACCCGACCCTGTTTGATCCAGGATATATGGAGCTCCGACCTTATGATCCATGGATACCCACGGGTCGATCCATTTCATTATCCCTCCAATCCGGACAATAACCATGGGTTGACGGATCTTATCCATGGATAGGGCTGCTAATTGAATTGAATCATTCGAATTCGATTAAGATTCATTCGATAAAAATTCGAAAAAAGTTCGATTCGAAATCAAATGAACTGAATTTGAATTTAACTTGTGGATTCGATTCCCAAATGAATCGAATTTGAATTCACTTGGATTCGTTCGATAACAATTCGATTCGATTCGATACACACACATATAAAATATGGTATGAAGCATTACATATATGTAAATATATGTAGTATATATTTTGTAAAATCCCCACAAATGATACACAACTTAATATAATAAATACAAATTTCTATCATCTTATTCTAAACATCCCAATTTTGAGATGCCTATTACATAACCATACCCCCTCTTTACTCCCCAAATTCTCTCTCCCCTCGTCACTCATGAAAAAACACCCTAACGTTTTCTTCTGCTCTCCAACGCCACCAGCTCCAACCTCCCGCTCCTGCTCGCTCTCTCCAACGTTGCTAGTTCCATTCTCTCGCTACTGCTCACTCTCTCCAACGTCGTCGGCTCTGGCCTCCCCCTTCTTCTCGCTCTCTCCAATGTCGTCGGCTCTAATCTCTCGCTCCTGCTCGCTCCCACCCTTGACAACGCCACCCTCCCAATCGTTAGCCTTTCTACCAACTCCCACTCTTCCCCATCGTCGACAACGACACCAGTTCTGGACTCACCAATGTCGCCATCATCTCTTCATCACCCCTGCAACTATTAGTATTACCACACACATCCTTTTACCCTAAAAACTTAAGATTTAGATTTTATCCAAATATTTTATGTTATTCTAAAATACATCATCTGCAAACAAACACATACTAAATTTTTAAAAACCATCCCAATGTCATATGTTTCAAATTTCTAATAACATTTTCCGTAATCACACAATCTTGATATCTATCATAATATCCAGATCTTATGATAAGGACAACCAAGTGTTTGAATACAAATAATATCTTAGAGACACTTAAGGTATGAACAGATTTCATGGATTTCGAGCTTTGCATAAAAATGGCTAAATGTGCAAAAGATCATAACTTCAACTAAATTCTATTTCTCATCAAGATTACAAGGAGACTATGTCATCAAGAAGGAAATATCATCGTAATCTTTAATAAGCCCAACTATACCCCCATAAGAATGCATTGAAATGAGGTAAGTATGAACAGTTCATGATTGATGTAGAAAAAAATGTTACATAATAGAAAATTGAATATTAGAGCCATACCAACTGAGTTCTTAGTCAGATCTGCCGGTTTTTATACACATCAGATGTGAGATTCAACTCCATAAGTCAGTTCACGTCGACCTTTTATGATTCTGATGGAATTTAGTAATTCTTTTTTCTTAAATATCATGGAGATAGGTCACAATGGGGGCAATATATGGAAGATTGTCAGAGAACATGGAACACAATCTTCTGCTTATTGTTTTGGACATGTATATCTATTAATCTATATTTTGTATTTCTATATTGGTATGGAATTTAAAATATAGTTGAGTATGTGTTTTCATTTTCTTTTTATGAGTCTAATTCAAACATACCATCTTCTCAAGATAGTATCCATAAGAGGGTTATTGGGCATGATGATGATATTAATGAAAAAGTGGAGGAAGAGGGTGAAGAAATAGAAAAATTGAATCCTTAAATAATTAACAAGATTGATAGAAAGAAAAGATCAATGGTTTGTGAATAATTTAGCAAAGAAAATAAGAAAGTTGGTGGAGTGTTTCTTAAAAGGTAGAGATGCATTCATTGAATTTCCATCATAGGTACAAAAAGAAAAGATCAATGATTTATCAAAATTTCAATAATTAATTTTCTTTATATATTCGATTCACTATAGGTACAAAAAAGTAAATGATGAATGCAAGAGGCATATATGAACGACAAAAGTTATGTACTTTAATGCAATTTATATCATCTATTGAATTTCACCATTTATGTTAAGAGTTTTTTACTTCTCTAATTTTTTTCACAAATTAGTATCACAAAGTCTATTCAATTCTTTGAAACTTAGAATATTATTAATATAAAATTTTTATTATTAGTTACATTATTAAATAAAATTCTAATTCGATATAAAATGAATCGAATTTGAATATTCGAAACTCCAAATGAATTGAATTTGAATCTATATTAGAAATTCGTTTAATATTCGATTCGGATTCGGATTCGAAAATTTTATAATGAATTGAATCTGAATCTAGGTGGATTCAAATGTATTCGATTCGATTAGCACCCCTATCCATGGACTTCGCAATCTACTTGTCCATCTGACTTCGAAATTGCTTGCGATTGAGGTCATTACTTGGAATCGAGATAATATAAATTTGTGAACCAAGATTTAGATCGTTGGATGACCTTAAGACAAGAGGCTTCTAGATGTTTGTATTTTTAACAGAAATAAAAGACCTAATATATTTAATGTGAAAAAATAATTAAAAACGAAATTTAAAAAGTACATTTGATGCCATATGCATGTCATCAACGAGGTGAATTAAAAAATAAATATTTCAAACATAACTGAAATAAACGTCAAGTTCACAAGGTTTAGCAATCAGACCATGACCTATAATTTCGTCGAAATTCGGCAAAATATCGATTTCAACAAGTGCCAAAATTCAAATGAGATGTCCAGTATATTAACTAAATGGGTGGTCGATAAAAGAAAAGCTAACCAAAATGACTAAATTTTTGGTCAGAATTCGACTGAAATTTCAATTTTGACGTGTCAAAATTCGACCAAAATGGTCGATATGTTAACTGAATGGGTGATCGATAAGAGAAATGAAATAAAATGACCAGAATTTTGGTCAAAATCCAACCGAAATTTTGATTTTAATAAGTGCCGAAAGTCAACATGAATGATCGATATGTTAATTAGGTGGGTGGATTAGGTGGGTGGTAGATAAAAGGAATGCTAATTGAAATGATCAAAATTTCGGTTAAAATTCGACCGAAATTTTGTTTCGGTCGAGCTCTAATATTATGATTGAAATCGATAATTTGGGTCATGTGATATTCGAATTCGAGAGAGCTCTAATTTGATCCATCAGGAACAAAATGAGTATTTATTTATCAAATATCGATCAATTAAATTTCGAAGATAAATATATTATACTTGCTTTGAAAAAGTATAAGCATAGATCGAAGCCGGTTTATCGAAGTCCATTTTTTTTGTTATTTTAATTTTGTTTTAATCGTGATCTTTTCAATCAAAAGTTGTACGAATATATAAGTAATATTTGTTCACGTATAACATATTTATTAACGTTGATTTTTTCTTAAAAATTCTCAAGTTAGAAATCACATCTCAATCATATCATGGATTGATGTGTTTTAGTGATCCGCGGGTACCCGCAGGTAATCGAGACCCGTTCATATAATCCGGGTATCCATTATTATGGTTACCCGTTGTAATGGATCGGGTCGATCCGCCAACCGATAACGACGGATTGAGACGGATCATGGTTGAACGGATCGGGTACCCACCCATGCACACCCCTACTTCCCGGTGACTCTCTCGTTTGGAAAAGTATCCTCGATGTCCGTACTATGATCGGTATGGCTATGGCAAGGAGCCCTAATGGGGTTACATGGATGGCCTCCAACAGGCCATTCTCCCTTAGAGAAGCACGCATGCACGCTGTATAGGGCAATGCTTAACCAGCTCCCTACACTTGACCGGCTGGCCAAACATGGTTTCGTAACTGATGGATCTTGCTAGCTTTACGGCCTACATCCGAAGTGTAACGTCCCGAGCTTAGGTCCCCAGTCCGTTATCAAGGAAAACTGGCCGTGACGACTTGTTGGATTCGAGTCCAAATGGACCCGTTGACAACCACCCAAAATGCTTAAGCCCAAGTTATCAAGTAGTAATCCCCACCACTTATATACCACACCCACACTTTGTGAGTTTTCCACGTGGTACTATGTTTGGGGTTGGGGTGTTACACGAAGTCTCGTGATCATCTATTCTTCGATTGCAACTTCTCATCCGCCATTTGGGCCGAAGTGTGCAGCGCCCTCCTGTTACCTGCTCTACTGGGCTTTGATTTGAGAGCTGTTGTTGTAAAGTGCGCTAAGCTACCAAAAAGTTTATCAAATACGAAGGCTATGGTGGCACTTGCAGTGTCAACCTAGGTTATCTGGTCCGATAGAAACGCCAAGCGAACCTTATGGGAATAGTAGCTGTTTGAGGCGGGTTGGGGTGAGTTGGGGTAACCTTATGAGAATAGTAGCTGTTTAGGATGGTTATGAGAGTTGGGGAGGATGGAATAAATAATGTGATGTGATGTCACTATGATTTCTGATAGAATTCCATCCCGGTTACCAAATGAGCCTTTAAGAACCCCACAATTTGGAGTTCCGAGAGGAGAATTGTTGATTTGGTGAATATAGCAACCGGTGCAAACCCACAAATTTTCCGTAAACACACTTCATGGTCTAGTGGTAGTACAGTGTGTCTACCACACAAAAGATCAGGGTTCAAATCCCACTTTTGCAGTAGTTGCGTTAAGTAGTCGACGGCCAGCGTAAAAAATAGTCGAATCTTTCAACATGGATTTGAGCAAGAATCCATGTAGCTGACCCTACTTATAGTGGGAGAAGGCTTAGTACCCTGATGTGTGGCTGGTGACAAATTTCTGTATTTAGCTCCCCAATCTTTTTTGGATTTTCAATATACTGTTAAGATATACCCATCAAAATTAATAAGATCTCTCTTTACAATCATGATTTTGTACCATGACCAACTGTTAAAATTTTGGTAGCAACCATGCAGAAAACTCAACTTTAGATAAGTCAATAGATTATCACATGATAATTATTAATTATCATATATTTTCAAGTAACAACAATCAAATAGACATTAAGGAAAACTAAATTTATCAGTCACATTATTGAAAAGAAATTTGAACTAATTTACCAACTCTATCTTTCAAAAGAAATCCGACTAATCATATAAGAACCAGGTGTGTGTATGTGTGTGTTAGTTTGCGTGTGTGTGTATATACTTGAGCAAATTACATAATAGATTCTCAAATATGGGACATGTATCAAATAAGGTTCCAGAAAATGAAATGTAAGTAGATTTCAAAATAAAGGGTAGGTATAAATAAAGTCTCAAAAACAAAAATGTATGATAAGAAGTCCACAAATATGGGATTGATATGGTGCAGGTATTAAATAAAGTCCCAAATATAACGTGGATATCAATGAAAATGGAAATATTTGGACCCTATTGATACCAACCCCACATTTGGGGACCTACTATGATATATTTAATTTTTTAGGACATTATTTGGTACTTGACCCATATTTGACGATCTATTCTGATACATTTCATTTTCAGGAGATCTTATTTGATGCACGCCTCAAATTTGAGGACACATAATGTGATTTATTCTATATCCTTTTTTCATTAACCCGTCATATTATCCATCCCTCGTCATCTCACCATCGAACATACCTTAAACTTTATTTTATCTTTTTGAAGGGAGGTTTAACTTCACACATCACGGAAACGTGGAAAATACGATATAAGATGTTCATACTTCATATTGTTAGCTTTATACAATCGTGTAACAAAAAAATGATTGCAAATGCGAAATCAAATAATAACGAAAACTATCTCTGCAATGTTTCACGATTGCAGATGCGAAATCAAATAATAACGAAAACTATCAAATAATAACAATCATCTCACCTTCGATGATTGTTAACTTTATTTTATCTATTTTGAAGGGAGGTTTAACTTCACACATCACGGAAATGTGGAAAATACGATATAAGGTTTCATACTTCATATTGTTAGCCTTATACAATCGTGTAACAAAAAAATGATTGCAAATGCGAAATCAAATAACAAGAAAAGATACATAGACAGAAAATGGTCAAGGGAATCAACAAAGGGAATTTTATTATCTCAGATCATAAAGCCTAGGTTACGTCAGTAGCAGGAGTGGTGCGAGCTTCGAGACAATCAACGTGCTCTGAATGAAAGTTTCTAGTATAACCCAGAAAAATGGAGCTTGGGTGGGACTTTGTTAATTGAATGGGTTTATGTTGTGGTCATGATGCATGAATACAAAATCTGGTCATGTTCTTCTTCCCTTTGTAGATCAAGGGCGCTAACTTCATGATGAATTTCAAATCTTTGAATGTTGTTGGCACTACGAGAGGACTCATCGTTGCATGGAAAGGCTCTAGGTTTAACTTCATAGCAGAGTCATGAGGAAGACATGTACTTACGGTTGTCTTGCGGAACATGCACACTAGCAGGAGAGGAACTAGTATATATTATGGGGGGCCATGGCTCCCCATGATTATTACACTTCACTTGTACAAGGTATTAAGTTTTTGATTCGGCCCCTCCTAAATTGTATTATAATTAGTTTGTTAGAGAAAAAATTGTAGAATTATTAATGGTTAAGTGGTAGAGTGGTATGGTTATTATTTTGGAGACCAGGGTTCGAATCATTTCTCCATCAATTTTACATTCTTTTATTTGGTTTATCTAATCACTTCCAAAGTATCAAAATAATTTGATATAAAATTGTATTTGAGTTTATTTATCTCTCCCATTATTTTATTACTCCTTTAAATAAAATAAAATTTATTATTTCCTTTTAACCCATGAACTTTTTTGTTTCAAAATTTCACTTAATAATTTAGCCTTTTAGGATGGATTGAGAGAGGCCTAAATTATTATATTTATACAATTTTAAAAGCAATCACTGAAAATATAATCAATTGAAATTCTAACACTAATAAATGATTAGATTCTACGTTTATCAAGATTGAAAGACGTTCATTTTAAAATATTAATTCTATTTAAAAATATCGTTAGAAAATACATAGAATTTTTTATTTTTGAGCATTCATAATAGTTGTATACTTGTCCCCTCCTTGTATTCTGGATTTATCTTTGATTGTGGGTTGATTGTTGATTGATTTAATTGTTGACATCCGAGAACCGAGAGAGGTGCTGATACAATGATTGCCAGACCCGACTTGTTAGGCACCACAAGACTTCCAAGACCGGGCGCTAGGATCCCTCACGACCAATTGAATATCACTAGGGACAATGTATTTTTAATAATATATCTAAAAAATTATGGGTAATTATTTTTTTATATTTTAAAAGTCATTTGGAAAATTGCAATTATATGATAATTTTTCGAAAGTTGTATATAAAATATGATGTAAAATCATTGTATATAAAAGTCATAAGCGTTTAAAACTTGTGAATTAGCTTCTTTAAAATTATTTTGTAAATCTGCCATATGCGATAATTAATTACGAATCAAGCTTATAGCTACCATCTAAGCATATAAGGTCAAGGGACATCAGATTTTTAGTTTGGGGCTAAACATTATCTTTAAGCTAATATACAATATTTTATGGATTTTAATTGTTGTTGTACCTCAGTAGAACCATAAAATCTTAAATTTAATCTATTTCAAGTTTCAACAAGCTCAAGTTATATATATCAAAAAGGAAAAGAGCATCAAACATACTTTGAGAGGAGTTGTATTTCGACTCATATCAACTTAGATTTAGAATAAACTTACCATATTATGTTGAAAAATTATAACTAGTCATTTTTCATAATGCTCAAATATAATTAAAGATGAGACGCATAAAGAATTCACATCCATCCATTGATTCATGCAAGAGGCATAATGTGAGCAAACCTTCATGTCAAGAGAATGATTACCTTGTGACCACAATCTAAATTGACATATATTGATAAGTTCGTGGATCACATCATATTTTTCTCAAAATAATGTGTCTGCTCTCCAAAAATGTTGCCAACTTGTCATCGGAGTCAACTTGTCCTACATTAATGATATTTATCCATGACTATGATGATAATGGCATGGGAGGACATTGATAACACCATACTCAAAATCTTAAAGATCTTCCCAACATCCTTCACAATGACATCATAAAGTTCTTGTTAGCGTCTTCATCCTTTATTCTTGGTCTTCCTTAATTTAAGGAACGATGCTACTTGCGATGATACAACCTTATGTTCCTATTATGTTAATGTTGGAAGTGATAACTTGGAGCCATAACATAACAAAATAGACTAAGCCATTGACAATAATTCGAATGGAATAAACTTATTTGATATCATAAGGTAGAAGGCAAGGAGTACTCCATAATTTTATTGATTTATATATATATATATATCTATATAAAACTATGATTGCGTTCATATTATTCATATATCCATGGAGATTTTTGTTAAAAAAATAATAAGTATTGCTTCGAAAATGACACAAGAAAGAGCAAGTAATAAAGTTCAATTACAAGGAAAAAAATTAACAACACTCATGTTTACAACAAGATAGAATAAACATGACAAATATAATGATTTTATTCTCACTCGAGGATGACTTCTCCTTTTCAATCATCATTGATATACGTCTGTATAATTCACGTAATAGAAAAAACTCGTTATTGATTTAAAAAAAACTTTATCTGAGGGTGGCACGTAATACTTCAAAAACCTCCACCTGCTCCATAACCATAACCCGAGCCAAACCCATGGCCAGAACTGCCTCCTCCACTGCCGCCTCCACCACCTCCTCCACCGCCCCTCCATTTCCACTAAGTCCATAACCAATGCCGCTTCCAGAGCCATAACCTTGTCCGCCTCCTGCACCTCCTCCACCACCACCCCCTCCTCCTTCGCCTCCACCACAACCACCATTAGCATCATAACCTGAGCCATGTCTAGAACCAAAACCAAATCCGCTTCCCCCACCATAACCACCGCCAATGCCATACCCACCTCCTCCACCATTACCACCACCAAGACCAAAGCCTGAGCCCTTATCAAATCCGTATCCAACACCGCTTCCAGTTCCTACACCACTACTATATCCACTTCCAGATCCAACGCCTCCTCTTCCGAACCCACCTCCAACGCCATATCCATGGCCGGCACCAAATCCACTACCATATCCAACACCACCTCGGCACCATTCCCGCCTCCGCCCCCACCACCTGCACCACCCCCACCCCTTCCATTTCCTCCACCTGACCTCCACCAAAGCCTGATCCAGATCCAGAACCAGAGACAGAGCCTGCACCTATGCCACCTCCACTACCAAAGCCAATCCCCCCACTGCTTCCTCCACCGGCTCCTCCTCCCCCACCCCACCCTACATCGCCTCCTTGGCCATAAACCATATCCACTTCCAGATCCGACTCCAGAGCCATTGCCACTGCCTCCTCCTCCTCCACTACCACCTCCACCGCCTCCACTCTTTCCTCCTCCACCTCCTCCACCAGTGCCTGATCCAGATCCACTACCATAACCAGAGCCTCCACCTATTCCTCTTCCTCCACCACCGCCTCCTCCCCCAGTGATGAATCCACGATTCATCATCTCAATATCTTGATCTTAGCAAAATCCACGAGTAAATTCCCTAATAAATGTATATAAATCCAAAAATTAACAAAATGACTCTTATAAATAAAATACATTAATTATTGTATATTAGATTGTATAAAATAAACTAACAATAAAAGCCGCAAAATCAAAAGGAGTTTTCCCCTGTAAATAGCCCAAAACTTCATCTATTTTTAGTAATTTCATTTCAACTTCTTTTTATCTAATTCTTTCTCCAATGTGTTCAAGCAATGTATATAAAAATAAAAAAATAAAAACAAATTTTACCTCAAATAAATGCTCCTAGATCCAAAGAGAAAAAGGCCGTAAAGACCAACTTCCAAGCCAAATTCCCGCTCCGTATGAACTCCAAATTCACCAAACTCACTTTTAAAGTTCAAGTAATAAAATTATCTATCCAACGGAAGTGGTTTCATTAAAATCGGAGCTCATTTGCAAAAGTTGGGTTTTGGGACCTAGATGTACATTGTATACCTTGTATATATTCATTCTTTCTTAAATTTTTATTATATCTTTCATAATTATTAAAAATACAAAAAATATCATGATTGTGTTGTATTTTAATTGTACTATTTTATTGTATTTTTCTGTTGTAAATATCTCTTATTAAAAGACAAAAAATACAAATTAGAAAAGTAAACACAAATTGTACATGGTGTTTGTCTTCTTTTGTAAATTCTCCACTTTTTGTCTTCTCTTTTTAAATTATTGTAATTAAAGTAGCCAACTTTATTTCATTTATTTATTTAATTTTCATTCTCTACAATAACCACCATTCAACTCTTTACCACCAACCTCCATTCAACTCCACCATTTTTTAAACCTCCCATTCAACTCCATTAATAATATAACCTCCCACCACTTTAATGACCTCTCATTTCATCATCTATATATACATCCCATCCTCCTCAATTTGCCTTGGATCCATCTTTATGTGAGGAGAGCCTAGTTCCCAGAGTTGAATTGGTGACAGCAACGCAATCGCGGTCGAGCGACGACGACCCTCTCTCCGGTGAGATCCGTTGGCTTTTTGGTCAACATCGCAGCCGCATCCGTGCGCTGCTTGAGCTCATCGCACGCCGGCGATTTGAGCGAAGACCGTGCTCACGAGAGCACATCATAGGCGACCGTCCATTTTAGGTAATTTTAATTTCATCTTGTCATTATTTTATCTTTGCAATTTTTTTAAACCATCACATCATCACCATCACCACATCCTATTTTATTTATATCCTCATCACCACCATCATCTTTGACATCTCCAAATCCCATCTACATATTGTCACCTTCCTTTTTGTGTATATATTTTCCTGTTTTAAGAAAAAAATAAAAAGATTTTAAAAAAATAAAAAATTATAGCAGCAAAACAACAAAAAAAATTAAAAAAACAAAAAAAGAAGAGCCGCAGGCGCCGCCCGCAGCCCCCCCTCCTCAAAGGCTGCGGCGCCGCCCGCCACCCCTCCATCATCAGCCACCGCGGCCGGCTCCGCCGCCCGCGCGTGGGTCGCCGCGTGCGCGGGTGCGCTGCATGCCCCGCGGCGCAGCTGCCCGCTCCAGGCGCGGGTGCCGCACACTACCTGCCGCCCCTCTCCACGCGCCGCTGTGTGCGGCTCCCCTTCCCTCCGGCCTTCGACTGCTGTGCCACCCTCCTCCACCGTAGCGCGCCACCGCGCCACCGACGCCTCCGACCACCGCGCGGCCGCGCGGCTGAGCCACCCCTCCTCCGCCTCAACCCGACGCCGACCACGTCATCTTTGGGTTCTTCACCTGCAATCCGAAGGAAGAAGAAGAAAGGTCATTTTCCATTTTTTTATTGTAAAAATTGCAAGTTATTTCTTCATATTTTCGTAATTGCATATTAGTCCCTGTACATAAGTTGCATTGTAATCTTCAATTTCTGCTTTGCACAAAGACCCATGTGTTCACACTTTAATTTGGACTCATTTATGCATCCTTTTATTCAATGAAAAAAGCCTTTGTGTTGAGCAACTAATTGTCTACATTCTGAATATTTATTTATATTTTTGTGATATTTGAGTAATTAATTAAAATTGTCTAACTAAAATTCTTGACATTTTACCAAATTAGACTCTTAAATTGTTATCTAACTCATGGTTGCTCCAAAAATTCCACAAAAATTAGATTTGATGCCTTGACATATGATGTAATTACTGTCCAAATTTCATTCAAAATGGAGATGTCTTGTGCCTGGAATAATTTGTAGAGTGTTTTTAGTATTTGATTTTTAATTAAATCCACGTATATCCTTTTTGCGAAATTTCAAGTCTCCTGTATGCCACATGAAAATACCTTTTTGAGATAATTCGCATTCTAATTAATTTGATAATGTGGATTTAATAGAAATTATTTACTCACTATCACTCTGATTTCACTAAAAAATCCATAAAAAATCATATTTTGTCAAAATTCCAAAAATATTACTGTAGCTTCCTTGCATCATGTTTTAATTCCATAATTTTTTTCATAATTTTTGCTTACTGTTTGTGTGAGAAATTGCGAAAAAACCATAAAAAGTGTGCATTTTTCCTTGTTGCATTTTAACCCCTAAAATTCTAAAAAAATGTGTTTGTGTTCATCACTGGATTAGGATGCTAGGAAAAATATAATTTGGCTGAATTGGATTAATTTAAAATTAAAATTAATTTGGCCTTGTTGTGTGTTTTCTTAGTGTTTTAATTCAACCGCATATTGTATTGATATTTCTTTTTGCATTAAAAATATAAAAAAACCGCATTGGATATCTAGACCTAAGTTTTTTGAATTAAAATCGAAGTTGTTGGGCTGTTGAGACCTGTTTCACTCTCCGGTGAGGGTGGGGCTCGACTTGGACTTTATTTGTGGTGTGTTGAGACCTGTTTTCACTCTCCGGTGAGGGTGGGGCTCGACTTGAGTGGCGAAACTAAGGATTAGGCACACGGTAGTTTAGAATCAAATTTGTTTGTGCCCATCGTAAGTTAGACCACACATATCTTAGAAGATTCACATATCTTATAAGATTCATAATGAGACGCACATAAACACGTACTACTTAGCTCAAAATCAAATCAATTCTTCCCCACTAATAGTATACTGTTTAGGTGCGGTTTTTCTCAATCTGCATGCATTTAGTGTAATATTTATAAATTCTGTTCTGCATAACGCATGAAGAGTGCTGGGATTCACTGTAAGTATAACTTCTTCTGAGCATGCATCATAGTTTCTCGTTTGCATTCTGATTTCCGATTCCCCTCTTGTTTTATTAACTTAAGGTCAAAAGGAAATTAAGACTGACGGTAGACGTGCTTGTGTGTTCACATAAATTTCAAGTGATAACCTAACTCCAAAATTGGGACTGAATCGAGCAGGTCGATTTAAAAAATTGGAATAAAAAGAACCCATGTTTTTGGGTGCATAAAGCCCTCATTGTTTGTTTTACTTGTAAGTGAGAGAGAGACGACCCTAGGATAGAGCCAAGTCTGGATTTCTTACTTACTATTGGTTCTTTATTTTCAGGCGACACTAGTCGTAAGAACCGGGTCAGTCTGTAGGAAAATACGGGCACCTAACAGCTCGTTAATCTTTCCAAGATTGTATTCTCACCAACTAAAATTGACAAGATAATTCGGCCGAACTCTTACGGTCATCATGTGTTGAGTTGGTGAAACTGAGGGTTTTGAATTGTGTTTGTATTGTGTGAGTTTACTCCGCACATTTACGTGCACCGTAGAACTAGAACCTCATTGAAATATCGTGTTCTAATCGGTTCTTTTGACATCGAAGATGACTGATTGGGGGGATAATTATTCGGACCTTGCGAATTTCCCGTTGAACCCTCCAAGAAGTATGTCTTCACAGGTCCATGCGCAACGTGGACCAAGCTGGACTCATGACCCTCTTGAGCCCAAGATCACCCACTCTCGGGATGGTTACTCTCAAACCATTCCCTTTCTCTCTTCCCACCTCACCGAGGAAGACCTTCGCCTCGATGAGAATATCTTGATTCATAAATCCTCTTCTAATCAAGAACACATTGCTGATTCAGGCCATATAGAAGACACAAGTAAAATGCCTCCAAAGAAGAAAGAAGAGGAAGAAGAGAACAATGAAGACCCAATGAAAATGATACTTGCCAGATTAGCTGCATCTGAGCAGCAACAAGGCATTACTGAGAGCTCAGTTAGGACAATTAAATGTTGGGGTCCAACTACCAATGGATGCGGAATACAAACCCCAGACAATATCAAATTCATAACTACTTGAGTCCGGCCGAACCCACTGTTGACTTTGAGTTGAAGCCGCATTTTCTGAACCTGCTGCCACATTTTGATGGGAATGCTTCTGAGGAGCCATATGCATTCCTAAGGGACTTTGAGCTCATCTGTGCTAACCTCAAAAATCAAAATGTTAGCCAGGATTATATTAGGCTCAAAGCCCTTCCATTTGCCTTAGGTGGAAATGCCGATTACTGGGTGAAGAATCTTGGAATCATCATCACCACTTATGCCCAGTTCAAGGACCTATTCGTAAAGAAGTTCTACCCGTTGAGTAGAACTAACATGATGAGGACGCGAATTACGAGTTTTTCCCAGTTACCCCATGAAGCCTTCTGTGATGCTTGGGAAAGATTCAAGGACATCCTGCAGAAGTGTTGTAACGCCCCGAGCTTAGGTCCCCGGTCCGTTATCGAGGAAAACTGGCCCTGACAATTTGTTGGGTTCGGGCCCAAATGGACCCGTTGACAACCACCCAAAATGCTTAAGCCCAAGTTGTCAAGTAGTAATCCCCACCACTTATATACCACACCCACACTTTATGAGTTTTCCATGTGGTACTGTGTTTGGGGTTAGGGTGTTACAACCTCCCCCACTTATATTCGCATCGTCCTCGTTGCGACATGACCCATCACTTATTCCCAATGATAGTGGCGGCTGCACGCTCCGGGTAGCTATTTCCTCCAACCTCTTTGTAGGGGCGGCTCCACCTCTTGGGTAGCCCTTTCCACTATCAGAGAGAATTTGGCTCTGATACCATTTGTAACAGAAGTCTACCGCCTCAGACCATTCGGCCATCATGGCCTGCTACTACTTGTAACGCCCCGGGCTTAGGTCCCCGGTCCGTTATCAAGGAAAACTGGCCCTGACAATTTGTTGGGTTCGGGCCCAAATGAACCCGTTGACAACCACCCAAAATGCTTAAGCCCAAGTTGTCAAGTAATCCCCACCACTTATAAACCACACCCACACTTTGTGAGTTTTCCATGTGGTACTATGTTTGGGTTGGGGTGTTACAACCTCCCCCACTTATATTCGCAACGTCCTCGTTGCGACATGGCCCATCACTTATTCCCAGTGACAGTGGCGGCTGCACGCTCCGGGTAGCCATTTCCTCCAACCTCTTTGTAGGGGCGACTCCACCTCTCGGGTAGCCCTTTCCACTATCAGAGGGAATTTGGCTCTGATACCATTTGTAACGTCCCGGGCTTAGGTCCCCGGTCCGTTAGCGGAGCATTAATGGCCCTAACAACCTCTTGGGATCGGGCCCATGCGAACCCGATTAACCACCCCCCAAATACTTAAGCCGAGTTGAGAAGTAGTAAGATCTACACTATTTATCCCACCCGGAAACTACTTGTTCCACGTTGTGGGACTTTTTCATCATTTTGGGGGGTGTTACAAGTGTCCTTGTCATGGATTAGATAACAATATCTTGATCCAATCATTCTTTACTGGTCTCAACCCTGAGATGCACGGTTTAGTGAGCGTTGCCTGTGGAGGCAGCTATACATCACGAGGAGCGGATACCGTCTGGAGGGTATTCGAGCAGATGGCTGAAACTAGCCGCTCACAGATGGCCAGTGACGAGTCACTAAATACGTTGTTTAATTGGGTCACGTTGTAATACGTGTACTTAGCGATTCGGTCAGAACCGAGAGAAGATCTATGTGAAGAGTGTCTCGGCTTAATTTATATCCCGGGCAAGTCCGGGGTCGAACTCAGGGAGGCAAAGGAACAACTTGGGTTTAATTTGAAAATAAAGATTTTAGATTTCCAATGCGGTATTTTTTTATATTTTTTTATGCAACAAGAATATAAATGCAAGTGAATCAAGACACTTAGAAAACACAAACAAGGCCAAATTAATTTTAATGAAAAAGAAGTCCAATTTAGCCAATTCGTATTTTTCCTAGAATCCTAATCCAATGATGAATGCAAAACATATTTTTTTAGAATTTTAGCGGTTAAAATGCAAGAAGGAAAAATGCACACTTTTTATAGGTTTTTTCATAATTTCTCACACAAATAGTAAGCAAAAATCATGAAAATTTTTCTGGAACATAAACATGATGCAAGGAAGCTACAGTAAAATTTTTGGATTTTTTTGACAAAATATGAATTTTTTATGTATTTTTTAGTGGAAACAGAGTGACAGTGAGTAAATAATTCCTAATAAATCCATGTTATCAAATTAATCAAAGTGCAAATTATCTCAAGTAGATATTTTCATGTGGCATACATGAGACTTTAAACTTTGCAAAAAGGATGTCTGTGGATTTAATTAAAAATCAAATACTAATTTCACTCTATGATTTATTACAGGCACAAGACAACTCCATTTTAGATGAAATTTGTACAGTATGTTTATCACATATCAAGGCATCATATATAATATTTGTGGAATTTTTAAAGCAACCGTATGTGAAATATTAATTTAAGAGCACAGAATGGGTAAACTATGCAGAGTTTCAATTAAACATTTTTAGTTAATTACCCACAACTCACAAAAATACAAGTAAATATTCAGAACGTACAAAATTAATTGCTCAACACAATGCCATTTTTCATTGAATATAAAGATGCAAGATTGATGTCCAAATTAAAAGTCAAAGACAGGGGTCTCTACGCAAAAATTAGGAAACAAAACTTATGAACAAAACATGTACAGGGACCTTATTGTAAATACAAAAACTGCAAATAAAATATTTACAATTTTTACAATAATAAAAAAAAATAAAAAATTACCTTCTTCCTCCTTGGTACCCGATGGGGAGATGAACCCAAAGAGGGAAAGAGGTTGCGGCGGCGCGCGCGGCCGTGTACGGCTACGAAGAGGGCGTCGACGACGGCGGGCGGTGGCGCGGAGTGAAGGCGCTACGGTGGAGGAGGGGTGGGGGCGGGGGTACGGCAACCGTCTAGAAGGGAGGAGCGGCGGCGTCCTGGTGTGCGACGGCGGTGGGACCTGCGCCGCCTGGTCGGCGGAGGAGAGTGGCGAGGCGGAGGGCCACGCGGTCTGGAGCAGCAGCTGGAGGGGCCGCGCGCGGCCCGCCGGCGGTGATGGCGGCTGAGGGAGATGGAGTGGGGGGGGGGCGGTGGGCTGGGGCCGCTGCGCCCTCCGTTGTCCTTTTTTTTATTTTTTTTATTTTTTTGAACTCTATTTTTACTGCTGTAATAAAAAGTTTTTTTTGTTTTACTTTTTTTATATTTTTTAAATTTTGTTAATACAGGGAATGAACATGATGGGGAGAAAAAAATGTGATGATGGTAATATGATGGAGTAGAACAAATGGAAGATGATGTGTGGTGCTATGATGAACTAAAAAAATGCAAAAATAACAAGATGACAAAATGAAGGTAAAATTTACCTAAGATGAACGCGATCGCCTATGGAGTGCTCTCGTGAGCACGGTCTTCGCTTAAATCGCCGGCGTGCGATGAGCTAGAGCAGCGCGCGGTTGCGACTGCGATGTTGGCCAAGAAGCCAATGGATCTCACCGGAGAGAGGGCCGTCGTCGCTCGACCGCGGTTGTGTCGCTGTCACCGATTCAACTCTGGGAACTAGACTCTCCTCACATAAAAATGGATCAAAGGCAAAAATGAGGAGAATGACATGTATATAAAGATGATGGAATGAGAGGTTATTAAAGTGGTGGAGTTGAATGGAAAGTTGTATTATTAATGGAGTTGAATGGGAAGTTGGGAAAAAATGGTGGAATAATGGAGTTGAATTGGTGGTTATTGTAGAGAATGGAATTTAAATAATAAATAAATAGATAAATAGAGTTGGCTACTTTAAATACAATAAAATAAAGAGAGAAGACAAATAGTGGAGAATTTACAAAAGAAGACAAAACACCATGTACAATTTTTGTTTACTTTTCTAATTTGTATTTTTTTGTCTTTTTAGTAAGAGAAATTTACAACAGAAAAATACTATAAAATAATATAATTAAAATACAACACAATCATGATATTTTTTGTATTTTTAGCAATTATGAAAGATACAATAAAAATTAAAAAAAGAATGAATATATACAAGGTATACAATGTACATCTAGGTCCCAAAACCCAACTTTTGCAAATGAGCTCTGATTTTAATGAAACCACTTCCGTTGGATAGATAATTTTCTAACTTGAACTTTAAAAGTGAGTTTGGTGAATTTGGAGTTCATACGGAGCGGGAATTTAGCTTGGAAGTTGGTCTTTACGGCTTTTTCCCATTGGGATCTAGGAGTATTTATTTGAGGTAAAATTTGTTTTGTATTTTTGTATTTTTATATACATTGATATGAACATGTTGGAGAAAGAATTAGCCAAAAAGGAGTTGATATGAAATTATTAAAAATACATAAAGTTTTGGGCTATTTACATGTATAAAACTCCTTCGATTTTGCGGCTTTTTATGTGTAATTTATTTTGTACAATATAATATACAATAATTAGTGAGTTTTATTTACAAGAGTCATTTTGTTAATTTATTGATATTATGGACATTTTTATGAGCTTTTACTCGGGGATTTTGCTAAGATCAAGATATTGAGATGATGAATCGTGGATTCATCAGCCAGCAGGGCCTATACACCATCCCCCAGTTCACTCTCACTTGGAGGGGGAAAATCAGCTGTAGTTGATCTCTCTCAGGATGTGATCCCTAGCATGGGACTTCTTGCTGACAAGCTTACTGTAGTCGAGAGGATCGACAGGAGGATTGATGAGTTAGATCGGAGTGTCTCCAAACTTCCAAAACAGATGGAGGAGTTGATTGAGAAGGTATCTAAGATAAAGATACCTACCGTGACTGCACCCTCTGCTCCCGTATACCGAGTTCACCATGTTCAGGAGCAGTTGGTGTCAGGGCAACCCCAGCCGTGGGAGCAGGACCAATCCTATACCCACTCTTTCCAGCAGCCACCTCCATTAGCAGAGACAGTCCAGGAGGAACCTCCACCGGTTTGGGAGGTGAATGGAGTATGGTATACTCAGGACCCTGCCAGGCAGGGAAGTACGGGAGACCGACAGTCCTATCAGCGTCCCTCGACCTTTCATAACACCGCATTCACCTCCGCACCACCTCCTTCACAGCAGAGCCCTGGATTCCAGCCACCCCAGCAGCAGAGGCAGCAGTACCAGCAGCATGGCCGACAGGGTCATTACCAGGCGGGCCAGCAGGGTCCGTGTAACACCCCCCAAAATGATGAAAAAGTCCCACAACGTGGAACAAGTAGTTTCCGGGTGAGATAAATAGTGTAGAGCTTACTACTTCTCAACTCGGCTTAAGTATTTGGGGGGTGGTTAATCGGGTTCGCATGGGCCCGATCCCAAGAGGTTGTTAGGGCCAGTAATGCTCCGCTAACGGACCGGGGACCTAAGCCCGGGATGTTACAAATGGTATCAGAGCCAAATTCCCTCTGATAGTGGAAAGGGCTACCCGAGAGGTGGAGCCGCCCCTACAAAGAGGTTGGAGGAAATGGCTACCCGGAGCGTGCAACCGCCACTGTCACTGGGAATAAGTGATGGGCCATGTCGCAACGAGGACGTTGCGAATATAAGTGGGGGAGGTTGTAACACCCCAACCCAAACATAGTACCACATGGAAAACTCACAAAGTGTGGGTGTGGTTTATAAGTGGTGGGGATTACTACTTGACAACTTGGGCTTAAGCATTTTGGGTGGTTGTCAACGGGTCCATTTGGGCTCGAACCCAACAAGTGTTCAGGGCCAGTTTTCCTCGATAACGGACCGGGGACCTAAGCCCGGGGCGTTACAAATGGTATCAGAGCCAAATTCTCTCTGATAGTGGAAAGGGCTACCCGAGAGGTGGAGCCGCCCCTACAAAGAGGTTGGAGGAAATGGCTACCTGGAGCGTGCAGCCGCCACTGTCACTGGGAAGAAGTGATGTGCCATGTCGCAACGAGGACGTTGCGAATATAAGTGGGGGATGTTGTAACACCCCCCAAAATGATGAAAAAGTCCCACAACGTGGAACAAGTAGTTTCCGGGTGGGATAAATAGTGTAGAGCTTACTACTTCTCAACTCGGCTTAAGTATTTGGGGGGTGGTTAATCGGGTTCGCATGGGCCCGATCCCAAGAGGTTGTTAGGGCCAGTAATGCTCCGCTAACGGACCGGGGACCTAAGCCCGGGACGTTACAGTCCGCAACCCCAGCAGCAGCAGCAGAGGCAGTACTCTGGCCAGCAGGGCCAGTCTTCCCGTTCTTCTTCCCAGTCTTATCCACTTCCTTCTTTGTCTAGTCCCGTGGATATTCAGCAGCAGATACTCGACGAGCTACGTTCCTACAGGAACGAGATTCAAGACTTACGGGTGGATGTCAACCGCCTGTCCAGATGGCGAGACGAGCAGACTGCACCCTCTACCTCTATCCCAGCCCAAGTTCAGGCTAACCCTAATAGCCTGAACAAATCTAGTTCTCAGCAGCACTTTGGTCAGGTATACTATTCAGCATCTCCTAGATCTGAACATGAGATTCTTTCGTGTGACGAGGCTAACCACATGTCACTCAGGAGCGGAAGGACCGTGACCGTACCTGACCGGGCGAGGGATACGAGGAGGGGCATCTTTGGAGCTCTACCTGAGGAGTCTTCAGAGGACGAGGAGGAGAGGCATCATATTTCGGAGCCCCATCAGCACCATTCGAGGATTTCTACTCAGGGAGCCGAGAGGAGGAGGAGAGCACGTATGCAGCATCGTCAGCATGGATATTCTTCTGAGTCTACGGAGGACCTTGCATATCCGGTTGTGGCGGATACCACTCCAGCTTCTATTCCACAACCTGTAGTAGATAGTTTAGATTTTGAGTCCATGTTGCATCAAAAAGATTCTTGTATGTTTCTGTTAATGCAAAGAATGATCTTTCAGTTCATGATTCAGATTCTTCATCCTCTGTTTCCCTAGCTTCAATCCCTTTCCCCCGTGCTCTTACGGCAAGAAAGCGCATAAAAAAGATTCAGAAAGATGACCCCGATATGGCACGATTTTGTAAAGAAAATATCACAGTTAAGGTGCCATTTGATGAATATGTGGCTAACCATCCTGCCTTCCAAAAATACCTTAAGGTGAGATGCACACCTAGAAGGGTTAGCAGGAAGAAAGATAACCGAAATATAAAGACACATGTCTTATCGGTAGCCACAACCTATTGTCTCAAGAATCAGACTTTGCTAAGGAAAAAGAGAGACATGGGTGCTCACTATGTGGAGAGTCGTATTGACAACATTGCATTTGCACGCACACTCTTAGATAACGGTTCTTCAATCAACTTACTTCCCTTAGCATTATATTAGAAATTGGAGTTGGGACCACTTCGTAAATCTAGAGCCTTACTCCAATTCGCTGATCGATCAGTGAAGAAACCTAAGGGAGAAGTGAAGAACGTCGTTATCTCGATTGAGGGGCAGAACTATCAGGTGGACTTCACAGTCTTGGACATGCAAACCCCTAATCATTGGAGAGAATCTCAGATCATTCTCGGGCGACCCTTCCTTAGGACCATAGGCGCAACTTTTGATTATGGTACGGGAATGATGAAGTTCCATTCTCCAGGTGGAGAAGTGAACCTTGAGATGAAGCAAACCAAGTGTCAGCGACCTGATTCAGAGAGTAGCACAGAGTACTCATCTTCAGAGGCAGATTGCAGTTTGATTAGCACAGTTGGGATTTGGGGACAGATTCCTTCAGGACAGAGCGAGACACTTTCATGTGGAGAGGATATGGTGCATGATGCAGTTTGCCAGGTGTTGTCTGATCTTGCTAGAGATGCATCAACCTATTCTCATGATGACTTAGAGATCCATTCGGATCTGTCAGTTCCATCCTCTTTGGAACAATCATGGGACATAGATGACGAGTCGGACGTGGCTTTTGCCGATTGTTTGGATACTTTTGACGATCCGACTCCCGATACTTCTGATTTGGTGGCGAGTACTACTCAGCTTAGCCCACCTTCATGCAGCACGGAACCAGATTCAGATTCAGTTCAGCCAGATCTGCTTGATGATACCACATTGCCAGAACTGAAATCACTACCTCCTATACTTAAGTATGCCTTTCTTGCGGGACCCAAAGAGAGATATCCTGTCATCATTAGCTCAAACTTGACTTTAGAACAGGAGTCTAGGTTGTTAGAGGTCTTAGAGAGGAACCGCAAAGCAATAGGCTGGACAGTGTCAGATCTCGTGGGCATCAACCCCGCTCTCTGCTCGCACCACATTTTTACTAAGGATAATGTGAGACCTTCCCGTGAGCTCAAAAGGAGACTTAACCCCAATCTACGGGAAGTGGTGAAGAAAGAGATTGAGAAATGGTGCAAAGCAGGGTTTATATACCCTATTTCTGACTCCAAGTGGGTGGCCCCACTTCATGTTGTCCCGAAGAAGTCGGGAATTCAGATGGTCACCAACGAGGATGGGGTAGAGATCGCGACACGAGTACCTACGTCGTGGCATGTCTGTGTTGACTACAGGCGCCTGAATGCTGCGACCAAGAAAGATCACTTTCCCTTGCCTTTTATTGATCAGATCTTGGAGAGACTAACAGGGAAAGAGTTCTTCTGTTTTCTTGATGGGTACTCAGGCTACAACCAGGTGGCCATTGCCCCTGAGGAACAGGAAAAGACCACATTTACTTGTCCATTCGGCACCTATGCTTTCAGGCGCATGCCATTCGGGCTCTGCAATGCCCCGGGCACATTTCAACGGTGCATGATAGCCATATTTGCCGAGATGGTAGGAGATTTCCTGGAAGTATTCATGGATGACTTCTCGGTTCATGGTGATTCTTTTGATACATGTTTAGCGCACCTGGACCGAGTCCTCACGAGGTGTAGAGAGGTGAATCTGGTACTCTCCTGGGAGAAGAGTCACTTTATGGTGACGGAGGGTATCGTGTTGGGGCATGTCATCTCCAAAAGGGGAATGGAGGTTGACCCTGCCAAGGTGGAGGTAATCAAGAAACTCGATCCACCTACCAACGTGAAGTCAGTGCGGTCATTCTTAGGGCATGTTGGATTCTATAGAAGATTCATTCAGGATTTTTCAAAGATCGCCCGCCCACTGACTGAGCTCTTAGGGAAGGACATAGAGTTCGTTGTAGATCACAGGTGTCTGGAGGCCTTTGAGCTCTTGAATAGGAAGATTTGTGCCTCGCCTATCCTACAAGCTCCTGACTGGTCTCTCCCCTTTGAGATCATGACTGATGCTTCAGATTTTGCTATAGGAGCTGTGTTAGGACAACGGCGAGAGGGGATTCCATTTGCGATTCATTATGCGAGCAAAGTTTTAGATCCTACACAGAAGAATTACACAGTGACCGAAAAGGAAATGCTCGCAGTAGTATGGGCCCTCGAGAAGTTCAGATCATATATTTTGGGCTCTAAGGTGACAATTTATACAGATCACACAGCCATTCGATATTTAATGGAAAAGAAGGACGCGAAGGCGCGTCTTCTTAGGTGGATTTTACTCCTCCAGGAATTTGATTTGGAGATAAAGGATAAACCTGGAGTGAAGAATGTTGTGGCTGATCACCTTTCTCGGATTGAACTTAAGGATTCTCCTGATCATGAGCGAATTAGAGAAACCTTCCCAGATGAGTCAATTTGTTTTATTGACTCACTCCCGTGGTATGCCAACATGGTGAACTATCTTATCTCCAAGCAGGTTCCCTATGGTTGGACTAGGAGCAGTATTGACCGACTGAAGTCGGATTCGAGGAGATACCACTAGGACGATCCTTTCCTTTTCTTCGAAGGACCGGATTGTGTTTGGAGAAGGTGTATTCTTCAGGAGGAATACCAGAGTGTCCTCACATATTGTCATTCACTTGAGGCTGGAGGACACCATTCGGGAAAGAGAACCGCTCACAAAGTACTTCAATGTGGATTGTATTGGCCGACCTTGTTTAGAGATGCCATTGATTTTGTACGGTCGTGCCCGATCTGTCAAAGGATGGGAGGGACAGTTGGACAGAGAGATGAGATGCCTATGCAACCGATGATTATTTGTGATGTTTTTGATGCATGGGGCATAGGTTTTATGGGTCCCTTTCCCAACAGCCAAGGACATGAGTACATATTGTTGGCGGTTGACTATTTATCCAGATGGGTGGAGGCTATCCCAACCTGAACCGCAGACAACAAGACTGTCTGTAGGTTTGTGAGAGATCATATCATTGCTAGGTTCGGGGTGCCAAAAGTTTTGATATCTGATGGGGGTAGCCATTTTGTGAATCGAGATATGAGATTTTAGCTAAGGACTATGGATTTGAGCATAGAGTTACTAGTCCTTACCACCCACAGTCCAACGACATGGCAGAGGTTTCGAACAGAGAGGTGAAGAGTACTTTGCAGAAATTGGTTCGTCCCGATAGTAAGAACTGGTCTCAGCTTTTGGACCAAGTTCTGTGGGCATATAGGACAGACTACAAGACACCATTGGGTACTTCACCATTTAGAATGATCTATGGCAAGCCATGCCATTTGCCCGCAGAATTGATTCATAAATCCGAATGGGCAATTAAGAAGATTAACTGGAGTTGTCACCTAGGGAAGCTTTGTCGAGACTTGAACTTGAACGAGCTCGTGGAAATCCGAAACAGGGCATTTGACAACAGTTTGATTTATAAGGACAAAGTAAAGAGATGGCATGATCAGCACATTAGGTGCAAATACTTTGTCCCTGGACAAAAGGTATGGTTGTTCAATGCCAGGTTGAAGATGTTCCATGGGAAGCTCAAATCTAAATGGACGGGTCCCTTTGTTGTTAAGAAAGTGCACGAGAATGGAAGTGTAGAGATAGCTGATCTCACAGATGGTGCACAGTCTCATGTAGTAAATAGACAACTGTTGAAGCATTTTGTTGATTCAAAAGAGCAGTTAGTCCAAGTCGAATTCATCAACTTCATGCAGAGCGAGCACAGAGCAGATACATCATATTACTCATCATGAAGATGCAGCATCAAGATTCAACATCTTAGAAGATTCATTCCTCTTGTACATTCACCGTTCTTTGTATATTCTCCAGATCACATCGGTTCTTACACTTACTCTTGTCCTATACTTAAGCTTACCAAGAGCCTAAGTATAGGGGGAGCCGATGCCCGCCGTGTGTACATACTCATCCATTTCTCCTCTTGACCTCGTCCGCCCCATTTTTGCTCTTCTTCTACACTTAGGCTGTCCAGAGCCTAAGTATAGGGGGGGCGGATCGACTTCTATACTATTTATTATTTTAGCCATCCTACGCTTAGCACGAGCTATATCTTTTTCTCGCTTCTTGTGCCATGAGGATATAGCACATGCTAAGTATAGGGGGCGTGTATATATTACATATATACTTTACCCATAGCTTGTACTTTCACGTATTTTTGTATATATTATACAATAATTATGGGGTGGGTAAAAAAAAACTCTTAAAAAAACTTTGCAAAAAAAATGTTTCTTTTGTTCTCTTTTCTTATTTGCTCTAAAAAAATCTTTTCAAAAAAAATGTTTTTTTGTTCTCTTTTCTTATTTGCTCTAAAAAAAATCTTTTCAAAAAAATGTGTCCTTTCTTATTTATCTATATTTTTCAAAAAAAAGATAAAAAAAACCTTTTCAAAAAAAACTTTTTTAAAAAAAATCCTCTTTAAAAAAAGTCCTTTCTTATCTACCTATCTTTCAAAAAAAACTCTTGAAAAAAAAAGAGAGCAAAACTTTTCTAACAAAAAAAAACTTCTTTACCTTTGTTTATCAAAAAAAACTTTTTGGAAAACAAAACTTTTTGTAAAACTTAAAAAAATCATAAAAAAACTAAAAAAACTAACTAATAAGTTGGTTTAACCCCTGACACATTCACTTTCACACAAGACTAGTGATGTTCAAGAACACTTGGTTTATGGCTCTTGAGATTTTGAGTTAACCAGCCTTAGTCGTTAGGGTCTTTGACTTAATTATTCACATTTCCCTAGTTTGAAAGATTTGTGTGCTATATTTCATGCTTAGTCTCTACCTTAAGAATATGATCAGCACCTCACATATACGACTGCAGTTATGATGAGATGAGTTGAAATTTCACTTGAGGATCTGGGATGAGGGATTTGAGTTTGGACTTGATTTAATGATGCTCGAGGATGGGATAAAATCAATGAAGGCTTCATGAAACCTGAGTGTCAGCATCTTTAGCCAGTATGAGAACATGGTTCTTGTACTATCTCTTGACATCTACCTATGTGCCAGGGTGTGATAAAATAAAAAAATGTGTTGATCAGTGTGCGCCAACTCTTGGTAAAAGCAGTGGAGCTAGCCAAAAATACTACAAAGCAATGAAATGTTAAAGAAAAGCTCTCATTCCACAAAGTCAATTATCAAAAGAGCTTCCACCAAAGGCGAGCGCTCCCAACCATTTCAAAAGTGTCCACTTGGACCACCGCTATTAAGACCAGGAGTCGGGCTTGCACCAAAAAAGGGCTCTGCATCGTAAATGCTACAAGTCTGGGTGTAGAAGGTATAATAGATACTCAAAAAAGACACACCCCGGTGTACTCCCAGGAAAACAAGTGCAGATGGCTCCAACTTCTCTTGACGGACGCACTGATCAACACCAAAAAAATGCGTTGAGTAATAAGGCACTTGAGAGGATCCTTGTTCCAATGAGAGGGAGAGAAGAAATGACACAATCCTATGCCCTCCATCAACTGGCCTTCCATCTACACTTTTAAGTCTGACAACTAAAGAGACGGTGGATTGGATGCATGAAATGATTTATTCCCTAGTGTTGAGGATCGGGTCCTTAGGAGAGTCTCTTGGACTGGAACCTTGGGTGACGTTGTGACTCTACTCTTGTAACTGCGGTCAACATTTAAAGTCATATCCCTACTATATATGTATACAAAGAGAGTCTGATGATTAGGGAAATTGGATACCTTTTGACTAGAGCTTGGTTCAGCTTAGAATTTTAGGATCTCTAAAACCGAGAGTTCTTGAACGGATCAAATCTTGTATTCACATGCACAGTCAGGGGTTAACCTAACTTATTCATTCTTTATTTGCTCGAGGACTAGCAAAGTTTAAGTATAGGGGGGTGATGAATCCACGATTCATCATCTCAATATCTTGATCTTAGCAAAATCCACGAGTAAATTCCCTAATAAATGTATATAAAATCCAAAAATTAACAAAATGACTCTTGTAAATAAAATAGATTAATTATTGTATATTAGATTGTATAAAATAAACTAACAATAAAAGCCGCAAAATCAAAGGAGTTTTTCACCTGTAAATAGCCCAAAACTTCATCTATTTTTAATAATTTCATTTCAACTTCTTTTTGTCTAATTCTTTCTCCAATGTGTTCATAGCAATGTATATAAAATAAAAAATACAAAACAAATTTTACCTCAAATAAATGCTCCTAGATCCCAAAGAGAAAAGGCCGTAAAGACCAACTTCCAAGCCAAATTCCCGCTCCGTATGAACTCCAAATTCACCAAACTCACTTTTAAAGTTCAAGTAATAAAATTATCTATCCAACAGAAGTGGTTTCATTAAAATCGGAGCTCATTTGCAAAAGTTGGGTTTTAGGACCTAGATGTACATTGTATACCTTGTATATATTCATTCTTTCTTAATTTTTTATTATATCTTTCATAATTACTAAAAATACAAAAAATATCATGATTGTGTTGTATTTTAATTGTACTATTTTATTGTATTTTTCTGTTGTAAATATCTCTTATTAAAAAGACAAAAAAAATACAAATTAGAAAAGTAAACAAAAATTGTACATGGTGTTTTGTCTTCTTTTGTAAATTCTCCACTTTTTGTCTTCTCTTTTTAAATTATTGTAATTAAAGTAGCCAACTTTATTTCATTTATTTATTTAATTTCCATTCTCTACAATAACCACCATTCAACTCTTTACCACCAACCTCCATTCAACTCCACCATTTTTTAAACCTCCCATTCAACTCCATTAATAATATAACCTCCCACCACTTTAATAACCTCTCATTTCATCATCTATATATACATCCCATCCTCCTCAATTTGCCTTGGATCCATCTTTATGTGAGGAGAGCCTAGTTCCCAGAGTTGAATTGGTGACAGCAACGCAACCGCGGTCGAGCGACGACGACCCTCTCTCCGGTGAGATCCGTTGGCTTTTTGGTCAACATCGCAGCCGCATCCGCGCGCTGCTCGAGCTCATCGCACGCCGGCGATTTGAGCGAAGACCGTGCTCACGAGAGCACATCATAGGCGACCGTCCATTTTAGGTAATTTTAATTTCATCTTGTCATTATTTTATCTTTGCAATTTTTTTAAACCATCACATCATCACCATCACCACATCATATTTTGTTTATATCCTCATCACCACCATCTTCTTTGACATCTCCAAATCCATCTACATATTGTCACCTTCCTTTTTGTGTATATATTTCCTGTTTTAAGAAAAAAATAAAAAGATTTTAAAAAAATAAAAAAAATTACAGCAGCAAAACAACAAAAAAAATTAAAAAAAACAAAAAAAGAAGAGCCGCAGGCGCCGCCCGCAGCCCCCCTTCCTCCAAGGGCTGCGGCGCCGCCCGCCGCCACTCCATCATCGGCCACCGCGGCCGGCTCCGCCGCCCGCGCGTGGGTCGCCGCATGCGCGGGTGCGACGCATGCCCCGCGGCGCAGCTGCCCGCTCCAAGCGCGGGTGCCGCACACCACCTGCCGCCCCTCTCCACGCGCCGCTATGTGCGGCTCTCCTTCCCTCCGCCGTTCGACTGCTGTGCCACCCTCCTCCACCGTAGCGCGCCACCGCGCCACCGACGCCTCCGACCACCGTGCGGCCGCGCGGCTGAGCCACCCCTCTCCGCCTCAACCCGACGCCGACCACGTCATCTTTGGGTTCTTCACCTGCAATCCGAAGGAAGAAGAAGAAAGGTCATTTTCCATTTTTTTTATTGTAAAAATTGCAAGTTATTTCTTTCATGTTTTCGTAATTGCATATTAGTCCCTGTACATAAGTTGCATTGTAATCTTCAATTTCTGCTTTGCACAAAGACCCCTGTGTTCGCACTTTAATTTGGACTCATTTATGCATCCTTTTATTCAATGAAAAAAAGCCTTTGTGTTGAGCAACTAATTGTCTACATTCTGAATATTTATTTAATTTTTGTGATATTTGGATAATTAATTAAAATTGTCTAACTAAAATTCTTGACATTTTACCCAAATTAGACTCTTAAATTATCTAACTCACGGTTGCTCCAAAAATTCCACAAAAATTAGATTTGATGCCTTGAGATATGATGTAATTACTGTCCAAATTTCATTCAAAATGGAGATGTCTTGTGCTTGGAATAATTTGTAGAGTGTTTTTAGTATTTGATTTTTAATTAAATCCACATATATCCTTTTTGCGAAATTTAAAGTCTCTTGTATGCCACATAAAAATACCTTTTTGAGATAATTCACATTCTAATTAATTTGATAATGTGGATTTAATAGAAATTATTTACTCACTATCACTCTGATTTCACTAAAAAATCCATACAAAATCATATTTTGTCAAAAAATTCCAAAAATATTACTGTAGCTTCCTTGCATCATGTTTTAATTCCAGTAATTTTTTCATAATTTTGGCTTACTGTTTGTGTGAGAAATTGCGAAAAAACCCATAAAAAGTGTGCATTTTTCCTTGTTGCATTTTAACCCCTAAAATTCTAAAAAAATGTGTTTTGTGTTCATCACTGGATTAGGATGCTAGGAAAAATATAATTTGGCTGAATTGGATTAATTTAATATTAAAATTAATTTGGCCTTGTTGTGTATTTTTTTAGTGTTTTAATTCAACCGCATCTTGCATTGATATTTCTTTTTGCATTAAAAAATATAAAAAAACCGCATTGGATATCTTGACCTAAGTTTTTTGAATTAAAACCGAAGTTGTTCCTTTGCCTCCCTGTGTTCGACCCCGGACTTGCCCGGGATATAAATTAAGCCGAGACACTCTTCACGGTGATCTTTTCTCGGTTCTGACCGAATCGCTAAGTACACGTGCTACAACGATATCGAATTAAACATCGTATTTAGCGACTCGTCACCCAGCTCCACCACCACTGCTCGCACCTCCTCCGCTCTTTCCTCCATCGTAGCCTGATCCACTACCATAGCCAGATCCGCCACCACTTCCTCCACCTCCACCCTTCCCGCCACCCGAACCTGATCCATTTTCATTCCTAAAACCATATCCACCACCACTTCCTCCTCCTCCACTCTTTCCTCCCCCTTCATCAGATCCAGATCCACTGCCATAACCAGAGCCTCCACCTGCTCCTCCTCCACCACCGCCTCCTCCTCCGGCTCCACCACCACTGCTGGCTCCTCCTCCGCTCTTTCCTCCACCGTAGCCTGATCCGTTGCCATAGCCAGATCCACCACCACTTCCTCCGCCTCCACCCTCACCCTTTCCACCACCCGAACCTGATCCATTTCCACTCCCAAAGCCATATCCGCCACCACCTCCTCCACCTTCACTCTTTCCTCCCCCTCCACCAGATCCAGATCCACTGCCATAACCAGAGCCTCCACCTGCTCCTCCTCCACCACCGCCTCCTCCTCCGGCTCTACCACCACTGCTGGCTCCTCCTCCGCTCTTTCCTCCACCGTAGCCTGATCCGTTGCCATAGCCAGATCCGCCACCACTTCCTCCGCCTCCACCCTCACCCTTTCCACCACCCGAACCTGATCCATTTCCACTCCCAAAGCCATATCCGCCACCACTTCCTCCACCTTCACTCTTTCCTCCCCCTCCACCAGATCCAGATCCACTGCCATAATCAGAGCCTCCACCTGCTCCTCCTCCACCACCGCCTCCTCCTCCGGCTCCATCACCACTGCTGGCTCCTCCTCCGCTCTTTCCTCCACCGTAGCCTGATTCGTTGCCATAGCCAGATCCGCCACCACTTCCTCCGCCTCCACCCTCACCCTTTCCTCCACCCGAACCTGATCCATTTCCACTCCCAAAGCCATATCCGTCACCACTTCCTCCACCTTCACTCTTTCCTCCCCCTCCACCAGATCCAGATCCACTGCCATAACCAGAGCCTCCACCTGCTCCTCCTCCACCACCGCCTCCTCCTCCGGCTCCACCACCACTGCTGGCTCCTCCTCCGCTCTTTCCTCCACCGTAGCCTGATCTGTTGCCATAGCCAGATCCGCCACCACTTCCTCCGCTTCCACCCTCACCCTTTCCACCACCCGAACCTGATCCATTTCCACTCCCAAAGCCATATCCGCCACCACTTCCTCCACCTTTACTCTTTCCTCCCCCTCCACCAGATCCAGATCCACTGCCATAACCAGAGCCTCCACCCGTTCCACCTCCACTGCCTCCTCCGGCTCCACTACCACTACTGGCTCCTCCTCCGCTCTTTCCTCCACCATAGCCTGATCCGTTACCATAGCCAGATCTGCCACCACTTCCTCCGCCTCCACCCCACCCTTTCCACCACCCGAACCTGATCCTTTTCCATTCCCAGAACCGAAGCCCCCACACTTCCTCTGCCAGAGCCTAATCCAGATCCACTACCAGAACCTGTGCCTCCAGCATTTCCTCCCCCCTGCCCCTCCTCCTCCACCCGTTCCTCCTCCTACACCTCCACCATATCCCGAGCCAATGCCCCCACCACTTGCTCCTCCTCCACCACCAGCACCACCTCCAGCTCCACCTCCACCTCCTCCACCAAATCCACGGCCAAATCCGAAACCCCCGCCCTTCCCTCCTCCGCTCCCGCCACCTCCTCCTCCACCGAAGCCTTCCCCGTAGCCTAAGCCATACCCGCCACCTGACCCATACCCAAAGCCTTCGCCGATGCCGCCCCCTGTACCACCACCCCCTCCGCCTCCTCCTCCTCCTCCACCACCACCACTTCCTCCAGCAACACCTCCACCGTATCCGGAGCCAGAACCATATCCGGAACCATATCCTCCCCACGTACTACCACCACCTCCGCCTCCTCCCCCACCGCCACCGCCACCAAACTGCATGAGAATTCTCGTCGCGGAGGTGATGCCCAAGAAGAGCATCAACAGCAAAGCGATAGATGAAAATTTAGCCATTCTCACCGACTCGATTGCTTGTCCATCGAGGCAATGGATTCAATCTCTATTTATACTGCAACATCGGGTTCGCAAAATTGATTAATGTTCAGGGGAATATGTGAGTGCATCACTCCAGCAAATCAGCATGTTCGATCGTGCTATCTTGTTTGCCAGCAAATTTAACTATTTTATATATAAAAGGACATATTTATCTAAGACAGCCATTGCTATATATATACATTCACAATATTTAACTCACGTCTGAGTACCGCCCAATTGATTTTTCCCCTCATGGTTTGGTATAATGGAATTAGATATTTACGGGCATACACGATAGAGGATCCTCTACTGTAAAATCGGTTGCAATCGCTCCAACGGTTCGATCTTGATCGAGCGGTTCACACGGATTCCTTATTTTTATAGGATCAGCTTCCCTTACAAGAGCATATACTCAAGAGCTCATAGAGCCAAATTAAATGAATAATCCGACAATCTCTTGCTTTATCTTCCGACATTTAATTCATAATGTAACTAACTTATAACATATCTATAATACAACAATAAATATTCGTATATTTGTTTTCGTACATTAGCATAATAATAGATTTTTTATAATTGTTTGTAACAACATTTTATGATTGCATTCGCCATTATTGATATAATTGTTGTGAAATTACTATATCCGGTATATTTATTTTATGTATAAACAATGCTAAACACGTATATTTCAGTTAATTTATTAAATATTTATATTATTATTCGTATCTGGATCGTATTCATTTTACATTCGTATTTGTTTTTAAAGACGTAGTAACATATTTTTCACATTCGTCAATATTAATATCCACATAAGTATTCGTATTCACATATGTATGTGAACGTTTTCATCCATAATTCACGAACTCTCCATTTTGAAAATGCAACCACCGTTTTCAAAAACTCCTAAAAGAACACTTCAAAGAAATAAATGTAGTTTGGTAAAGGTTTCAATATCATCCATGTAGCAAATTCCAAAATATATATATAAATGTTCCAACAAGGTGAAACGAATTTTACAATTTTGAATCCTAACGAAATCGAGAGTGGTCTTAACAGCCAATAAACTAACTACATCGAGTTTAATTTACATTACATATAATTAGAAAATAATTAAATCTCTTGTACGCGAGGTTTCAAAAAGTGGACCCGATATTCAATCGACAGGTCTTCGATTTGGTCCAATCGGGTTAGAGCTTCGGTCCAAATTGATCGGGTCGGTGATGTTGGCAGCATGACACCATCATTCCTATCGACTCGGAAAAAAAAAATCAAACCAGACTTAATTTATTGGTCAGACCGATCGGACTGATTTTTTGAACCAATAAAACCAGATACGTATATGTAAGTCTGTATTTATATATCAATGAAATAATCATTTAAAATGTCAAATCTTTCAATATAATGACATGATTGCCTATTTCGAGTAAAACTATAAAAGTTTGATGATTTCTAGAATTATATATGAATAAAATATTGTAATTATTTATTTACAATTGCTTCTAGAAAATTACTCTAAGAAAGTATTGACACGACGTATATTCCAAATGAGAGAGGGGCATAACTTATATCGCATAAGTTAAGGACACAAATGATAAAAATCCCATTATTTCATTATTTAAACCTTTATTTTTTGAAAATTTACCAAACCATCAAAATTGGATCAATCCGAGTCAAACCGATCCGACCATCGGTGGGACCCGCACTACAACAAAATTGAGCTATAGTGACTGTTTATTTAGCGATGATTAATTAAAAGTTTGAAAATGGCAACGGATTAGCATCGTTATGTAGACCGTTGGTAATGATATAATGACATCTATGATATTCGTCGCTAATTTCGAGTACGAAAATTTCGCAACGGATAATATCGTCGTTATATATTTAACAACGATTAATCTAGTGACGGAATAAAAAATCTGTCACTATAGCTCAATTTTTTTTGTAGTGCCGAATATTATTTTCTTTTTTTAAAATTAATTACACAAAACTGGTTGAATAGATCCGATCGGAGCCGGTTCCCGACCGGCCGATCCAGTCCGATTTTTTAAACCCTTCTTATACGTCTAAAAGATCGCAATACAATCACGAATACCCATCTATCAACAATTATGAGAATTATTCGACTCAAATTGAGCTTCATACAATACCTAAATACATACATAATATAAAAAGATAACTTAAATTCAATGGGATTATTGGAAATACTTCTCATAAAAGTTATTTAATGCCTTTATTTGGTCTCCATACTATAATCCTCCCTTTCCGTAATACAAGACTCCTAATTTTTCAAGTTTTTGATCGATAGATCTCTCTCCATAAAGTATAACAGTACTCGAGCTTTGCAAATTATTCTACTAGGATCTTGCAAGATTTAAGTAGGGGTTACGATGACCATGATCATGATCATAATTCATAGACATACTTAAGCTAAAAACTAGACAAGTTAATTATAGAATTGCCTCAGAAATTACATAATTAACAGCATATAATGTAAATGCAAATAATGTGGAAAATAACACAAACAACCATGGCATTTATATCGTGTTGGCTAAAAAAAATTATAAAGCATATGAATAAAGCTTGGTAATAGCTAAAAATCTAGTTTCTTTCTAGGACAACACCTCTGTGAATTTCTGCATAAGCCCAATTAAACCACTTTTTATTATAATTTTAGACAAAGAATATAAAAAAATTACCCTAAGAAGTGAAAAATAAACTTCAATCCCAGGAACATTATCTACAACTATCAACACCTGAGGATATATGGTTAAATCTACGAGAGTAATTGATTTTATTTTCGATTCATATTATTCAGTAAAATTAATATCTTTTAAAATTATATATATACATAGAGGTTGTTCTTGTGAGAGCTGAAGAGCAGCCCGAGTGACTAAGGTAAGTGATATCAAAGGTCGTTGCGACCTCAACCACTCGAACCGGGCTTAACGAGAAAAATCAGACCACCATAAAAATCAATCAAACATGAGAAAGCAAAGCAAGCGGTCTTGCTAATTATTTAACTTGATATAGCCACCAGGGTCAAACACAAGGAGCACGGAATAAAACCTACGAAGTAGTCAGGTAATCCAATAAAGATACGAATTTTTGGTGGTTTTTAATTTTAAATTTTTTTATGATTTTCTATTAAGAGAAGAGGTGAGGAAATGGCAAAAATCAACACTCAAGCAATTATTTGAAGGGCCAAAGCACTTAAATTCAGAAAAAAAATATTTTTATGTTTTTAAAAATATTTAGATATTTTTTTTGGGTATTACGAGGTTTTTCTGATTTTTATATAATTTTCTAAAAATGAAATAAGACCAAAAACAGTGAGCTATGTACAGCCTGAATATAAAGGCAAATTAAAATTATTTAAAATGCCTATAAAATCCTGACCGCAATTCTATGTGAAAATATGAAATAAAATCTACCTATAAAAACTGAAAGCACATTTTTTTATTTTTGTAGAATTTTTAATTATTTTTATGTAGTTTTTAGTTTTTACAATTTAGGTGTTTTATAAAAGATAATGGAATAAAAATCACAAATAATTAAAACAAGATAAAATAAGCACACATGATTTTTTTAGAATTTTTGAAGGCATTTTTCGATTTTTAATTGATTTTTAAAAACATATAGAGACACTTTTTAGGGTTTTTGATTTTTAGAAAATATGAAACAAAATCAAAATGTGTCACAAAAATTACTATAAATACTACACGATAGCAGGAGCTTCGTTTAAATTTTTTGGAATAGTTTGGTCTTTATTTGAATAAAAACAAGACACACAGATTACAAGGACCTAAATGCAAATATTCTTAAGTTTCTAGACCAAACAATAACAAGCATAGAAAGCTCAAGGTCAAATATGCAATATATCCAATAAAATACGCACATGCACCGAATCAACGTTCACAGGGGCATATATGAAAATTCAGAAAATATTCATTCAAATCATATACGCACATCACTATACACGTGACAAGGCGCATGTCCTTGAACTAGAAGGACTAGAATGCAAGTCACAGAAACTACAAGGACTAGATTGCAAAAAGGTTCAACTACACCATTTATTTTCTAGACTGAAGCATAAAGTGAAATAAATGCACGTAAACAGAGCAATATACCCTCAGGGCATGTGAGTCACGAGTGGAAGTCCACGTGTCGGCCGATGGTAGGCGAGATCGTGCGGCTCTGATCCTCTGTGTAGGCAGATATGACGCTCAGGGAATGTCCCCTACGTGTGCGGCTCAGATATGTCAGATGGCATCAGATCCACGGCTGAAAAGCTGCAACGACGGGCAGCTTAGATGGAAATTGGTGCTTCGCTCTTCATCCAATGGTGACGGAGGATGGCCACGAGTGTCGTCGCCCTTCCCCTCCTCATGCGAGGCCTCGAGTGTCGTCGCCCTCTCCCTCTATGTGTGTGGCCACGAGCATCGTCACCCAGCCCCTCGTACGCCGTGCACACCCTCGAGGATGTTGCAACCTCCTTGTTGTCGCCCTCCTCCTCCTTGTGCATGGCCTCGAGCCCGTCATCCTCCACCTCCCCGTGCGTCACATGTGTCCTCGAGCATGTCGTTGCTGCCGTCGATTGTTGTCGGAGGAGAAAACCGTACCATGAAAACCGTCGTCGATTGTTATGCAATTAGCAGTATCACTACAAAAAAATGAGCTATGGTGACGGTTTTTTTCAAAATCCGTCACTAAATTAACCATTATTATATATATACATATATATAACGACGATATTATTTATTGTGAAATGATTTTTTTGTACTCAAAATTAGCAACGAATATCATATATGTGTTTATTCTAAATTTTGATTTAAGAAATAACGATGATTAATTGATATTTTGAAAAATAGCAACGGATAAGCGTCATTATATGGTCCGTTGCTAATTATATAACGACAGATATGATATTTGTTGCTAATTTTGAGTACGAAAACTCATTTCACAACAAATAATATCGTCGTTATATATATATATATATATATATATATATATTTAACAACGACCAATTTAAATTTAGTGTCGGATTTTGACAAAACCATCACTATAATTCAATTTTGTTGTAGTGTATGAAACAATGCAAATGGCGGTGATTGCTTAAAGTAAAAAAGAAAGATAGAAGGGTATTTATTCTACAATTCTACCCCTTCTTATGGAGGGTGGGTTACTCCTGGAAGAGTAACCTTCTTAATTCAATACAAACACAAATAATTTAAATCAGAACAACCCTCCAACCAAACAGACCCCACGAGTGAATCTTGAATTACATATGTAACCTTCTTCGACGAAAATTTGCGTCAGGAAATGAGAATCAAAATTATCTAGAAGAATATACATATTATGAGGTATCTTTGTGTTTTGTAGCAGTAGCCCTTGATCCTTTTCCAAGTTAGACTTTTCAATTGCTCTACTATAATATTTTTATTTTTATTTTTGTATTTACACGTACCATCCCGAGAAGAGCAAGAAGAAGAAGTAGGAGTCACTTCGTTTTACTTACTATACATGGAAGAGAGGAGAATGCGACGAAGGATTTCGATCTGCTCGATCGATACATATGATCATAGAGCTTCATGAAACAAGTGGATATGATGGATATGATCGACGTTGCGATCGATCGTGTGTCGATCGAATTCAGATACTCTATGCTTCGTGGGATTAGTTTCTTGTTTTACTCAGATGATCAACAATGCTAGATCATTTGAGGATCTTCATGCGAGTCTCTGGTGGGACTAAGAAGCTCCTTTCCTTGACTGATTGATCTTCTTAGGCCACCGGTTTGTACTACGGAAGACACGCGATGAGGAGAGTTCATCACTCATCATTTGCCTCTGCATCTCTAGTAGCAGACATGGTCGATCGAGTGATGGTATCAACTCATCATCGCAACTAATCTTAGTTAGGATAAAATCTACATAAATATATGTAAATACTTTAAAAAAAACTTAATGTGTACGAGACGTTAATTAACATGAAAAAACACATACTTATTATAATACACGGAAAAATATCAAAGATAACGATGAATTTGTAGTATATATATTGATATTTACTTTTCAAATAAATCATGTGAGCGTAACTTGTATTAAGTAATAAAAAGTGCATAGAAAGTATAATGGTCCATTGGATATCGTTAATATGATTTAATTCTGTTAATAGGTTTTATACAAAATTTTTGAAAATATGCAAAATAGACAAATAAAAATAATATACTATAATATTGAAATACATATTAATAAACCTAAGATTCACTAAGACAAGTATATTCAAAATGGAATTTCAAACAACTTTCGCGAAAATAACTTTATCAAAAATGATTAGAAACTACACTTTGGACAACTCATCGAACCATGAAAGTAAACGAATATGGACATATTCATATCAGATACGTCATTGTATTTATTATATATATATTTGACGTTTGTATCCTTATTTGTTTTAAGGATTTTTACCCAATAGAACATATAAACTTTGTCAATTATCTCCTCGATCTTTAAAACAATGTATTTTCCTCCTCAACTCCATAAACTTGGTAACTCTTACCGTATAGACCCTACGGTTAACTCCCATCCATTTGGCAGTTAAAACTAACCGAATTCCGTGAATTGTTTTTCCATAATACCCATTTTATTTCTCAAAATTACAAAAATCTCATCCCTTCTCCCTGATGCCTCTTCCACGATGATAAAGCCAGAGAATCGATCGGTCTTGTGATCCACACAAGGCGGGAACACAGTCGAAGTGTCGACCAATCAAATTCTGGAATTAATCAACAATTAACCTACATTAAAGATCAATAATTAGAAATAAATGTGGAGTTAAAATTTATTTTTAACTCTGCACAAATGGTGTATAGGGACAAGTATGCAGAGAGTTCGAACACAGGGAGCAAACAAGGTAATTCAAAAAGAGGTGCACAAGTGAGTGTGAGGTGTGTCTACACTAAGCAAGCAATCAAAGGAAACTTTTGTGGGTTTTTAATTTTTAAAATATTTTTTTTATTTTGTATTTTTATTTTTTTAATTTTCTGATTTTTATAATTTTATATTTTATATTTTTTTTCTTTTTTCAATATTGGAAAATAAAGGCTATGTAATAAAAGAGAAGATAGAATAATGATAAAAATATGCAAAAATAGCCAAAAATTCAGAAATAAAATGTTTTTGATATTTTTAGGATTTTTATTGTTTTTGTGATTTTTGGGGGGTTTTTCAAGGTGTTTTAGGTATTTTCAAATACTGAAATAAGGGCAAACAGTGAAATATGTGCTGGCTGTGAGTAGAATGGGAATTAAAATTAGCAAACAACAACCAAAATTTTTCACATTAATTTTCAAATAAAGAGAATGAAATATAGAACAAACAGGAAATGGGTTTGTATTTTTCTGAGTTTTCTTTGATTTTATAGATTTTTTTTGAAGTTTTTGAGTATTTTTGAATTTTTAAGGTTTTTCTTTTGAGATTTTTAGTGCTTTTGGACTGACACTAAAATAGGTTAAAAGACACACTAGGGATTTTTTTTTGGAATTTTTCGAGGTGTTTTAATATTTTTTTGGCATTTTCTAAGCTAGACAGTGAATAAAAAGCATGTTTTTGATTTTTAATAAATATAGAAATAAAATAAAATAAAAAACTAAAATGCTAGCGTCAAAGAACAAGCCTACAGGAACTTAACCCTATTTTTGTGGAATCTTTGGAGGCAAAATGATGGTTTAACTAATTAAAACAAACATACAAAAGTTAAAGGCCTGGTAGGGGTGTTTTTGCAAATACCAATAACTTTGGGGGCACTGATGAATCCACGATTCATCATCTTAATATCTTGATCTTAGCAAAATCCATGAGTAAATTTTCAAATAAATGTCCATAGAATCCATAAATTAACAAAATGACTTTTGTAAATAAAATACACTAATTATTGTATATTAGATTGTACAAAATAAATTACACATAAAAAGCCGCAAAATCGAAGGAGTTTTATACATGTAAATAGCCCAAAACTTTATATATTTTTAATAATTTCATATCAACTCCTTTTTGGCTAATTCTTTCTCCAACTTGTTCATATCAATGTATATAAAAACACAAAAATACAAAACAAATTTTACCTCAAATAAACACTCCTAGATTCCAATGGGAAAAAGCCATAAAGACCAACTTCCAAGCTAAATTCCCGCTCCGTATGAACTCTAAATTCATCAAACTCACTTTTAAAGTTCAAGTTAGAAAATTATCTATCCAACGGAAGTGGTTTCATTAAAATCGGAGCTCATTTGCAAAAGTTGGGTTTTGGGACCTAGATGTACATTGTATACCTTGTATATATTCATTCTTTTTTTAATTTTTATTGTATCTTTCATAATTGCTAAAAATACAAAAATATAATGATTGTATTGTATTTTAATTATATTATTTTATAGTATTTTTCCGTTGTAAATATCTCTTATTAAAAAGACAAAAAAATACATATTAGAAAAGTAAAAAAATATGTACATGTTGTTTGTCTTCCCTTGTAAATTCTCAACTATTTATTTTCTTCTTTTTTATTTTATTGTAATTAAAGTAGCCAACTTTATTTCATTTATTTATTTATTATACATTCTCTACAATAACCACCATTCAACTCATTCTACCACCAACCTCCATTCAACCCCACCATTTTTTTAACTTCTAATTCAACTCCACCATTTTATTAACCTCCATCCCACTCCATCTTAATTCTAACTTCCATTTTGCCATCATCTTTATATACATGTCATTCTCCTCATTTTTGCCTTTGATCCATCTTTATGTGAGGAGAGCCAAGTTCCCAGAGTTGAATCGGTGACAGCGACGCAACCGCGGTCGAGCGACGACGGCCCTCTCTCCGGTGTGATCCGTTGGTTTTTTTGGCCAACATCGCAGCCGCAACCGCGCGCTGCTCGAGCTCATCGTGCGCCGACGATTCGAGCGAAGACCATGCTCTCACGAGCACATCATAGGCGGCCGTCTCCACCGTAGGTAATTTTCTTCTCATTTTGTCATCTTGTTAGTTTTGCATTTTTTTAGCACATCACATTCACCAACTATCCTCCATTTGTTTATATTGATCATTCACCACTATCATCACATTTTTTTCTCTCATCATGTTCATTCCCTGTTTTAAACAAAAGTAAAAAAATATAAAACAATTAAAACAAAAAATCCTTTTATTGAAGCACCTTCATCATAGCTTTTTTTTTCTCTCATTTTATTTCATCTTCATCATCTTCTCCACCACCAACCTATTTTATTTTATTTTTTTGTCAATTATGTTCCCTGTCTAATCAAAATTAAAAAAAATAAACAAAAATTTATAAAAAAATCCTTTCTTTTACAACAATAGAAAATCAAAAAAAAAAGTAAAAGCTGCCTCCTGCCAGAGCGCCGCCCTCCTCCGCCGCTGTGAGCGGCCGCGCGCCGCTGCGCGTATCGCCGTCGACGCCGCCGACGCCGCCATCTCCCCTTTTTGGGTTCAACCCCAATCGGCCTGGAGAAGAAGGTCTTCCCTCTCTTTTATTTTTTTTATTATTATGTAAAAATTGCATTTATTTTCACCAAGTTCTTGTTATTGCAAATCCGTCCCTGTATATATTGTTTTAGAAATATCAGTTTCTTTGTTTGCAAAAAGACCCCTGTGTTTGAGTAGTAATTTGGACATCTATCTTGCCTATTTATATTCAATAAAAATACCACTGTGTTGAGCAACTAATTGTGTACGTTTTGAGTATTTATTTGGATTTTTATGTTACATGGGCAATTAATTAAAAATGATTAACTGAAACTTTGCATATTTTACCCACTCAGTGCTCTTAAATTCATATCTAACACACGGTTGCTCTAAAAAATCCACAAAAAATATATATGATGCCTTGATATGTGATGAACTTACTATCCAAATTTCAACTAAAATGGATATGTCTTGTGCCCAAAATAAATTATAGAGTGTTTGTAGTATTTGATTTTTAATTAAATCCACATACATGCTTTTCACGAAATTTCAAATCTCCTGGATTCTACATCTAAATATCTTTTTGAGATAATTTGCATTCTGATTAATTTGATAAAGTGGATTTATTAGAAATTATTTACTCATTGTCACTCTGATTTCACTAAAAAATCCATAAAAAAATTCATAACTTGTCAAAAAATTCTAAAAATATTACTGTAGCTTCCTTGCATCATCATTTAGTTCCAGTAATTTTTTCATAATTTTTGCTTTCTGTTTGTGTGATAAATTGCGAAAAAACCCATAAAAAGTGTGTATTTTTCATTATTGCATTTTAACCCTGAAAATTCTAAAAAAATATGTTTTGCATTCGTCATTGGATTAAGTTTACTGGAAAAATATAATTTGGCTTAATTGAATTATTATCACATTAAATTAAATTAGGCTAAGTTGTATGCTTTCGTAGTACCTTAATTCAACTGCATCTTGTATTGGCATTTCTTCTTGCATTAAAAAAATCTAAAAAAATACGCATTGGAAATCTAGACCTAAGTTTTCAAATTAACCCAAAGTTGTTCCTTTGCCTCCCTGTGTTCGACCCCGGACTTGCCCGGGATATAAATTAAGCCGAGACACTTTTCACGGAGATTCTTCTCTCGGTTCTGACCGAATCGCTAAGTACACGTGCTACAACGTGACCAAATTAAATACCGTATTTAGCGACTCGTCAGGCACGTCTGCAATTTTCACCAAAATTTTCAACTGAGTAAAATATTTTCTGGACCAAAATGAAATTACAAAACTTGAAACCCTTTCCGCGCAAAATACCCACCCAAGCACGTGCGACACACGCGCCTGGGAGGGGCTAAAGTGCTATATTTCAAAAGGCGAGGGGCACAGTTGCAAAAATGCCACAACTTTTATACTAAATAAAATAGTTCCTGGGCTGATGACAAATAACAAAATGCCCGAGGGCTCTGATGCAAAATGGCCACGCACCTCACGTGCACGGGCACGTGCTGTGACGTGGCCGAGGACCTAAAAGTAAATAGGAAAAGATCGGGGGCCTTCATGTAAATTACACGGAAGTTTTAAAAGGCCAAGGAAGGTTTCTAAATTATTCAAGAAATAAACAAAATTGCGGGAGTTAAAGAGCAAAATACCCCCGCAGAATTGATCCAACGGCTCCTCAATCTTTACTTAGACACGCGTCAGCACAGGAGGCGCCGATGACGCTTCAGACCCAGCGGCTGCTATTAGATTGGCGATGGCAATCGTGCGGCCCTGGTAGTGCGAGATCCGACGGCTGTAGGATGGCAGGACGAACAGCTCCTAATCTGACGGCAAAAGGGGGCGATGGAAGAACAGGGAGGAAGGCTCGCAGCTACGAGGTTCCTCCGACGGTGGTGTCTCCCTCTGGCGTCAGATGGGACTCCAAAATGGCCGGATCGTCTCCTACTGGCACCTTCTAACGTCTGGTGGTCTCAAAACCCTCCAGCGAAAGCTGGAGCTCGCTGGGGATGTCGAGGAAGCCGGCAGCCTCCAGGAACCTCCGTCGAAGCGCAAAATGCCTCCAGATCCTTCAGTCATGTGCGTAACTGCAAAGGGAGATTAAGGGGAGCACGAGCAAACTGCCGTGCATCACCCTGCAGTAAAAGAAGGTGGAAGGTGGCGAGGGAGATGCTCGCCGGAGTGATCTCCGACGAGGTGGTGGTGAGAGTGATCGAACAGGAATGACTCTAAGCGGCGTTGGAAATCCACTCTACGACTACAGGCGAGCAAGAAAATAAGTAGAAAATGGAATAAAAATGACCTCGAGGGTATACACCTGAGGTTGAAACCTCACGGCGGTGCAGCCGCCAGAGATGGGTTGGAACACGACCTTAGGTGCTCACCGCACCTCGACTGAAACGTGGAGAGGCTCCCCTGTCACTGGAGCTCCGCTCGACCCACGCCCGGAGGGTTTTGGCGCCCCAAAGTCGGTTCAAAGTTAAATGGGAAGAAGAGGGTGGTCTTTTGAACTGTGGCGAAGGGACGTTAGAAACGAGGCGTCAACGGGCTGCACGATGGTCCTCTGCCCGAGGAAGATGGGCGAGCTAGAGGGATCATAGGGGAGCAGGTTTGCAGAAGGGTGCGACCCCAAAGGGTGAAAAGGTAGCCCGCAAAAAAACCTGAGAAGGTGGGCGCTCGCGACGGTCCAGAAGGCTCAGACCTGGGGTCAGGGAGTTGACCCCCGGTCAACGGATGGCGTGGCCTGATTGGGCCACATCATCCGCAAAAAGACACACTTTAAATAAAACTATTGTAAATTGAATAAAAAATAATAAATGATTTAATTAATTTTAGGTTATTTAATGAAAAATGTTTAATAATTTATAAATTATTTTATGGTGATTTTTAATTATTTTTATGAGGTACATTTTTACAAGTTCCATTTATACCCCTTGTAGGTATATTACCTATATATTTTAGCCTTTATTTTTATTCTGTGTATTTTAATATCATTTATTTTTATATCTTATTTTATAAAATTATAAGATACTTTTGTATTCACAAATATATTTTTATTTTATTTTTCTGATATATTTTGTATATTTAATAAAATAGAAGTATATTTTATATAGGTATAAGTATATGTATAATACCTATGTATCAAATATGTATGTATTTTATTTTGAGTTTTATTTAGGTTTTTATTCCAATTTTAATGTACATAATTATTATAAGTAATATTTACAAGATTATGAAAATATAAAAATATAAAAATAATGAATAAATAATAAATTGAATATTTTAATCTATACAAGTATACAATGTGGGTCCAAAACTCAACTTTCAAACCGTAGCTCCGCCAAATGCGAAACCACCGCCATTAAATAGCTTATTTTATTCTATATACAATTAAAGGTGAGTTTGATGCATTTGAGGTTGTCATTTGTGAGATACGGGTCTGGGAAGTTGGAATTCTGGATTTTTATTCAGACCATAACTTTTTATCTGTATATTATTTTTCAGTGAAATCAATTTTGTATTTTTCTTTATTAATTTATCTACAACTTTCATGTACAAAGTTTCTTTATTTGAGGTATAAAAGGTAGAACCAAAAATAGGTCCCAAAATGAATAAAGAATGGATAAGAAGTATAGGTATTTACACTGTATTTTGGCCCTTATCTCCCCCTACTTTATTCCTTGTCGACCTATTCATCAAGATGCCTAGGTCTCTGGGTTTCAGGTCATAAAATATAATATTTTATTCTTTTTCTTTTCTTTTATTTATTCTATAATTTTGGCCTTAATTACAGTATTTTATACACTATTTAGATGCACATGCATGAATGCTAAGATGATGGAATAAATGCTATTTACAGGCATTTGCTTGGGTTTTTGGTGCCAAAATGATAGAATAAAGATGATGAAATGTGGATTCATCACACGACATCCCCTCCCCTCCCCCAATCTGTCCCTGACCTCCCTTCCTCTGACCTCCTTCTTGACCTCCCAACTCCTCCCATCTACCTCCCAGACCACACCTCACCCCCTCCGCCTCCGCTCGCCCTGGCCTCCTCCTTGACCTCCCCTCCGCCTAAGCCCGACCTCCCCTCCCCCTCCCATCGACCTCCACCCATACCCCCTCATACCCTCCGCCTCTGCCCGCTCAGACCTCACGTGACATCTCCTTGTGTCCAAGCTGCCTGCTTTGACCTCGTATGCCACGACACCTCACGCGCCCTCACTGCGCATCTCCCATCGTCTCCTCGTGCACCCTAACCGTGCACATCCTACTGCCGCATGCACACTCTTGCCATGCACCTCCTGTATGCGTAGCCCTCGGCTTTGCCACCGGCACTTGCACACTCAACCCTCCTTCACACTAACAATCACACACCCGGATCTCCTCTCAGTTTGCATGCCTTCACGCGAGGTATCTCTGTCATGCATCTCCGGGTTACCATCTTAGGTTGTGTGACTCTGGCCCTTCTGGAACCATCGTTATCATTCAGAGGATTTTGGTTGACCCCTCATCCCCTCCGCCTTCGCCCGCCTAGGCTTCCATTGTGATGCCCCGACTTCGACAACTCTCTACGTGCCACCCATGAGGTGTTGCACATGCAAAGACCACGAGGTGTTCCAGCATCTTCTCATCGTGCTCCAGTAGTCCCTACTTGCTCCTAAAATCTTCGCTGCTACACCTTTCCACCGTCGAAAGGGAAAGGAAGAGGAAGAAGGAGGAGAAAAGAAGGAGAGAGAGAGAGAGAGGATGAAAATCCTACCGTTGGGTCTTATGTAGTTTGATTAACCCAATCCTAAACCCAAGCAAGTTAACCCAAGAAATCTCAAATTAATGGTAGGGGTTGTGGGACCAAACGAAGCAAGTTCACAGTCGAGGGGGAAATACGTTGTTTCAAAGGTCGATGAGGTAATTGACAAAGTTTAAGACATCTTCCAGGTAAAAATCCCTTCTTTTAACATGGACAGACGCACACAAATCCATATATATGTGAGTAAAATGGGGCTGCTTCCTAGGGGGAGATAACTTAGCTCCTTTGCCCCATTTCCCCCATGTTTTTAATTTTTTTGAAAATTTCTTCCATGAATATTCATCACTATAATTCTATATTATACCATTCAAATTTCGTGTGAAATAGACACTCCTACGACCTCCATCCAGACGTGGTCGACTTTAACAATTCCGCAACCGCTCAAAAATGACAGTCTAGATGGAGGCTGTAGGGGTCTATTTCACACGAAATTTGAATGACATAATATAGGCATATATAGTGATGAATATTCACGAAAGACATTTTCAAAAAAAATTTTAAACATAGGAAAATATTGTGGGAGAGACAAGTTAGCTCCCCTTAGGGGACAACCCCACACCTCTCTCTCTCTCTCTCTCTATATATATATATAGAGAGAGAGAGAGAGAGAAGGTTTCTACTCCATGGAGTGGGTAATTTACCTACTCTATTTTCATTTTTTATCATTTTTTTATTTTTTTGAAAAATACTTCCATAAATTTTCATAACTATATCCCTCTAATATGTCACTCAAATTTTATCAGAAACAGAGACTCCTATGCCATCCATCTAGAACATGTCGATTACAACAAATCTAAGACCGTTAAAATCACCTCTGTATGAAGTGCATAAGAGTCTCTATTTCTGACAAAATTTGAATGACGTATTCAAGAGATATAATTATGAAAATTCATGAAATTATTTTTCAAAAAAGGCAAAAAATGAAAATAGAGTAGGTAAGTTATCTACTCCATGGATTTGGATCCCTTTCCTCATATATGTGTGTATATGTGTGTATTTATTTATATATGAGGAAAGGGATCCTACTCCATGGAGTAGGTAACTTACCTACCCCACTTTTATTTTTTGTCACTTGTTTTTTGAAAAATGCTTGCATAGATTTTCATAATTATATCCCTCTAATATGTCATTCAATTTTTGTCAGCAACAGAGACTCATATGCCCTCCATCCAGAATAGGTTTCAACAAATCTGATACCATTAAAATTACCTGTCCTGGATGGAGGGCACAAGAGTTTCTGTTTCTGACGAAAATTAAATGACATGTTAGAGGGATATTGTTATAGAAATCCATGGAAGTATTTTTCAAAAAATAAAAAAAAAAATAAAAAATGGCAAAAATAAAAGTGGAGTAGATAAGTTATCTATCCTACGGAATAGGATCCCTTTCCTCTATATGTATGTATGTATGCATCTATGTATGCATGTATTTATGTATATGTATATGTATATACACACACATACACACACACACACATACACACACATAGAACTTATCTAGGGGGTCATATGCCCATTAACGTCTTGGTGAGCACCAATTCTAAGCCATACAGGTGTATTAGCAATAACTATAATTCTAATTATAGGTTATCATGTATTTAGCAATTACTATATTTCCAATTATGTAGTATCCTTAAAAAAGGAAGATGCTTTTGTAAAGGAAGCTTCAAATAAATGATTTCGTGTAGAAGATTAAGATCCAAAAACTAGAATAGTAATATATATACTTTGTCAAGTAAATGGTTGTTGTGAGATTGCTAATATCAAGACAATGATAAGTAATTTACATCTAAATTATTACCTTATACAGAATTTAGTAATATGTATACAATGGTCAAGTAAATGTGTATTGCGAGATCAATAATAACATAACAAATGGTCAGTAATATCATTGTGTATGTAATGTGCATTGCATTCATTTCTGTAATATTGTTTTCTTTTTCGTGAACGAAGCAATCTATTAATTTCACTAATTCATTTTTTATTGTGTGCATGTGTTTAATAACTTATTTTTCAAAAGTATTATTTCTATATTAATCATATAGAAAGAGAATATGTTACTAATTATATGTTACATTTTTACTTGAGAAATGTCCATGCCTTACTAACTATTACTTTGTTATTACTGATCTCATAATAGTCATTACTTGAGAATTATATACATATTACTGAACCTATGATATATGACATAGATATATACATTACTGAACACACAACAATAATTTACTTAATAATTGTATATATATATATATATTATTTGAGTATTGTCTCTAAATTAATGAATTCTATTCAAAGTAATAATATATATGGAAATTATTGACTATTTATTATGGCTTTACTAACTTCACAATAACACTTACTTGACCATTGTATATATTTATTATCGAATTCTGTATCATATAATAAAATGAATGTAAATTACTTGTCATTATTTTAGTATTATTGATCTCGCAACAACCATTTACTTGACTATTGTATATATATTACTAACATGAGTATTTGGATCTCAATTTTCTACAATAAATAATTGATTTGAACATTTTCTTTCTAAAACGTTCTTACTTTTTTTAAGAACATGATATATATTGGAATAATACGTATTGTTAAATCGTCTTGCATATTAATCTCCTTCTAAAAATGACATACAGTCTAAAAATTGATGTAATTGACATATTCTTGATGCAGGACATATGAGTCTCTGTTCTGAAAAAAAATTCAAATGACATATTGGAGGGATATATAGATGAATATACATGATGATATTTTGAAAAAAATAACGTAGGGGCATCCCCATCAATCCCTATATATATGCTAATGAATAGAATATTTCTTCTAATATAATCCATATCTGATTCTGTTTACATCTATTTACATCTATATCCATTTTTTAGGATATCGCAACATAGTTTTCATATATCAAAATTCCTATTAGCATTTGTATTCATATATTAGAACAAAGAATGCACAACTTGTACTGAGTATTGAAAGTCTAAAGAATAATGAATAAATCATCAAAAGACCGAGAAGATGACCATCCCCCCTATACCGAGGACAAAGTACGTCTAAGTATAACATATTGTACACAAGGCATGGAGGGTCAAGGGTGGGAATGAACAAATCATAATTCGGCTGTTTCCCCGAATACTTAGGGTAAGATATCCCTAAGTATAGGCAGACAAGGAGAAGGAGAGTAGATCGTGGAGTGGATCAAAGAATTATTTTTGACCTCACTAACCACCTCCCTACCTCACCCAATCTTCTTCCTTTTTTTGCCCTCCACCACCTGTAAAAAATCGAAGCTCCGCCCCTCTTTTTGAATTTGGTAACCCTTGATCTACTGTAACCCCATTAGGAACCCTCCGTTGAGCTCCTGATGACAACATGTACTACTCAGACCCTTCTTGGTATGGATAAAGCAACGCATGTGGCAATCCAGGTGCTTTCAGAGCTCCTCCGACGATGCCTCATCTACTCCAAGCCTCAGAGCTTGTTTGAGATGCTAGATATGTTATTTAGTTTGCATTTCATTCAAGTAGATTAGGTGTAGTTTCAATTTCATTAATATGTCTTTAGAATGGTTTAAATTTTAGGATTTTAGATTTTTTGGAGCCTTAAGCTCAAGCACCAATTTCTCTGTGCCCCGACTATTTTCGACCTCGATTCCACATGGTCTTCGATCCTCACCACATGCTCCATCGATTCCCCTTTATTTCACCTCGTATCCCGCAAGGATTTGAGCCATCGAGGTCCTCCTCTGCTATTTTGCTGGACCTCCATTGCCTCGCTACCCCTCGTGACGTTAGCTTCAAGAGAGGGTCAGTCACGATCCTCTCATTGTCCTTAACATTTTTGTGCAGGAGTTGTACCAAGCCGAGCCACATGGAGTGAATAACAAAGCTAGAACAAGAGCTCCAACTGGTTGAACCTCCATGGCCCCTTCAATGGGCCCTTGACTCTTTGTAGGCACCTGCAGACATGTACGAGCCCCAGGAATGTGGAACGATCATCGACAAGGATGAAGGTGGCTGATCGAAACTCAATGGAGCTTGGTTATTCAAGTGTTCATCCAAGACACTCCCCCGTCGTAGGATCAAGCAGATGTGGGTCCTTGAATTAAATCAAAGAGGTACACCATTAGCCGTCGCCCATCTCGCGATGTGGAAGCTCCTCCACCCTTCAATCACATGCCTTTTAAGGTGTAAATTATTAAGTGTCCCCTCCACTTATTTTATATTTTATATCAGTCTTGTAAGTATTTAAAGATGTTAAATATTTTATGTAAAAATTACATCTGAGCCACCGTAGTTATTGTAAATTACAACCAAGTCCAGTGCCAGATCAACTCATGTGGCCCCTCACGTAAGTTGGCAAAATTGCACCAAACCCCCTCCAGGTTCTTTTATTTCATTTTAATATATAAAAATTGTATTTCGGTTCAAAACTTTGGGATATTTTACACCGCAATGAATGTACTTTAATTTTTATTGCATATATACCCCTACCACGTCTTGTGTTTATCTGCCTTTTATTTGTGATCAATAACTCCTATACTTGAAAAAATGTGGAAACCTTATAGTGAATACCTAGTATCGTGCTTATTCACGCCATGCATTTTATTTAGCAATTGCTTGTAGTTTCCATTTATTAAAATTAAATTAGGAGTCATTTATTCCCTATCTAAATTTAAAAATACAAAAAAGTTATAAAACCTCTTTGAAAATTTCCAAAAATATATACTACATAATATAACTCCAGACCAAAAATCACAAAAAATATAAAAGAAAAATATTAAAAATACTTTATAAATATTATTATTAAAAATATTATTATTATTAAAAATACTTTATAAATATTTTAAAACCTTTAAAAAATAAAAAGATCATTTTTATTTATATTTATCTAATTTATATATATATATATAATATACATTATATATAGTACTTATATTATACATATTAGTTATATATATATTTATTATCTATTTAAAAAATGAAATTAAAAATCAGGAAATTAAAAACAAAATACACAGTATAAATTTAAAAAAATCATAAAAATTGCATAAAAAATAAAACGAATGTGAAAATCCATAAAAATTTTAAAACTGAAAAACCACTAACATAGTTGTTTATTTTTATAGACAATAATTATTTGTCTATCTGTGTATTTGTTCTCTGTGGTTCGTCACTCTACACTTATTCACTACGCACATATTTTATAGAGTTCAAATAAAAATAAATTTTACCTTGGACATTTTCTTGGATTTATCTTAGATTGTGGGTTGATTGTCGATTCATTTAGTTGTGGACATCCAAGAACCGAGAGAGGTGTTGATACATCGATTGTCAGATCCAACTTGTTGGGCACCATAGGACTTCCAAGACCATAAGCTAGGATCCCCTCATGAACAACCGAGTATCACTAGGGACAATGTATTTTTAATAATATATCTCAAAATTGTGGGTAATCATTTTTTATATTTTAAAAGTCGTTTGGAAAATTGCAATTATATGATAATTTTTCTAAAGTTGTATATAAAATATGATGTAAAATTAGTGTATATAAAATCCATAAGGTATTTAAAACTTGTGAATTAATTTATTTTGAAATTATTTTGTAAACTATCATATATGATAATTTATTACGAATCAAGCTCATAGTTATCATCTAAGCACACAAGGTCAAAGGACATCTGAATTTTAGTTTGGGGATAAACATTGTCTTTAAGATATACAATATTTTATGGATTTTAGTTATTTTTGTACCTCAGAAGAATTAGAATCTTAAATTTAATCCATCTCAAGTCTCAACAAGCTCAAGTTATATGTATCAAAAAGGAAAGGAGCATCAAGTAGACTTTGAGAGCAGTTGTATTTCGACTCATCTCAACTTAGATTTAGAATAAACTTACAATATTTTGTTGAAAAATTATGACTAGTCTTTTTTTAATGCTCAAATAGAATTAAGGATGATACACATAAAGAATTCACATCCATCCATTGATTTTCACGCAAGAGGCATAATATGAGTATGGCTTCATGTCAAGAGTGATTACCTTGTCACAACAATCTAAATTGACATATATTGATAACTTCGTGGATCACATCATATTTCTCTCAAAACAATGTGTCTGCTCTCGAAAAATGTTGCCAACTTGTCACCGGAGTCAACTTGTCCTACATCAATGATATTTTTCGGTAACAATGATTTGATGGCACAAGAGGACCTTGATCACACCATACTAAAAATCTTAGGGTAAATTACAATTTGGGTCTCCATCTATGGGCCCGATCTCAGAATGGGTCCCGATCTTTAATTTGTAACGATTCGAGTCCCATGACCATTTAGGAAATGGAAATTTTGAGGTTCACGATGAATATGCCCTTGTTGGGAAGGAAATGGGGGTTGGGTTCCAACTTTTAAACAAGGGCATACTCGTCATTAGACCCAAAAAGTTCCTTACATTAATGACCCCGGGACTCGAATCGTTACAATTTAAAGATCGGACCCATTCTAGGATCGGACCCATAGATGATGACCCAAATTGTAATTTACCCAAAATCTTAAAGACTTCCCAACATCTTTCACATCGACATCGTAACTTTCTTGTTAGCGTCTTCATCCTTTATTATTGGTCTTCGTTAATTTAAGGAACGATGTTACTTGTGACGATACGACCTTTCGTATTATGTTAATGTTGGAAGTGATAACTCGGAGTCATAGCATAATAAAGCATACTAAGCCATTGGCAGTAATTCGAATGGAATAAACTTATTTAATATCGTAATATATGCAGGAGGCAAGGAGTACTCCATAATTTTTATTGATTTGAACATATCTGTATAAAACCATGACTGCATTCATAGTATTCATACATCCATGGAGGTTTTTGTTAAAAAACAATAATATATTACTTAAAAACGACACAAGAAAGAGCAAGTAATAAAGTTCAATTACAATAAAAAAATTTAACAACACTCATCTTTACAACAAGATATTATAAACGTGACAAATATAATGATTTTATTCTCACTTGAGGATGACTTCTCCTTTTCAATCATTATCAATATACGTCTGTATAACTCACGCAATAGAAAAAAATCGTTATTGATTTAAAAAAACCTTTCTTTGAGGGTCGCACGTAATGCTTCAAAAACCTCCACCTGCTCCATAACCATAACTCGAGCCAAACCCATGGCCAGAACCGCCTCCTCCACCGCCGCCTCCACCACCTCCTCCACCACCCCCTCCATTTCCACCAAGGCCATAACCGGAGCCACTTCCAGAGCCATAACCATGTCCGCCTCCTCTTCTCCACCACCACCCCCTCCTCCTCCTCCGCCGCCTCCGCCACCACCACCATTAGCACCATAACCTGAGCCATGTCCAGAACCGAAACCAGACCCGCTTCCCCCACCATAACCACCGCCAATACCATACCCACCTCCTCCACCATTACCACCACCAAGACCAAAGCCTGAGCCCTTACCAAATCCGTATCCAACACCGCTTCCAGTTCCTACACCACCACCGTATCCACTTCCAGATCCAACGCCTCCTCTTCCGAACCCACCTCCAACGCCATATCCATGGCCAGCACCAAATCCACTACCGTATCCAACACCACCTCCGGCACCCTTCCCGCCTCCGCCCCCACCACTTGCACCACCGCCACTTCCTCCATTTCCTCCACCTGAACCTCCACCAAAGCCCGATCCAGATCAAGAACCAGAGGCAGAGCCTGCACCTGCTCCACCTCCACTACCAGAGCCAACCCCCCCCCACCACTTCCTCCTCCACTGGAACCTCCTCCCCCACCCCCACCCTTTCCACCACCTACGCCACCTCCTTGGCCATAACCATATCCACTTCCAGATCCGGCTCCAGAGCCATTACCACTGCCTCCTCCTCCTCCACTACCTCCGCCACCACCTCCACCTTTTCCTCCTCCACTTCCTGCTCCTCCACCAGAGCCTAATCCAGACCCACTACCATAACCGGAACCTCCACCCGTTCCTCCTCCTCCTCCACCGCCTCCTCCTCCGGCTCCACCACCACTGCTGGCACCGCCACCGCTCTTTCCTCCACCGTAGCCTGATCCGCTGCCATAGCCAGATCCGCCCCACTTCCTCCGCCTCCACCCCCACCCTTCCCGCCACCCGAACCTGATCCATTTCCACTCCCAAAACCATATCCACCACCACTTCCTCCACCTCCACTCTTTCCTCCCCCTCCACCAGATCCAGATCCACTGCCATAACCAGAGCCTCCACCCGTTCCACCTCCTCCTCCACCGCCTCCTCCTCCGGCTCCACCACCACTGCTTTATCCTCCTCCGCTCTTTCCTCCACCATAGCGTGACCCGCTACCATAGCCAGATCCGCCACAACTTCCTCCTCCTCCACCCCCTCCGTTCCCGCCACCCGAGCCTGATCCATTTCCACTCCCAGAACCATATCCACCACCACTTCCTCCACCTCCACTCTTTCCTCCACCAGATCCTGATCCAGATCCACTGCCATAACCAGTGCCTCCACCCGTTCCTCCTCCACCCCCTCCTCCTCCGGCTCCACCACCACTGCTGGCTCCTCCTCCGCTCTTTCCTCCACCGTAGCCTGATCCGCTACCATAGCCAGATCTGCCACCACTTCCTCCACCTCCACCCCACCCTTTCCGCCACCCGAACCTGATCCATTTCCACTCCCAAAACCGAAGCCCCTACCACTTCCTCCACCAGAGCCTAATCCAGATCCACTACCGGAACCTGAGCCTCCACCATTTCCTCCCCCTCCCCCTCCACCGCCTCCTCCTCCTCCTCCCGTTCCTCCTCCGACACCTCCGCCATATCCCGATCCATATCCAGAGCCAGTGCCCCCACCACTTGCTCCTCCACCACCAGCACCACCTCCAGCTCCACCTCCACCTCCTCCACCAAATCCGCGGCCAAATCCGAAACCCCCGCCCTTCCCTCCTCCGCTCCCGCCACCTCCTCCTCCACCGAAGCCTTCCCCGTAGCCTAAGCCATACCCGCCACCTGACCCATAGCCAAAGCCTCCATCGATGCCGCCCCCTGTACCACCACCCCCTCCGCCTCCTCCTCCTCCTCCACCACCACCACTTCCTCCAGCAACACCTCCATTGTATCCGGAGCCAGAACCATATCCGGAACCATATCCTCCCCACGTACTACCGCCACCTCCGCCTCCTCCCCCACCGCCACCGCCACCAAACTGCATGAAAATTCTCGTCGCGGAGGTGATGCCCAAGAAGAGCATCAACAGCAAAGCGATAGATGAAAATTTAGCCATTCTCACCGACTCGATTGCTTGTCCATCGAGGCAATGGATTCAATCTCTATTTATACTGCAACATCGGGTTCGCAAAATTGATTAATGTTCAGGGGAATATGTGAGTGCATCACTCCAGCAAATCAGCATGTTCGATCGTGCTATCTTGTTTGCCAGCAAATTTAACTATTTTATATATAAAATGACATATTTATCTAAGACAGCCATTGCTATATATATACATTCACAATATTTAACTCACGTCTAAGTACCGCCCAATTGATTTTTTCCCCTCATGGTTTGGTATAATGGAATTAGATATTTACGGGCTTACACGATAGAGTGATCCTCTACTGTAAAATCTGTTGCAATCGCTCGAACTGTTCGATCTTGATCGAGCGGTTCGCACGGATTCCTTGTTTTTATAGGTTATACCGTGGAAATTCGTTTAAACCCTCGATCTTGATCAATTGCAGCAGACTTTATAGTACTGCAGAGGATCGGCTTCCCTTACAAGAGCATATACTCAAGAGCTCATAGAGCCAAATTAAATGAATAGTCTGACAATCTCTTGCTTTATCTTCCGACATTAAATTCATAATGTAACTAACTTATAACACATCTATATAAATATTCTTTAAAATCATGAAAACTGGGGATGAAAACGAACGTGAATATATTCGTATATGATCTGCTATTGTATTCGTTTTATGCATATTTCATATTCATATTAAAATGGATGCGAGTATGGATATCATTTTGACATTCGTTAATATTCGCATTCATATTCGTATATTCGTTTTCATACATAAGCATAATAGTAGATTTGTTTATAACTGTATGCAACAACATTATATGATTGCATTCGCCATTGTTGATATAATTGTTGTGAAATTACTATATCTGATATATTTATTTTATGTATAAATAATCCTAAACATGTATATTTCAGTCATTTATTAAATATTTATATTATTATTCGTATCCTATTCGTATTCATTTTACATTCGTATTTGTTTTTAAGGATGCGGTAACATATTTTTCACATTCGTCAATATTCATATCTACATGCATTCGTATTCGTATTTTAAAATGGCCAAAGATATGATTATACCTATATTCGTATCTGTATGAGACCGTTGTCGTCCCTAATCGGAACTCTCCATTTTGAAAATGTAACCAACGTTTTAAAAAATCCTAAAAAACACTTAAAAGAAATACATGTAGTTGGAAAGTTTAGATATCATCCATGTAGCAAATTCCAAAAATATATACATGTAAAATAAATTTCCAACAAGGTGAAACGAATTTTACAAGCTTGGATCCTAATGAAATCAAGAGTGGTCTTAACAGCCAATAAATTAACTACATCGAGTTAAAATTTATAATACACATAATTAGTTAGAAAATAACTAAATGTCTTGTAGGTAAGTTTCAAAAAGCGGATCGGACATTGAATCGGTAAGTCTTCGATTTAGTCCAACCGGATCGGATTGTCGGTCCAAACCGGTCGGACCGATGATAATGTCAGCATGACGTCATCATTCCTATCGTCTCAGAAAAAATCAGATCATGCTTAATTTATTGGTCAGACCGGTCGTACCGATTTTTTGAACCGATAAAACCAGATACGTACATGTAAGTATGTATTTATATATCACTGAAATAATCGTTAAAAATGTCAAATCTTTCAATAGAATGACATGATTTACTATTTCGAGTAAAACTACAAAAGTTTCACATTTTCTAGAATTATATATAAATAAAATATTACAATCATTTATTTATATTTGCTTCTAGAAAATTACTCTAAAAAAGTATTGACACAACGTATATTCCAAAAGAGAGAGGGGCATAACTTATATTGCATAAGTTAAGAAGGACACATAGATAAAACCCCATTATTTCATTATTTAAACCTTTATTTTTTGAAAATTTACCAAACCATCAAAATTGGGTCTATCCGAATCAACCTGATCTGACCATCGATGGGACCCGTACTACAACAAAATTGAGCTATAGTGACTGTTTTTTCAAATTCCGACACTAAATTAGCCGTTGTTAAATATATAGTGATGATATTATTCGTTGCGAAATGAGTTTTATACTCAAAATTTGCAACGAATATCATATCTGTCATTACATCATTAGCAACGGTCCATGTAGCGATACTTATCTGTTGCTATTTTTCAAAATATCAACTAATCGTCGCTAATTTTTTAGTTCAAAATTTAGTGATGATTATTTGAAAAATGGAAACGGATAAGCATCGTTATGTAGACCGTTGCTAATGATATAACGACATATATGATATTCGTCGCTAATTTCGAGTACGAAAAATCTTTTCGCAACGAATAATATCGTCGTTATATATTTAACAATGGTTAATTTACTGACGGAATTTGAAAAAACCGTCACTATAGCTCAATTTTTTTATAGTGCAGAATTTTATTTTCTTTTTTTTTGAAATTAATTACACAAAATCGGTTGAACAGATCAGATCGGAGATGGTTCCCGACCGATTTTTTAAACCCTTCTTGTACGTCTAAAAGATCGCGATACAATCACGAATACCCATCTATCAACAATTATGAGAATTACTCGACTCAAATTGAGCTTCATACAATACCTAAATACATACATATATACATACATAATATACTAAGATAACTTAAATTCAAAGGGATTATTGGAATACTTCTCGTAAAAGTTATTTAATGCCTTTAGTTGGTCTCCATATTATAATCCTCCTTTTCCGCAATACAAGGCTCCTAATTTTTCATGTTTTTGATCTATAGATCTCTATCCATAAAGTATAACAGTACTCGAGCTTTGCAAATAATTATTCTATTAGGATCTTGCAAGATTTAAGTAGGGGTTATGGTGAGCATTGATGACCGAGATTCTCACTATAGGGCTAAGGTAGAAATAATCAAGGTCGTTGCGACCCGAATAGCAAGGCTCAATCGACAAGAAATTAGAAGACCACCAAAAGAGAGTAATCAGTCAATGAAGCTAAATAGCGGTCTTGCTATTTTATTTAACCTGGTATAGCGACCATGGTCGAACACAAGGAGCACGGATTCGCTCGAAGATCCTACGAAGTAGTTTGAAAAAAATGACTAAAATATTTTTGGTGCATTTTGTATATTTTTATTTTTTTGTATTTTTAATTATGAAGAAAATAAGGACAAGGCTAAGTAGAGCACACTCAATGAATTATTCAATACACAAAGACAAGTCATAAAATTAAAATAAAATTATTTTTGGTTTTTATAATTTTTTTAAGTATTTTTTGATAATTTTCTCAGATTTTTATATTTTTTTGTTAATTTTGTAAAAATGAAATAAGGAAGAAAACTGAAATCAATGTGCAGCCATATTTGAAAGGTTATTTAAAAATAGATAAATAACCTCTAAAAATCTTGAGACAACTTTATATCAAACTACAAATAAAAACTAAGCTAAAGGAGAAGAAATGCATTTTTTTATTTTTTAGAATTTTTACATATTTTTATAAGGTTTTTAGGGTTTTCAATTTTTAGATGTTTTATAAATCCAAATTAGGCAACAATTGGACTGAAGCATTAAACACTAAAACAAACATTAGCTAATTTTTTTAGAATTTTTGGGTTTTTTAATATTAGTTGATTTTATAATTTTAACAGTAGCAAAAATGAAGGTTTTTGAATTTTTAAAATAGAAAATAGCAACAAAAATGTCCAAAAAAATTAGTGAAATTTTTACACAGTGGCAGAGGCCACGTGTCCAAATTTCACATTTTGGAGTTGATCTGATATTTTATTCAACCAAGAGACAAGGCACGGCACACAGGGACCTAATCGCAAAGAAAATAAGTTCTGGAGGATTAAAAGTAACATGTGCACAAAGCCTAGGGGGCTTAATGTAAAATGCGCATAAATTTCAACACATGTTCCAAATCATTGACGTATAGGGGTATATATTCAAACATACAAAATAAAACGTCAATCCATAACAGTCAATAAAACCCAGCCCAATACATGCAAAAAGCCCAAAATATCATGTGTCAAAGCACGTGCACCACAACTGGGGGGATTAAAATGCAAATACTAAAAACTATAGGGTCCATAGTGCAATTATTCAAAAATAAAAACAACTACGACTAATAATTACAGGACTAAACTATAAACGCTAAAGAAAGAGGGGCCTAAGTGATATTTACCCCTTTATTATGATCCGACGGCTGGCAGGGGGTCTTCTAGAGATCGGAAGGCTGAGATGCGTTGACACCCCTTCGGCGATGAGTGTCCTGGATCTGATCCGCGGATGGATCGAACGGTGGAGAGCCTCCCTCAGATGGATGGTTGTGATCTAAACTGGCGTAAGGGGGCTCGATCGACGGCTCTGGACGCTCCTAGAAGAACTAAACGCCGGTGAACTTCGCCCGGCCACTGAGCGCGCTAGGGAGGTCCTCCCAGGCTGGTGAGATGGGGGAATCGGAGCTGGAAGTGGTCCGCAGTTGGTGGGGGTCTCCGATGAGGTTGGGAGAGTCGGAGGAGTCCGACGACAAAGGGAACGTGGGGGTCCTGTTCCTGAGTAATCGAGCCTCCAGATGAGGCTCCTAAGCCATGGTACCTGCACCGGAAGCAAGAGGGGTCGAGGGCAAACTACCTCGACCCGTTAGCGGGCAAAGGGGGTACGTGGGTGAGGCACGGTAAGGGTCTCCGGTGAGCGATGGCGGAGGAGATCCGATAACCGGTTCCTGGGAGAACCGGGGGGGTATGGATGGGCGAAGCACGTGGAGAGAAGACTCGTGGAGATGCAGGGATGGCCGGATGGTCGAAAGAGTGATCGTATGGTCGGAAATCGACCGACGAAGGCCGGCGGCCTGAAACCTAAAGATTTGAAATCAAGCTAAGCTACTGGGTATCGAGGCTACCTGATGGTCGAAATCATCTGTGGTGGAGGTCCTGGTCCTCCGGGGATCCTCGCGTCGATGGAGCGACGCCTCCAAAGGCTCAAGCTCGTCGGTGGCGGGGCACGACGATGTGGGTCACCGGACCTGGGGCTAGGGCGCCTCTCTCCTCTCTACAACACCCCCTCGATCTAGCTATCACTCAAGGCAAGGGAATGGAGGTCACAGGGGTCTGAGACGGTGGCCGAAGGTGCCGAGGAAGGCGGCTGGAGCTGAGGTTATATACTAGTGCTGGTCTGATAAGATGGGAGTGAAGCGTGCGGATCGATGCATGGAGCCCTAACAAGAAGGTCATACGTGAATCTCAGATCAATGAGCGACAATCGGAGCCCGAGGTTTGAGTAAATAGTGGTCGGGCTAATCCAAGAAAATTACGCGAAGTCGGGTCAAAATGAGGTCCGCGGGAAGTGGTCCAGGGGGCAGTTGACCGGAGGTCAACATCCCCCGTGGACCAATTAGAATGCGCTATTTCGAAATTATTTGTAAATTCAATAAAAATAGTAAATGATTTTATTTCGAAATATTTACAATATGAAAAATGTTTATTATTTTTCAAATTATTTTTTTAGTGATTTTATTTTTTAAAAAAATAAATTAATGTATATACATAATATATTTTTATTATATATATAGGTATAAATATCTGGGTATTTTTTATTTTTATTTTTATTAGCTTATTTTTGTCTAATTATCACTATTTTATATTTTATTTATTTACAACATAAAATTTGGGATATAAAATAATTTTTATTTGATTTTATTGTGCATTTACAAGGGTAAAATAAATAAGGATAGGTACATATATACATGGTATATACAAGGGTGAGAGAGAATTTATTTTCTTTTTATTTTTATTTTTCTCATTTTTATTTTACTTTTATAAATATATATACATTATAAGGAACACATATATATTTTTATTTTATGAGAAATAAATTATATACATAAAGGGGGAATATATGTATGATGATGAATGGCCCTATCTCTCTCTACTTGTTTTATTTTGCGGTCAAGCCAATGATTGGCCCTCCCTTGGGTTCGGGTCATTCAATATTTATTCTAAATATTTCCCTCTTTTTATTTATTTCTTTATTCTTTTATTTTTGCACAAAACGTGCTAATTATTATTATTTACACAAAGCATGCAGTTTGACAATTTATTATATTTACAAATATTTACATTGTGTTTTGCAAATATTTTTAGCTAAAATAAAGGAATAAAGAGTGATGAATGGGGATTCATCACCCCCTTATACTTTACTTTTGCTAGTCCCTTAGCAAACACTTATTTGAAAAAGAAGTGAAAAAGAGAAAGAAAAAGAAAAAGATGGAAAATCAAGGTTGATTATTAAACTTTCCTTTATTAAATTGAAATATGGAGCTCAGTCAGACCTTTGGATTATTAATTTGTCGGAACCTTATTTGGACTTAAGCTTAAAACTTAACAGCCTCTAAGTTCCACCAATCTATGATCAAGACTCCTCAATAAACCAGATCAGAACAAGTCTACATACACAAACTCTAATGACTATGAATCTTTCCTTGTACTATGTAAGTGATATGTAGCTCCCCACCTCAAAAATGACAAGAAACAACCTCCCTCAACCCGGTAACTCTAATACCACAGTCTAGCAACTCTTTCCTCGAGGAACGGGGTATTCCCTTCTAAGTTCAAGTACAACCAGCTCAAGAAGACGGGGAAGAAGAGAATGGACCATGACCAGTGTAGCCATGTATCCCTGGGAGCCCAACCAGTGTAGCTGAGTCTCCCGCTGCAAGCTTCATGAGATGGTCATGTATAACATAAGCTTTGCTTTATTTGGCTATATACACTCCGATGTGTATTTTATTTTCAATCAGACCCACCACTTTTTTTGGAGTTTTCCTTTCTTTGCACATTTTTTTAATATACATATGTACAACATATCTACATGGTGCAGCATATATACATAAGGAATTTTTCCTCTTGAGCCAGTAGACTATCCCTCTTTTGAAGCTTTATTGCAACCCACAACTCCTGTATTTAGACTTCATCACCACCAGATCAAGTTGAGACTCACTTCCTTCACTATAAGAAGAAGAAGAGAGGTTCCTCCTAGAAGCACTACCCTCATATGCTACCCTAAGTCAAAGGGAACTGCCTCCTCACCCACCTCATCCGTGGAGAGCTAGGTGTAAAGTGCTGGTGCAAGCAAAGCCATTGTCTCTGAGAGTCATGTGTGTGTTGTTAAGTGCTCTACTTAGGCTAATCAAGATGACATATGCTCATAGCCAAGTGGACTCAAAGAATTAAGTCCCAATGGACATGAAAAGTCTTAATCCTAAGCCCTATAAGGTTCCTTTTAGAGTTAGGTGGATTAAGGTCTTAACCAAGCTCCATTTGTCAATTTAATTCCAGACCGGTTTAAATGTCAACTATGATTTGGAAAAACTGTACAAATATTTACAAATATGCAATTTTTACACATTTTTGCAAATATGCAAAATTTTTGAAAAAATATTTGAAAACATGGATGTATGCATGAATGCGAAGTTTTGCAAAATATTTACAAAAATTTACACAAAGTTTTTGCCAACTTTTTGTTTTTCAAACATTTTACAAAAATTTTGTAATATATACATAATTTTGATATCAAATTATTTACAAACTATTTACACAAATCATTTTTACAATCATTTGCACAAAAATAATTTTTATAAATAACTATGTATGTGCAAGAAGAATTTATGTACAAGAATTTTTTTAAATTTTTATGGATTTTTAGCCATTTTATTTATTAAAACACTCACACAAAGTACGAGTTATGGCTGAAGTATATATGGAAAATATACGACACCCCCTAAACTTAGCTCGAACGATGTCCTCAGAGTGATCAAGAGCGATGAAGAAGACATAACTCGTGCTTAGTATGGGGAAGTGAAAAGCGAAGGTATGTACAAAGATGAATCAAAGAATAGAACGAAGAAGACTCAGTGTTTCCCCCTATACTTAGGATCAAGTAATCCTAAGTATATTAAGCTGTACATGAAGGGAAATCTGAGTGGAAGGATGTACAGGGTCTACCCCCCTATACTTAGGGTAAAATATCCCTAAGTATAGGCAGCAAAATAGAGGTAGAAAGAATCAATATAATATCTGAGAGTCCTACACCCCCTATACTTAGGATAAAGTACACCCTAAGTATAACAGAATCATAAGATGGAGAAGGGGTGTGGGACTAAAGAATAGAGTGATATGGACAACTGGATCTATACAAGTCGGAAGAACAGTGATAATCAGGCGTGAGATGCAATAGATGTGAGTCAAGAGGCCACATCTCATGCAAAGTGAATCGGGGCAACGTCAGCGACCCACGGCTCATGATCTAGATATGGCTTGAGCCGCTGGCCGTTAACACGAAAGGTAGCATCAGAAGACAACTCAGATATGTCAATACTCCCATTTGTCATGTACCTTTTGGACTAGATAGTGTCCCTTCCATTTGCTCTGAAGCTTCCCTGGAAATAAACGAAGCCTAGCATCAAACAACCATACTCTCTGTCCAGGCTCAAACTGCTTGTGGCTAATATGAGAATCATGTCACTCCTTCACTCTCTCCTTATACTGTAGGCTACTCGAAAAGGCTGTATCACGAAGCTCCTCCAAGGCTGCTAACTCTGCCCTCCTCTGATCTCCTACACTCATTGGATCCAAAGTATATCAGTGACTGCCTGTTGACACGCCTGACCACTCATGTAAAAGGTAATCAAGGGTCGTTGCGACCCGAGTAGCCAAGCGGTGTCAATCAAGAAAAATAGACCACCAAATGCGATAAGAATCAATCAAAACCAAAGAGCGGTCTCGCTATTAAATTAACCTGGTATAGCGAACAGGGTCGAACACAAGGAGCACATGATGGCCTTGCGGCCTATGAAGTAGTCTCAAAAAGGAATAAAATGAAATAAAATTCTTTTTGGTGGATTTTTAATTGTTTTTAATTTTTTTTGGATTTTTGATTAATTAAGAAAATAAGGAAAACAAATAAACAAGCAACACAACAATTTATTTAATTCATCAAAAATCACTTAAAAATTTAAATAAAAATGGTTTTGTGTATTTTATGATTTTTACTGTTTTTGGATAATTTTTGGTATTTTTCAGATTTTTATTTAATTTTCTAAAAATAAAACAATGCAAGAAAATGAAGGTACTGTCCAGCCGAGCTTGAGGGACTTGGATAAAATATCTAAAAGCCCCTAATAAGCCTGGAGGTAATTTTCCTGTAAAGAGAAAGAAAAAAAGAAAATTTAGGCACCACAATTATTATTTTTGGATTTTTAGATTATTTATTAGATTTTTTATGAGATTTTTAGTGTTTTGTAATTTTTATGAGTTTTCAATAATGAAAAGTGACAAAATTGGTCAGAAAATCAAACAAGGCAAAAGACACAGTAGCTAATTTTTTGTAATTTTTAGATGAGTTTTAATATTTTTTTGTGATTTTTCAAGTCAGACAGTGAAGAAAATGCGTGTTTTTGAATTTTTTAAAATATTAAATGAAATCAAAAATGTCCCCAAAAATTCTAGAAAATTTTACAACATGGCAGGAGCCATGTGTCCAATTTTCATCAAATTTGGAGTAAGTTTGATATTTTATTTAAAATTAAAACCTAGGTAGAGTGCACAGGGACCTGTACGCGAATATCCAAAGCTCCAGGGGGTCCGGTGCAAAATTCCCAAGTATCCACGTGCAAAGCGCGTGACCTAGGGCACTCAGGGACCTATTTGCAAGAAAAATTAAGTCTCTGGGCTCTTTAGTAACTTGTACTAAAAGTCCAGGGGCCTCAGTGTAAATTACCCACTATATACGCACATGCACAATAAAACCATTCACAGGGGCATATTTTCAAATATTGAAAACATAAATTCATTTAGTAACACCCTGAAACATAAAGCCCATACATGCAAATAACCCTCAAAATTCACGTGACGATGCACATGGTCCACGTAGACAGGGGCATAAATGCAAATATTAGAAACAGTAAGGTCCACAATGCAAATTACCCAACGGAAATGACAAAAATATTTATAGGACTAGCTAATAAATGCGAAAACTAGAGGGACCTACGAGAAATTTACCCCTTTATTAAATGTCGACGGCTGGATGAGCGCCACGTCAATGATCGGACGGTGGAGAGAAGAGGGCGCGCAACAAAGCAGCCTTGGGCGCAATCGAACGGCGGAGAGACTCCCACGTGTAAGATCTAGCGGCTGCGGTACACTGTGGGGAATCCCTCGCTGGATCGACGGCTAAGACGAGGGCACGTGGAAGATCGGACGGTGATCGCTCAAATGCGTCTCCTCGTATGATCGTGCGGTCTCGATCAATCCTCCTGAAGATCGTGCGGTGGCTGCTACTCCTCAACTCAAAGGCTGTGATTAAATATGGAGCGAGGGCTTTGATCGGACGGGAACTGGACGCTCTCCAAGAACTCGACGCCGGCAAGCTTGGCCGGGCCAATGCGCGCGGTGGAGACGTCCTCTGAAGCTGCTGAGGCGTGGAATAGATTCGTCTCGATGGTCCGCAGCTGCTGGTGAGCTCCGATAGGACCGAGAAGTCGGAGAGACTCCCAGTGGCGAGGAAGACCTGGAGCTGCTATGCTCGAGCCTTGGACCTCCAGATGAGGTCCTTACGACGATCTGATCTGCACAAGCAAAACACGGGGTCGAGGGCAAACTGCCTCGACCCGTCAGAGCAAGCGAGATGTGAAGGATGAGGCGGTATGAGGTTGTCCGGCGAAGCGGTGGCGGAGGAGGACGACAACCCTGCTCCGGGACGAGTCAGGGGGAATGGAAGGTCGGAGAAGGTGGAGAGGAAGCTCGTGAAGGTGATGGTGGTGTCGGATGGGCAAGTGGATGGACGGAGACGAAGGGCAGAGGCGGCGGAGCAACTTCTATCGGAATCGAAAAATCCTAATCTACGCTAAACTAAAGGCTAAGAAGGCTACCTGGTGGAGGCTATCGACTGGGCTGAAGCTCGGGGAGCTTCTGGGTCATTGCCTGCAAGGGGTCGTCAGCTCCCCGAGGCTGAGCGCGCTTGCGGCGGCGCACGGCGGCGAAAGCTGCCGGATCAGTGGCTCCCGGCTTTCCAGGCCTCGCTGCTACTCCCACTCGCTCCGCTGTCACTCAGGCAAGGTGGAGGAGGTCACAGGCGTCGAGGGGGAGGTCCAAAGATGCATGAAAAGGTCGCCGGAGGAGATACTTTATATGATCAGGGGTCCGAGAAGAAATGGATCGGGCGAGCTGCTCGAATCTCGGCTTCCTAAGACCCACCCCGGGCGTGGATCATGGATGATCAAGGATCAATCGGGGCCCGGGGTTAAGGTCATTGGCTGTCGGATCGAGTGGGAAGAAAATGTCGAAGTCGGGTCGGTCACCATATCCGCGAGGGAAGAGGGTCCGCGGGGGAAGTTGACCGGGGTCAACAAACCCCCGTGGACCAATCAGAATCCACCAGGTCAAATTTATTTGTTTATTTATTTTAAAATAGTAAATGATGGAATTAAGAAAAACTTAAAACATAAAAAATATTTATTTTATTTTTTTCCATTTTTTGTGATTTTTAATTAATTTTTCAAAATAAAAATAAGGTAATTACATAATAGGGCTATATATAGGTATGTGTACAATATAGAATTTTTATTTTTGATTTTTAATTAGTTATTTTTGTGCATTTTTATTCCTATTTTATGTTTTATTTATTTATAGAATAAAATTAGGAATAAAAGGATATTTTGATTTTATTTTTATTATTTATATACAAGGGGTAAATAAATACATATGTACATATATATACATGGTATATATATACAATATTATTTTTGATTTTTAATTTTGTTCTTTTTGTTTTGTTTTTCTTTTAGTTATTTTTATTTTATTTATTTACACCATAAAAGATAGAGTATTTACAAATTTTATGGAAATTAATTTTATTTATTTATAAGGTGAAATAAATATAGAGATAAATGAGCTATGTACATGGTGACTATGTACAAGTGATCTATTTTTATTTTCTTTTTGATTTTTCTATTTTTATCTTGATTTTATATTTATAAATATATACAATATATACAAACCACTTTTATTCTATTTTTTAGAGGAAAATATATTTATTTTATTTACAGGTATATTTACACATATGAGTCCCTATCTCCCTTTTGGTTTTTATGCGGTCAGGCCCATGTGAGCCCTCCCTTGGGATTTAGTTGCTCAATATTTATTCTAAATATTTCCTCTTTTTCTTTTTAATCTTTATTCTTTTATTTTTACACAAAAACATGCTAATTATTACATTTTACACAATGCATGCTTTTGGTAATTATTTGTATTTACAGACATATACATGCATTTGCAAAGGTTTTTGTAGCTAAAATATAAGAATAAAGAGTGCTGAATGGGTATTCATCACTCCCCTATACTTGACTTTTGCTAGTCCCTTAGCAAACACTTATTTGAAAAAAAGAAGTGAAAAAGAACGAAAGAAAGAAAAAGAGGAGAATGCACATGGATTAAGGATGATTATTAAACTTGCCTTCATTAAATTGAAATATGGAGCTCGATCAGATCTTTGGATTATTGATGTGTCGGAACCTTATTTGGACTTAAGCATAAAACTCAACAGCCTTTAAGTTCCACCAATCTATGGACAAGACTCCTCAATAAACCAGATCAGAACAAGTCTACATACACAAACTCTAATGACCATGAATCTTTCCATGCAGTGTAAGTGATATGTAGCTCCCCACCTCAGAAGTAACAAAGAAACAACCTCCCCCAACCTGGTAACTCTAATGCATCGGTCTAGCAACTCTTTCTTCGAGAAGCGGGGTATTCCCTTCTAAGTTCAAGTGCAACCGGCTCAAGAAGAGGGGGAATAAGAGGTATAGACTTTTGGGAGCTCAACCAGTGTAGCTAAGTCTCCCGCTGCAAGCTTCATGAGATGTAACATGGATACCATAAGCTTTTGCTTTATTTGACTATATACACTCTGGTGGGGTTATTAAATTTTCAATCCTACCCACCACTTTTTTTTGGAGTTCTTTTTGCATTTTTTTTCAAGTGCATCTGTACAACATATCTACATGGTACATCATATATACAAGAAATTTTCCTCTTGAGCCAGTAGACTATCCCTCTTTTGAAGCTTTATTGCAACCCACGGCTTCTGTCTTTAGCCTTCATCACCACTAGACCAAGTTGAGACGCACTTCCTTCACTAGAAGAAGAAGAGAGGTTCCGCCTAGAAGTACTACCCTCATATGCTACCCCAAGCCAAAGGAAACTCCCTCCTCACCACCTCATCCGTGGAGAGCTATGTGTAAAGTGCTGGTACAAGTCAAGCCATTGTCTCTAAGAGTCATGCGTGTGTTGTTAAGTGTTCTACTTAGGCTCATCAAGATGACATATGCTCATAGCCTAGTGGACTCAAAGAATTAAGTCCTTATGGACATGAAAAGCCTTAACCCTAAGCCCTATAAGGTTTCTCTTGGAATTAGGTGGATTAAGATCTTAATCAAGCTCTATTTCCTAATTTAATTCCAGGCTTAGTTTAAATGTCAACTATCATCCAGGTAAACTATATACATATATACAAAGATGCTATTTACACATATTTACAATCATGAAAAATTTTTGAAAAATGTTTTGAAATCATGGATAGATGAATGCATGAAGTGCAAGTTTTGCAAAAGTATTTACGCACATTTACAAAATTTTTGCAAACTTTTGATTTTCAAAACATTTTGGAAAAATTTTGCACTATATACATAATTTTGATAAGAAAATATTTACACAAGCTTTACACAAAAGATTTTTGAAAACATTTTTACAAAAATAATTTGTACACTAGCTATGTATGTGTAATAAAAGAATGATTATTTACAGGAAATATTTTTTAATTTTTGTGATTTTTAGGGTTTTTATCCATTTTATTTATTAACACACTCACACAAAGTACGAGTTATGGCTAAAGTATATATGAAATATATAGACACCCCCCTATACTTAGCTCGAACGATGTCCTCAGAGTCAAGAGCGATGAAGAAGACATAACTCGTGCTTAGTATAGGGAAGTAAAAAGGAATGGCTATATACAGAGATGAATCAAAGAATAGAATGAGGAGAACTCGGTGGTGTCCCCCTATACTTAGGATCCAATAATCCTAAGTATAGCAAGCTGTACATGAAGGGAAATCCGAGTGAAGGATGTACAAAATCTACCCCCCTATACTTAGGGTAAAATAGCCCTAAGTATAGGCAGCAAAACAGGGGTAGAAAGACACGAAGAAAATTATGAATATATACACGAAGGAGGGCATCACTCCCCCTATACTTAAGGTGAAGAACCTTAAGTATGGGCAACAACAGAAGTGATGAAACAGAACGAAGAACAACCCGGTGTTTCAACCCCCTATACTTAGGATGAGCAATATCCTAAGTATAGCAAAGATAATCCTAAGCGAGACCTGGGGTGAAAATAAGAACGGAAGAAAGAAAGATCAAAGTAAGACGAAACACGTATATACAAAAGAGTACGATGTTGAGGTGCCTCTCAACAAACGCTAGATTTTACGCCCCTAACTGGGCGCAAAGGCTAGGATAATGCAGTATCAAGATTCAATACGGCATCGGTAAGGCGAATGTCGTACTGTCGTCGCAGTCTCGGTATGAGAACAACGACGAACTCAACAGTGTAAACAAAGACACCCAGGTATGCAATCAAGCGGGTGTCTGCTACCGGCCAGTAATATGGAAATAAGTGATCGGGATCCGGTAGCACAAAAGAAATCAGCGGCTCTGGGTCAGACTGGAGTGAGAGTATAGAGCCGAAGAAATCAAACGCGGAGAAGGATGGATCAGTAATGGAATCCTCCACGTTAATCAGTGTCTCAAATAGGTGTGGACAATCAAGATCAGGAGACTCTCTAAGCAGACTGATATCCGATGCATGAAATAGAATTAGATCAGGTAAATCATCGAATATCTCCAGAATGGGCTCGTCCTCGCGAGGGTCGTCGAGGTGAGAAGACTCAGAATCAGAATGATCTAAAGACTCGGTTTCGTGCTCCGCCAAATCGGAAACACTCTCAATAGGTGAAACCGAGTACTCATTGAGTGTGGCATTCTCCCGCAGATAACCCTCGGGGAGAAATGCAAGATCAGAAGTGACAAGAAGAGGATCAGGATCTCGATGGGCATCTGCGCTGCTAACCAGTATCCACTCGGTGCAACAGGCTGCATCATCATCAGAAGTGTAGTTGTCGGCAATCTGGAAGTGGGAGAAGGTACTGGTCAACACCACGGAAGCTGGAAAAGTGTCTGTTGCTGATCCTCGCTCTGCGGCTATGCTGGCTGCCAATTGGTCCTCAGCAGATATATCTGTCTCGTAAGAGTGGAGGAAAAAAGGCTCGAAGATGGGACTCTCTGTGTCTGTACTCTCAAAGTGGTGTCCCTCATCGAGCTGTGGCTACTGGGCTGAGTCCTGGTAGCTGTCTGCATCCAAGAAGCAACTCTGTAGAAAGGAAGCTGACTCCTCCCGGATTGGAATCTGAAGTGTCTGAATCAATGGCTGCAAAAGTGGGGGCTCCTCCGGCTCTTGGAGTATCAGAAGGTCTGATATCCAAGACTCGTCAACTAGGAACTCTGGGGCTGACTCGAACTCCAGCTGGAAAACCAACGGGAACTCAAGTAGACTATGGGTCCGATCCTCTGCTATGGCAGTCATCTCCTATGTCAGTGGTGCTGCATCATCCAAATCCTCGGGCTGGTGTGTAGAAACTGTATCATCATGTAAAGTGACACACCACACTGGTACAGCATCGTCCACATGTGTTGTTCCGACTACGGCATCTCGTGAAGAAGAACTCTGTGAAAGTAGCCTCGAGATGGTATCCAGTAGGTGAATGTCGGAACTGCGGTGTGAACCGCCACATGGTAATCACCAGTGCAAGCTGCTCTGCGGTCATCCCCCGCATGGAGATCTCTATCAGGTCTGTCACTGGAAGTCCGTGGTCGGGAAATCTCCTCAAGAGGTCAAGAAACCTCGGCCATGCATCCTGCAATGGCTCCTGGGGGTCAACTGAAAAGTCGGTGATCAAAGACCGCATGAAATCTGCTCTACGTGGAGGGAAGTATCTCTGTAGAAGCTCTCGGCGTAGATCTCCCCTCGTATCGAATGTCCTCCCCAATCGTCGGTGCCACCTCATGGCTCTGTCGTGAAGCATGAAGGGGAAGGTCCTGCTCATCAGCTCCTCTGCAGTGATATCTGAATATCTCTGTACTCTGCAAAACTCCTCGAATGCAGATAGGTGAAGATAAGGTTCCTCGTGCGCCTCTCCTGAAAATGTCGGCAGTCGCTGAATGTAATCCAAATCCAAGACGAATGGACCTAGTGTAGAAGATGTCTCAGCTCCCTGTGCTCTCTGCTCCTCCATCCTCCTGGAATAGGATCTGTCTGCTAATCTCCACTGCTCTCTCTGATCACCAACGGAGTGCGCTCTCAGCTCAGCAATAGCATCGTCCGGGTCTCGCATCTGCTCTATCTGGTATCCTCGGACGTCTCGCGCAGCATGCCTAGAGTAGGGAGATGAAAGGGAGGGAGGGAGCGGGAGGCAGGTCGGATATCCAACCTCCCTAGAAGGTGGACTGGAGTGATGGTCAGATAGTGAAGAAAAACCGCAAGAGTCGGCTCGAAGTGAGGGGGATCCATCATCCAGGGGTCAAGGAGAAGAAGAAGAATGAAGGGAGGGTGGGGGGAAGACAGAAGAAGAGAAGAAGATGGGGGAGGGCAGAAAGGATCTGGAAATCACACAAGATGGGAAAAAGCAAACCCCCGATTCACCTACGCACACGAGCTGATGACCGAAGGGGATCGGTCAATTATTGTCGATTTTATTTTAGGTGATCATTCAGTCTATCAGAGCGATTACGTGAGGTAATAGGAATCCGATATCTCTCAACCGACTGTCCCGTACAAAAGAGCCGGTAATCAGTCGAGAAAGATCGGATGGCTCTATCCTAAGGTGCGGATCACTCTCTCGCTCATCCAAACCAAACAAGGAGGGGGTTACTTTCCCCAAGACAGATTTTTAGTGAAGTGTCTTTTAGGTCAAGTGTGATTAGCAGTCTCGATTTTATTGTTTTGTTTTTAGGTATTTTTCAATAAAAACAAACGCCTAACAAATTTTTCGGTTCTCCTGGTTATTAAGTCCAAAACAGGGGGAGAAGACGAAAAAACCGATGCGCGATAAATCAATGATGCATGCAAAGATAGAAATGCGTACCTGTCTCCAGCACTCTACATGCAATATGATCCGCGCAGAATTAGAAGACAGAAAATAAACTACCTATATGGTGCAGGTGGAAAACCGAGTCCCTAAACAGCAGTGCTACTCGAAGAACGGCTAGCCGACCACCAACCTCCAATCCAAAGAGTCCGGTCCAGACCCACCCCCCCTCTTCTCGACAGGTCGAGTTCAGGAGTAGCGCTTGACGGGGCGGGCTTGCAGCGCGTAGGCTCGGAAGTTATGGAACGGCTATTTTATTATCTTTTTATTTTTGGTCCAATTACCGATCTATAGGTGCAGGCAGATATATTAGGGTATTTGGATCCTAATTTTTTTACGTCACAATCAAGCAGAAAATCCTACGCCTAGGGGCTCGAAAATCCGCGTGAAACTGGAAAATGCAGGAAAGAAATAAAACCGCGAGTAAAACCCCGAATAGTCTAAGTGTCTGTCTGAGTGTCTTGTCCCTGTATTATTACAACAATTGTTCAAATAGAGCTGGAAGTAAATCCTAATCTAAACTATACTACTCCGTGGCTCCCGTGCTCCTGCTTGCTCCTCGCGTCCTCCTGCGAATCTGTAAAGAAGAGAGCCGCCTCCAGTTCCTGCGGTTGCTCGGCTTCCGAAGAAAGCCACCTCGGTCCTCGGGCCCTTGCAAGAAAACAAACAGAACGTCGGACCAGATTATTTAAACCATTATGCAAATAAATGATATATATACAAAATATGCACAAAAAGCCGTGGAAAAGAAAACCGCGGAAAAATCGAAAACAGACTACTAAGCCGTGCTCCCCGACAACGGTGCCATTCTGTTGACACGCCTGACCACTCAGGTAAAAGGTAATCTAGGGTCGTTGCGACCCGAGTAGCCAAGCGGTATCAATCAAGAAAAATAGACCACCAAATACGATAAGAATCAATCAAAACCAAAGAGCGGTCTCGCTATTAGATTAATATGGTATAGCGACCAGGGTCGAACACAAGGAGCACGTGATGGCATTGCGGCCTACGAAGTAGTCTCAAAAAGGAATAAAATGAAATAAAATTCTTTTTGGTGGATTTTTAATTGTTTTTAATTTTTTTTAGATTTTTGAATAATTAAGAAAATAAGGAAAACAAATAAACAAGCCAACACAACAAATTATTTAATGCATCAAAAATCACTCAAAAATTCAAATAAAAATGTTTTTGTGTATTTTATGATTTTTATTGTTTTTGGTTAATTTTTGGTATTTTTATGATTTTTATTTAATTTTCTAAAAATAAAACAATGCAAGAAAATGAAGGTACTGTCTAGCCGAGCTTGAGGGACTTAGATAAAATATCTAAAAGCCCCTAATAAGCCTGGAGGTAATTTTCCTGTAAAGAGAAAGAAACAAGGAAAATTTAGGCACCACAATTATTATTTTTGGATTTTTAGATTATTTATTAGAATTTTTATGAGCTTTTTAGTATTTTGTAACTTTTATGAGTTTTCTATAATGAAAAGTGACCAAAATTGGTCAGAAAATCAAACAAGGCAAAAGACCCAGAAGCTATTTTTTGTTTAATTTTTAGATGAGTTTTAATATTTTTTTGTGATTTTTCAAGTCAGACAGTGAAGAAAATACGTGTTTTTGAATTTTTAAAAATAGTAAATGAAATCAAAAATGTCCCCAAAAATTCTAGAAAATTTTCATCAAATTTGGAGTAAGTTTGATATTTTATTCAAAATTAAAACCTAGGTACAGTGCACAGGGGACCTGTACGCAAATATCCAAAGCTCTAGGGGGTCCGGTGCAAAATTCCCAAGTATCCACGTGCAAAGCACGTGACCTAGGGCACTCAGGGACCTATTTGCAAGAAAAATTAAGTCTTTGGGCTGTTTAGTAACTCGTACTAAAAGTCCAGGGGCCTCAGTGGAAATTACCCACTATATAACGAACATACATAATAAAACCATTCATATGGGCATATTTTCAAATATTGAAAACATAAATTCATTTAGTAACACCCTGAAACATAAAGCCCATACATGCAAATAACCCTCAAATTCACGTGACGATGCACGTGGTCCACGTAGACAGGGGCATAAATGCAAATATTAGAAACAGTAAGGTCCACAATGCAAATTGCCCAACGGAAATGAAGGTTCAAAAATATTTACAGGACTATCTAGTAAATGTGAAAACTAGAGGGGACTACGAGAAATTTACCCCTTCATTAAATGTCGACGGCTGGATGAGCGCCACGTCAATGATCGGACGGTGGAGAGAAGAGGGCGCGCAACAAAGCAGCCTTAGGCGCAATCGAACGGCAGAGAGCCTCCCACATGTAAGATTTAACGGTTACGGTACACTGTGAGGAATCCGTCGCTGGATCGACGGCTAAGACGAGGGCACGTGGAAGATCGGACGGTGATCGCTCAAATGCGCCTCCTCGTATGATCGTGCGGTCTTGATCGATCCTCCTGAAGATCGGGCGGTGGCTGCTACTCCTCAACTCAAAGGCTGTGATTAAATCTGGAGCGAGGGCTTTGATCGGACGGCAACTGGACGCTCTCCAAGAACTCGACGCCGACAAGCTTGGCCGGGCCAATGCGCGCGGTGGAGACGTCCTCTGAAGCTGCTGAGGCGTGGAATAGATTCGTCTCGATGGTCCGCAGCTGCTGGTGAGCTCTGATGGGACCGAGAAGTCGGAGAGACTCCTGACGGTGAGGAAGACCTGGAGCTGCTGTGCTCGAGCCTTGGACCTCCAGATGAGGTCCTTACGACGATCTGACCTGCACAAGCAAAACACGGGGTCGAGGGCAAACTGCCTCGACCCGTCAGAGCAAGCAGCATGTGAAGGATGAGGCGGTATGAGGTCGTCCGACGAAGCGGTGGCGGAGGAGGACGACAACCCTGCTCCGGGACGAGTCAGGGGGAATGGAAGGTCCGAGAAGGTGGAGAGGAAGCTCGTGAAGGTGATGGTGGTGTCGGATGGGCAAGTGGATGGACGGAGACGAAGGGCAGAGGCGGCGGAGCTACTTCTATCGGAATCGAAAAATCCTAATCTACGCTAAACTAAAGGCTAAGAAGGCTACGTGGTGGAGGCTATCGACTGGGCTGAAGCTCGGGGAGCTTCTGGGTCATTGCCTGCAAGGGGTCGTCGGCTCCCCGAGGCTGAGCGCGCTTGCAGCGGCGCACGGCGGCGAAAGCCGCCGGATCAGTGGCTCCCGGCTTCCCGGGCCTCGCTGCTACTCCCACTCGCTTCGCTGTCACTCAGGCAAGGTCGAGGAGGTCACAGGCATCGAGGGGGAGGTCCAAAGATGCATGAAAAGGTCGCCGGAGAAGATACTTTATATGATCAGGGGTCCGAGAAGAAATGGATCGGGCGAGCTGCTCGAATCTCGGATCCCTAAGACCCACCCCGGGCGTGGATCATGGATGATCAAGGATCAATCGGGGCCCGGGGTTGAGGTCATTGGCTGTCGGATCGAGTGGGAAGAAAATGTCGAAGTCGGGTCGGCCATCAGATCCGCGAGGGAAGACGGTCCGCGGGGGAAGTTGACCGGGGTCAACAAACCCCCGTGGATCAATCAGAATCCACCAGGTCAAATTTATTTGTTTATTTATTTTAAAATAGTAAATGATCGAATTAAGAAAAACTTAAAACATAAAAAATATTTATTTTATTTTTTTCTATTTTTTGTGATTTTTAATTAATTTTTCAAAATAAAAATAAGGTAATTACATAATAGGGCTATATATAGGTATATGTACAATATAGAATTTTTATTTTTGATTTTTAATTAGTTATTTTTGTGCATTTTTATTCCTATTTTATATTTTATTTATTTATAGAATAAAATTAGGAATAAAAGGATATTTTGATTTTATTTTTATTATTTATATACAAGGGGTAAATAAATACATATATACATACATATACATGGTATATATATACAATATTATTTTTGATTTTTAATTTTGTTCTTTTTGTTTTGTTTTTGTTTTTGTTATATTTATTTTATTTATTTACAGCATAAAAGATAGAGTATTTACAAATTTTATGGAAATTAATTTTATTTATTTATAAGGTGAAATAAATATAGAGATAAATGAGCTATGTACATGGTGACTATGTACAAGTGATCTATTTTTATTTTCTTTTTGATTTTTTCTATTTTTATCTTGACTTTATATTTATAAATATATACAATATATACAAACCACTTTAATTCTATTTTTTGAGGAAAATATATTTATTTTATTTACAGGTATATTTACACATATGAGTCCATATCTCCCTTTTGGTTTTTATGCGGTCAGGCCCATGTGAGCCCTCCCTTGGGATTTAATTGCTCAATATTTATTCTAAATATTTCCTCTTTTTCTTTTTAATCTTTATTCTTTTATTTTTACACAAAAACATGCTAATTATTACATTTTACACAATGCATGCTTTTGGTAATTATTTGTATTTACAGACATATACATGCATTTGCAAAGGTTTTTGTAGCTAAAATATAAGAATAAAGAGTGATGAATGGGTATTCATCACCGCCCAAAGTGACCTATGTCTTAGCTCAACAAGTAAATGGCAGGGCTTGCCAGAAACGAGGCGAAAGGGAGATGTACCCTAAGGAGTCTTGAAGGACGTCCTATATGCCCACAAGACAGAGTCCAAAAGATGTTACCAGTCCTTTCGGTCAGGGCGGACGACCTTCTGCAATATAGTCTTGATCTCCCTATTCGACACTTCAGCAAGACCATTGGTCTGAGGGTAATACGGTTAGCTACTTGATGGTCTATGTTGAACTCGCTAGCAAGGGCCTTTACCTTGTCGTTGACGAATTGAGACCCCCCGTCAGAAATCAACACTCGAGGTACCCCAAACCGTGAAATGATATTCTTCCTAAAAAATTTGCAAATAGTCCTAGCATCTGCGGTTCGGACGGGGATGGCGTCAACCCAACGACTCACATAATCAACGGCCAACAGAATGTACTCAAATACCTTACTCCTAAGGAATGGACCCATGAAATCGATGCCCCATGCATCAAAAACCTTACAGAAGTGAATGGGCTGCATTGGCATCATATCACGCTGTCCACAAGTTCCCATCCTCTGATAGTCAGTACACTTCTTCACAAACTCATCAGAGTCCTTGAAGAGAGTAGGCCACCATAGGCCGGATTAAAGCACTTTCTGTGCCGTTCTCCTCCCAGAGTGATGTCCTCCTGCCTCAAGCTTGTGGCAGTAAGTGAGGATGCTATGGTGCTCCTCCCGAGGAATGCACCGACGCCAGATGCTATCCCCTCCTTCATGATAAAAGACGGGATCCTCCCAATGGTAAAACTTTGCCTTCGTGAGGAAGATCTCAAGTTTCTGCTTGGGCCTATCTTTTTTTACATTTTTTGAATTAAAAGTTTGAGGGATTTACTTAATATGTTGAGGGGAATAAGTGTTTCAAATTTCATGTAAAATAAACATTCCTAACATCATCTAAAAGGGGTCGATTTCAGCAATTCTGAGACCGTTAAATTTTGGTAGTCTTGATGGAGATGATAGAAGTGTCGAATTAAGTTGAATTTGGAATGAAAACATGGTGATACATGGTGATCTAAATTCCCCAAAGTTTCATTTAAAAAAATAAAAAAATGAAAAATTAGACCGAGTGTAGGGAATTTCCTGCACCCGCCGGTGTAGGGTCCTTTTTCCCATATATATATGGATAGATTTAGATAATTTTTATACGCTTCTTTGCTAGCAATATAATATCAAATACAAAATTTTTTAAACAATTTAAAGAGTAACATAATGAAATATCAACAAACCACAATTTACATGTAACCACATAACATTTAACAACAAAAGTTAAATCATTTGTACCAGTTATTTGTCTCCATTGAATACATATTTGACTTTTTTATTTACTAAAAGAGATTAATCATTTATTGCGTGAAAAATCTGAAGATTGAAATTGAGGAGAATTTTTTACATGCTTTAGCAGATTTTTCTTACATTTGTTCCCTTACATTTTTGGTTTCATTCGCGAATCTCAAAGAATATACATGTTATGAGGTATCTTTGTGTTTATAGCAGTAGCCCTTGATCCTTTTCCAAGTTGGACTTCTCAATTTCTCTAAAATATTTATGAGGTATCTATAATATTTATATTTTTATTTATATTTTTGTATTTACACGTACCATTCCGAGAAGAGCAAGAAGAAGAAGTAGGAGTCATTTCCTTTTACTTATTATACAAGGAGAGAGGAGAACGCGATGAAGGATTTAGATCTGCTCGATCGATACATATGATCATAGAGCTTCATGAAACAAGTGGATATGATGGATATGATTGACATTGTGATTGATCGTGCGTTGATCGAATTCAGATACTCTGTGCTTCGTGGGATTAGTTTCTTGTTTTAGTCGACGATTAACAATGCTAGATCATTTGAGGATCTTCATGCGAGTCTCTAGTGGGACTAAGGAGCTTCTTTCCATGATTGATTGATCTTCTCACGCCACTGGTTTGTACTATGGAAGACATGCGATGAGGAGAGTTCATCACTTATCATTTACCTCTGCTCCTCTAGTAGCAGACATGGTCGATCGAGTGATGGTATCAGCTCATCATCGCAGCTAATCTTAATTAAATTAAAATCTAGATAAATATATGTAAATACTTAAAAAATTAATGTGTACAAGAGGTTAATTAACATGAAAAAACACATAATTATTATAATACATGGAAAAATATCAAAGATAACGATGATTTTGTAGAATATATATTGATATTTACTTTTCAAATAGATTATGTGAGTGTAACTTGTATTAAGTAATAAAAAGTGCATAGAAAGTATAATGGTCCATTGGACATCATTAATATGATTTAATTCTGTTAATAGGTTTTATACAAAATGTTTGAAAATATGCAAATTAGATAAATAAAAATAATATACTATAATATTGAAATACATATTAATAAACCTAAGAATCACTGGGACAAGTATATTCAAAATGGAATTTCAAACAACTTTCGTGAAAAGAACTTTATCAAAAATGATTAGAAACTACACTTTGGACAACTCATCGAACCATGAAAGTAAATGACTATGGACATATTCATATCAGATACATCATTGTATTTATTACATATATATATATATATTTGACGTTTGTATCCATATTTGTTTTAAGGATTTTACCCAATAGAACATATAAACTTTGTCAATTATCTCCTCGATCTTTAAAACAATGTATTTTCCTCCTCAACTCCGTAAACTTGGTAACTCTTACCGTATAGACCCAACGGTTAACTCCCATCTATTTGGCAGTTAAAACTAACCGGATTCTATGAATTTTTTTCTATAATACCCATTTAGTTTCTTAAAATTACAAAAATCTCATCCCTTCTCCCTGATGCCTCTTCCACGACATCCCCTCCCCTCCCCCATTCTGTCCCTGACCTCCCTTCCTCTGACCTCCTTCTTGACCTCCCCACTCCTCCCATCAATCTCCCAGACCACACCTCACCCCCTACGCCTCCGCTCGCCCAGGCCTCCTCCTTGACCTCCCATCCGCCTCCGCCTGACCTCCCATCCGCCTCCGCCTGACCTCCCATCCGCCTCCACCCAACCTCCCCTCCCCTAGCCTCCTCCTTGACCTCCCTTTCCCCTCCCATCGACCTCCACCCACACCCCCTCATACCCTCCACCTCTGCCCGCTCGAACCTCGCGTGACGTCGCCTTGTGTCCAAGCTGCCTGCTTTGACCTCGTATACCACAACACCTCACGCGCCCTCACTGCGCATCTCCCATCATCGCCTCCTGGGCCCTAACCGTGCACATCCTACTGCCCCATGCACACTCTTGCCATGCACCTCCTGTGTGTGTAGCCCTCGGCTTTGCCACCGGCACTTGTACACTCAACCCTCCTTCACACCGAGAATCACACACCCGGATCTCCTCTCAGTTTACATGCCTTCACGCAAGGTATCTCTATCATGCATCTCCGGGTTACCATCTCATGTTGTGTGACTCTGGCCCTTCTGGAACCATCGTTATCATTCAGAGGATTTTGGTTGACCCCTCATCCCCTCCGCCTTCGCCGGCCTAGGCTTCCCCTGTTGGAAATGCGAGCCCACAGCGAGCCATTATGCAATAAATGTTATTGCACATATCATTCCCTGATCTGAAATGAAGAATGAATAATTTGTATAATATGTCCCTTAGTACAATTAGGGTTATGTACCATGGCCATCTTAATAATCATACAGCTGTTGATTCAACTGTTGAATCATAGAGGCTGGTGCTTGGTTGAATATCTAAAGAGTTAGATTGAGGACTCATCAAGCACCGTCAAATGATTATTAAGAGATGATCTCCAGCCTGAGTAGGAGATGGCAATCCCATCTCTGAAGGCTGATATCTGACTGACCTCTTGATGCAGGTCCTCTGTATAGGAATAGAGATTCGGAGGTGTCAGATTAGTTAGGTCAAAGAGTTGACTTAACGAGATCGAGATAACCAAAGTCCTATATCATATGCTGTCATGATATAGGCACACATCCTCTGACCGGAGACATATGTGTTACTATATGTCTGAGTGTGTACATTTGGCAGACCAATAGGTTGATGACCTAATCAAGGTCTATACACCGACGCGCTGGTGTGCACATAAGGGCATATGAGTAATACGATCTCTCAAAGGGATCATACAGGTTCAGTACTGAATTGGAAGACATGAGCTCACTCATGAGATATTGGGATGAATCAAATTCCATGCGCATGGTCGTCTCGCTTTGGAAGCTTGACTGAATTTGTAGGTTTGATATATACTTTTAGTATATGGTCAAGACCTAGGTATAATATACGCTTTTGGAAAGTGTATGATTGATACCAACTCCCAATGATCGAATGAGAAACTTACTGATAAAACCATGAAGTAGACAGTATAAAGTTGATCCGATACTTCGGGTTTAGTCTGAGTCTTCCAGTATGCAGGATGTACAGGTATTGGGAATACCTGAGGGTGATTTGATCATAAACGATTGTATAACCATGAGGCTTCCATTCCTAGGGAGTGATGAAACGGGTCTAGATTTTAGTGACTCCTCTCAGTAGAGAAGTGATCTGATCTTGGTCCAAGTGTTGGACATTGATCTGAATGTGATTCAGATACAATGAGAAGATTAGATTTACGGTCTTGATTTAATCAAGCATCTATGAGAGGCCTGCGATCTGGATTTGAGATATGATCTCAATATCCATGTCACTATACGTGGAACAATACAATCGCCCTGTCCTTATCTCCAAGTATCTGCGGAGAGATTGCATTATTCTTGAAGGGTTCAAGAATAATTCCATAAGATCTAAGCAATGAAGAAATAATGATTAAATGTGATTTAATCATCTTGATGTGTGAAGAAATTATCCAATTTAATTAAATGTGATTTAATTAATGTGGATAAGAATAATGTGGATAGAAATATCCAATTATTCATAATATATTATAAATGTGATTTATAATGTATTAGAGAGAGTTAATTATAATTTATATGTGTTGATTAATTATTATGTGTATTGGATACATATTGTGTAATTAATTAACAATATGAATTATATGTTGTTTTGGGTTGTGAATATGATTCACAATTTTTCCCTGGCAAGAATGCAATATTCTCAAAGATAATTGTGAATTATTTTTTGGAGAATAAAACCCAATAAATTTGTTGCAAATAAATAGGAGAGAAATCCAAGGAGATATGCAATCTCATGGAAATCCATGAGATTGCTCTCCATTGGGAAACAAGTGGGCGGCACCCAATTCCTATATGGAATGGGTGGCCGTCCCCTCTTGATTGCACATGGAGATTTGATCTCCATGTATATTCTCTCCTTATTTGTTGGGATGATTTAGGAATAAATTATATTTGATTTTTTCAAATATATTTTGACCTAAATTTGTTGCTTTTGACAACAACAATCTTGGCCATTGGATTGACACAAATCAATCTCACCCATTGATTTTATGTGTCCCATGGATTGAGATCCATGGATCCCAAAACCCTATAAATAGAGAGGCATACTATGCTCTCTAAGGACTTGAAATATTGGAGCTCTCTCTCCCTCATTTCTTCATACACGCCAGCCCTCTCTCCCTCTCTTGTTGGTGGCCGTCCACCATACCCTAGAGAAGGGAACCGTCGTCGCCTTCGCCACCGCGCCGCCGCTTGGACGTTCTTCAGTTCTCCGTCTTCTTGGAGAGTTCCTCTCACGAAGGAGACGTTTGATCTCGTACGATGAGATCAGGAGCAACCACGCTTGAATCATCTTCTTGGATTGCGAGGACAACGCGGTTCATCCCCGTGCTCGCAAGCAGTCTCGCCGACGATCGGACTTGAGACAGGAGGTCTCTTTCTTTAGAGACTTGATCAACCATGCTTCAAGAGGTATTGCATTATACTTGTTGTGGTTATAGATGAAACGATCTGAGAATGGTTCTCGGATCATGTGGTTTCATCGAATAAAATTTTTTAAATTCCGCTGCACCGAACAACTAGTACGACTAGTCGTTCTTCGTCGTATCCGATACGACGATCACGCTTCCGTGATGCGCTTGAGGATAATTCTATATCCTACAAGTGGTATCAGAGCCTTAGGTCGACGGTTTCGAATATGATTCGAAAAACCTAGGACGACTTGGGTTCGTTAAGGTCGCGAAAGTTTTTATCGCATTTGATTTCGCAGATCTGTTTAGTAAATAAATTCGGCACTGTTTAAATTGTTTAAACACGAATTTAATACTTGGATTTTGTTCCCCATTAAATAAGGAAACCATAGGATCTGAGTTTACCTAAATCGAATTTCGTATGCTCTAGATATGGTTATTTTAATGAACGTGTATGCACTATTGCGGGAACTGTAGATCTGAACGTGATTAAAATGTTAATTACTGTTTATAATTGCCTCGAAATGCGTGTAACATCACTTGGATTCTGTCCTAAATCAAATTAGCAATCTATGAAAATTGATTTTGTCTAATTTGGATTTAATATGATTGAGATATGCTAATTTTAGTAAGAAGGGGTCACTGCTGAAATTACAGTCCTAATCTAGAACCAAGTGATTGTCAATTAGTGAAATTAATTGTTAATTTCGTGAAATAATCATGAAAAATATTTGTGAAATATTTGAAGATGATTATTTACATAATTGACTTGGCCTCAACCAATTAATTGATTAGATTTGATCTAAATCTTAATTGGAAACACATTCATCAAACTTAATGTTTGATTGGTAATTGTCATTTAATCATTTAGTGAAATTAAATTGTTTAATTTCCTAGAATAATTGTGCATAAATATTTGTGAAATATTTGATGATAATTATTCCCTTAAATGACATTGCCTTAACCAATAATTGATTAAGATGTGATCTAAATCATAATTGGAAACCACAATCTTTCAAACTTGATGCTTGAATAGGATTTGGGAATTTGTCTAGCAAGTTTCCTTATAATAAAAAATGTTTTGATTATTACTATATGATACAATTTCGGTTGAAGAACCGATGATCATCTCAAGTACAAATTAATCAATTTGGCATTATCCTTTCCCGAGGCGGATATGGTGCCTAGTCGGAGAGCATTGGGGTTGCGGGTTGCAACGTATGTGGTCCGTCCCACTCTCGTCGGTACTGGCCATGACAGTGGGTAGGGCCGGGATAATGTCCGAGGGATTAAGATGTATTTTTCTAATTATTAAATTTCGAATTAATACGTATTTTGAGATATTACCATATATGTATTCAAGTAAAATAATCAAGTTTGATTGATTGAATTGGATTGATAATTAATTTAATATGATTAAATTGATTATGTCCAATTGAAATACTCTAATATGATTAGAGCTAATAATTCCCTTGGAAGAATTAATTATGTGAATGTGATTCACGATAATTAATTAAAAAAATTTGAATATGATATGGAGGATCACATAAGTGACATCCATGGTCTCCCGTCAAGGCGGAGGGTTCCGTCGCCAGGGATTGCATGTGGGAGACGCCTGTCCGAAGTGACAGCTCCTGTATGCAAGCGCATCTGGATCGGGCTCGTCGCTTCTCGAAAGAGTAAGGACGTATGCGTAGTGACCCCAGTATCGGGTCCTCATATTATTGGGGCGATATTGGATTGCGCATAGCGAGTTGTATTCCTGTTGACGGTTGGTTCAATTAATGACGGGTCAACATCGCCTTAGGGGTGGTGGGCCCGGGTGTTAAAGACCGAATTGGGAGATGCAAGTTGGACTTGGAAGGCGGAATGTGTTCCCGTTTTTTTATCCGAGTTGTAGGTTCTCATATTATTGGGATGCAACAAAGATAAGGAAGGAGATCCCAGATCTTGCTTGAGATATAATGGTAAGTATATCTCTTACATTGAAAGTGATTAAGGGAATGAACTTTCAATGTTGACATGGCAAGACAACTTTGATATAAAAATTCCTAAATCAAAGTAAAATATGTATATATAAATACATACATCTATGCAAATTTCTTATTTCAGATAATCCTTCATTAAAACCCACTCAATGATATACTCAATAATAACCAGTAAAATATCATGGATTGGACTCATAATCCAGATATTGTACATGCAAATGAACACATAATGTATGTGGTTGCAATATGCAAGTTTCCTCATAATAGTGAGGAATGACAATTAAATAGATGATAGGACTACAACCCTAGGGTTTGTGTGTCTCTATAGTCTTGGTATCATCAAATGTACTTTGGAAGTGACATGTTGATGATGATCATGATTGTCATATAATCCTTATAAAATCAATGAAGATTTTCTGGTATACATATGTGCTCTTGACATTTAATCATGAGTGACATGGTCCTCTGCATCATGTAGAATGGTAGCTCTATAAAGAGATGATGTATTCAAATTGTTTGAGTACCTACCTGAACCTATGTTTTATGAGTTTAGATGGATGTAGATGATGAGTGTCATTATTCTACTGTCTATACTCTAGTCATTCATGAAGCTTCATAGTATTCATATTGTGTGAATTTAATGAAGCATAAATAAATGTTGAAATACTCTTATTTTGAATTTTTTTTGAATTTATTGTAAGAGATCCTTAATCTTAAGCAATGGTTGCTTATAGATAAAGGGAGCGCAATGGAAGCATGGGTTGGACCCAAGAAAGAAGGAAAGTCAAAGAGTTGACTGGACTTCTGTGACTTCCATGTGACATCCAAAGAGTTGGATGAATGCCAATACTGTAATAAGTTGATGTGTTGATAGTATGGCTATCAAGTCTGTCTAGAATCCTTAGAAAAGGACTCGGATGGAGCATCAGAATAATCTACATAAATCATTGATATTGACCTACTTATTGAATAAGATAAAGTCAAATAATTGTATCTCAATCTTCTGATGACATTTGCAATGGGCTGCATATGTTTTAGAAGACTGGAAAATTTGATCTTAAAGGTTTATAGTTGTCCACATGAATATTGATGCAATTGTTGCAACAATCTCTGTTGGAATGATAGACTTGTTAATTTCAATGGGAGATCCCTTAGTCGTAGAGAATGTCTCTATAACCTAGATATAAGAATACACTCATTGTTTGTTTCTAAATGTTGGAAATAAACATGAATTCTGAGATAGAACTATCATAAAGAGTTATGATGGAAATATTTCAGATAGTAGTCTAAAATCTAGTGGACTCCACTAAATTAGAAAATTAATGAATGGTTCATTAATATTTCTAAATACTGAAATTAAACCTTAAGATCAATAGGAGGATCAAGATCATTTGACAATGATCTAGCATCGAGCCTTGGACATTTGTCTATCGATTTGATCAATAGACTAGTAAGAGATGAAACTTTAGAATGTCTAAAATTTCAAAAGTTACATACTTATGAATGTTGTATTCAAAGTAAAAATGTCCAATACACCCTTCTTCGGGAATGGTGTAAGATGCCAAGGTATTCAGGATCTCATACCTATTGATGTATGTGGATCATCTATATCATAGTAAACATTGTGGATATGTGATATCTATTGATGATTGTATGATATGAGATTTCTTCTCTTCACCTAAGAAACCTTTGAAATGTTCAAAGATTTCATTAATTTTGGTTTAGAACCAAAGTTTGAAGGAAGATAAAATGAATTTGATCTAATCTAGGTAGCAAGTACATACTAGATAAATTCGAAGAATACCTTATGGAGATATGAATATCATTTCTATCTCAATCCTTCTAACACACTTTAACTCAATAGAGTTATAGGGAGATACAATTGGATCATGTGTGACATGATTCAATCAGTGATGAAATTTTAGCATAAATTCCTCTTAGTATCCGGGTATATATGTAGTAGAGACTGCATATAATTCCATGCAAGTAAGCTGGAATTGAGCACTTGAGAGTGCTGCTTCATTAGGAAAATAAAGGATGGTATTGGATACCTACTTTATAACCTTGAGATTCTTAAAGTATCTCATCTCTAAGAATGTGATTCTTAGAGGTTGAGACTCTTGAGAATCAAGATGAAAATGAAGTGTAGGAACTCATTTATAATGAGACTCCTGAAATTGGAAACTAAAAGGACAATTAAAGATGAAACACTAATACCTCTTCAAATGAGTTTGATGAAGGATTCCATGTGTTAGAGAAATCTGACAATGATCGAACTTCATGTGATGAAGCTTCTGAAGATCATAGCATGGATAGATGGATAGCAATAAAAGTCTAATGTAGACTTCATATACAAGTGTTGTATATGGACCCTCGAGGATCCACCTATATGGATAATACCTGTAGAGGTGTAAATGGATCTTCAAGAGAAAGGGAACCTGATGAGAAGGTAGAGACCTTCGAAGCATGGTTTATAGCCATGAGCTACACACTGGAAGAGAAGACATTGCTTGCAATGAGACTTGCTCTTCGGTGACCATGCTTAAAACCGTCAGAATATTGCTAACCTTAGCTACACAACTTGACTATTGCATCTTCAAGATGTAAGTCAATATTGCATTCCTCTATGAATACCTCTTTGAGGATATTCACATGAAGTAGCCCCAGGGCTTCATGGTTGAGGAAAGCAAGGTGTGCAAGCTAAGGAATCCATCTATGGACTCAAATAAGCTTCTTGAAGTTGGATCATAAGATTTGATGAAATTATAAATGTTATGATTTCAGGTAGAATCTTGATGAACCATATGAAGCTTAGTGGGAGTGCTTTTGTGTTCATCGTGCTAAATGAAGATGATATCCTAATCATTTGGAATGATATAAGGATAATAATGAGTGTTTTTATAGACTGGCTATTCCATATCTTGAAATATGATTTCAAAGATACCTCTTAGATCTTAGTTCTGAAGTTGTTCAGAAACAAAGAGAAGAGGATATTGGGACTGTCACATTTATAGTACACCTTGGACATATTCTATTCATAGAAATTCCAAGAAAGGCTTCCATCCCTTAAGATATGGTACTGACCTATCTAAAGGGATAGCACCTCAAAGAGTTGAGGAAGTGAATGCTAGAACTACTTGCCCTTGGGCATCAGTTCTGAGAAGCCGGGTGTGTGCTAGATGTGTACAAAAGCCAGATGGCTGCCATGCAGTGGGAGTAGTAAATTGTTACTAATCCTACTATGGAAATAAAACACTTGGTTGCAGTAACAACAAAATCTTCATAGATGACAAGATTTTTTGAGATAGTAATCTCAAAGTCTTATCTTCAAAAGTTTAAGACTTTATAGATAGTGATCTAAAAGGTCTTAACTAAAGATACCGTAGGAGATAGAGATCTCAAGAAATAAGGATATTCTTATAAGGATTATGGAAATACTGGTTATGATAATTGTTAAGCTGTAGTGTCAAGGACACTATAACTAACAAGATTGAGTATTAGTTACATAAGATACAACATTCGCATTGGATGCGAGCACTGTTATTGGGGATATGCAAGTGCCGTAAAAGGACTTGGCGTAGTCTCGCGGGAACAGAGTGACTGATCAGCTTACCTAGCTATTTTCTAAATAGCCTATGATTGTCACATAAGTGCGGGTTTAAATGATTAGCCCATTAATGGCTCTTTGGGCTAGTGGGAGATTGTTGGAAATGCGAGCCCACGGCGAGCCATTATGCAATAAATGTTATTGCACATATCATTCCCTGATCTGAAATGAAGAATGAATAATTTGTATAATAGGTCCCTTAGTACAATTAGGGTTATGTACCATGGCCATCTTAATAATCATACAGCTGTTGATTCAACTGTTGAATCATAGAGGCTGGTGCTTGGATGAATATCTAAAGAGTTAGATTGAGTACTCATCAAGCACCGTCAAATGATTATTAAGAGATGATCTCCAGCCTGAGTAGGAGATGGCAATCCTATCTCTGAAGGCTGATATCTGACTGACCTCTTGATGCAGGTCCTCTGCATAGGAATAGAGATTCAGAGGTGTCAGATTAGTTAGGTCAAAGAGTTGACTTAACGAGATCGAGATAACCAAAGTCCTATATCATATGCTGTCATGATATAGGCACGCATCCTCTCGACCGGAGACAGATGTGTTACTATATGTCTGAGTGTGTACATTTGGCAGACCAATAGGTTGATGACCTAATCAAGGTCTATACACCGGCGCGCTGGTGTGCACATAAGGGCATATGAGTAATACGATCTCTCAAAGGGATCATACAGGTTCAGATACTGAATCGGAAGACATGAGCTCACTCATGAGATATTGGGATGAATCAAATTCCATGCGCATGGTCGTCTCGCTTTGGAAGCTTGACTGAATTTGTAGGTTTGATATATACTTTTAGTATATGGTCAAGACCTAGGTATAATATACGCTTTTGGAAAGTGTATGATTGATACCAACTCCCAATGATCGAATGAGAAACTTACTGATAAAACCATGAAGTAGACAGTATAAAGTTGATCCGATACTTCGGGTTTAGTCTGAGTCTTCCAGTATGCAGGATGTACAGGTATTGGGAATACTTGAGGGTGATTTGATCATAAACGATTGTATAACCATGACGCTTCCATTCCTAGGGAGTGATGAAACGGGTCTGGATTTTAGTGACTCCTCTCAGTAGAGAAGTGATCTGATCTTGGTCCAAGTGTTGGACATTGATCTGAATGTGATTCAGATACAATGAGAAGATTAGATTTACGGTCTTGATTTAATCAAGCATCTATGAGAGGCCCGCGATCTGGATTTGAGATATGATCTCAATATCCATGTCACTATACGTGGAACAATACAATCGCCCTGTCCTTATATCCAAGTATCTGCGGAGAGATTGCATTATTCTTGAAGGGTTCAAGAATAATTCCATAAGATCTAAGCAATGAAGAAATAATGATTAAATGTGATTTAATCATCTTGATGTGTGAAGAAATTATCCAATTTAATTAAATGTGATTTAATTAATGTGGATAAGAATAATGTGGATAGAAATATCCAATTATTCATAATATATTATAAATGTGATTTATAATGTATTAGAGAGAGCTAATTATAATTTATATGTGTTGATTAATTATTATGTGTATTGGATACACATTGTGTAATTAATTAACAATATGAATTATATGTTGTTTTGGGTTGTGAATATGATTCACAATTTTTCCCTGGCAAGAATGCAATATTCTCAAAGATAATTGTGAATTATTTTTTGGAGAATAAAACCCAATAAATTTGTTGCAAATAAATAGGAGAGAAATCCAAGGAGATATGCAATCTCATGGAAATCCATGAGATTGCTCTCCATTGGGAAACAAGTGGGCGGCACCCAATTCCTATATGGAATGGGTGGCCGTCCCCTTGATTGCACATGGAGATTTGATCTCCATGTGTATTCTCTCCTTATTTGTTGGGATGATTTAGGAATAAATTATATTTGATTTTGTCAAATATATTTTGACCTAAATTTGTTGCTTTTGACAACAACAATCTTGGCCATTGGATTGACACAAATCAATCTCACCCATTGATTTTATGTGTCCCATGGATTGAGATCCATGGATCCCAAAACCCTATAAATAGAGAGGCATACTATGCTCTCTAAGGACTTGAAATATTGGAGCTCTCTCTCCCTCATTTCTTCATACACGCCAGCCCTCTCTCCCTCTCTTGTTGGTGGCCGTCCACCATACCCTAGAGAAGGGAACCGTCGTCGCCTTCGCCACCGCGCCGCCGCTTCGACGTTCTTCGGTTCTCCGTCTTCTTGGAGAGTTCCTCTCACGAAGGAGACGTTTGATCTCGTACGATGAGATCAGGAGCAACCACGCTTGGATCATCTTCTTGGATTGCGAGGACAACGCGGTTCATCCCCGCGCTCGCAAGCGGTCTCGCCGACGATCGGACTTGAGACAGGAGGTCTCTTTCTTTAGAGACTTGATCAACCACGCTTCAAGAGGTATTGCATTATACTTGTTGTGGTTATAGATGAAACGATCTGAGAATGGTTCTCGGATCATGTGGTTTCATCGAATAAAATTTTTTAAATTCCGATGCACCGAACAACTAGTACGACTAGTCGTTCTTCGTCGTATCCGATACGACGATCACGCTTCCGTGATGCGCTTGAGGATAATTCTATATCCTACATCCCCTGTGACGGCCCGACTTCGACAACTCTCTACGTGCCACTCATGAGGTGTTGCGCATGAGTTCTTCATGGGATGCAAAGACCCCGAGGTGTTCCAACAGCTTCTCCTCGTGCTCCAGTAGTCCCTACTTGCTCCTAACATCTTCGCTGCTACACCTTTCCACCATCGAAAGGGAAAGGAAGAGGGAGGAGAAAAAAGAGAGAGAGAGAGAGAGAGGAGGAAAATCCTACCGTTGGGTATTATGCAGTTTGATTAACCCAATCCTAAACCCATGCAAGTTAACCCAAGAAATCTCAAATTAATGGCAGGGGTTGTAGGACCAGACAAGGGGGAAATACGTTGTTTCAAAGGTCGATGTGGTAATTGGCAAAGTTTAAGACAACTTCCAGGTAAAAATCCCTTCTTTTAACATGGACAGATGCACACAAATCCATATATATATATATATATATATATATATATATATATATATATATCCGTGTGTGTGAGTAAAATGGGGCTGCATCCTAGGGGGAGATAACTTAGCTCCTTTGTCCCATTTTCCCCATGTTTTTAATTTTTTTGAAAATTTCTTCCATGAATATTCATCATTATATTTCTATATTATACCATTAAAATTTCGTGTGAAATAGACACTCCTACGACCTCCATCCAGATGTGGTCGATTTCAACAATTTTGCAATCGTTCAAAAATGACAGTCTAGATGGAGGCCGTAGAAGTCTATTTCGCATGAAATTTGAATGACATAATCTAGGCATATATAGTGATGAATATTCATGGAAGACATTTTCGAAAAAAATAAAATATAGGAAAATGTTGCGGGAGAGACAAGTTAGCTCCCCTTAGGGGACAACGCCACCCCCCTTCTCTCTCTCTCTATATATATAGAAGGTTTCTACTCCATGGAGTGGGTAACTTACCTACTCCATTTTCATTTTTTGTCACTTTTTTATTTTTTTTTTGAAAAATACTTCCATAAATTTTCATAACTATATCCCTCGTATATGTCACTCAAATTTTATTAGAAATAGAGACTCCTATGCCACCCATCTAGAACATGTCGATTACAACAAATCTCAGACCGTTAAAATCACCTCTGTATGGAGTGCATAAGAGTCTCTATTTCTGACAAAATTTGGATGACGTATTCAAGAGATATAGTTATGAATATTTATGAAATTATTTTTCAAAAAAGGCAAAAATGAAAATAGAGTAGGTAAGTTATCTACTCCATGGATTTGGATTCCTTTCCTCATATATGTGTGTATGTGTGTGTGTATTTATTTATATATGAGGAAAGGGATCCTACTCAATGGAGTAAGTAACTTACCTATTCCACTTTTATTTTGTCATTTTTTTTGAAAAAGCTTACATAGATTTTCATAACTATATCCCTCTATCATTCAATTTTTGTCAGAAACAGAGACTGATATGCCCTCCATCCAGAATAGGTTTCAGCAAATCTGATACCGTTAAAATTACCTATCCTGGATGGAGGGCACCGAGTTTCTGTTTCTGACGAAATTTGAATGACATGTTAGAGGGATATAGTTATGAAAATCCATGGAAGTATTTTACAAAAAATAAAAAAATAAAAAATGGCAAAATTAAAAGTGGAGTAGATAAGTTATCTATCCTATGGAATTGGATTCCTTTCCTCTATATGTATGTATGTATGTATGTATCTATCTATCTACGTATGCATATATTTATGTGTGTGTGTGTGTCTATCTATCTATCTATCTATATTCATATATATATATATATATATATATATAGAGAGAGAGAGAGAGAGAGAGAACTTATCTAGGGGGCCATATGCCGATTAACATCCTTGTGAGCACCAATTCTAAGCCATACTCATGTATTAGCAGTAACTATAATTCTAATTATAGGTTACCATGTATTTAGCAATTACTATATTTCCAATTATGTAGTATCCTTAAAAAAGGAAGATGCTTTTGTAAAGAAAGCATCAAATAAATGATTTCGTGTAGAAGATTAAGATCCAAAAACTAGAATAGTAATATATATACTTTGTCAAGTAAATGGTTGTTGTGAGATTGCTAATATCTAGACAATGATAAGTAATTTACATCTAAATTATTACCTTATACAGAATTTAGTAATATGTATACAATGGTCAAGTAAATGTGTATTGTGAGATCAATAATAACATAACAAATGGTTAGCAATATCATTGTGTATGTAATGCGCATTGCATTTAATTCTGTAATATTTTTTCTTTTTCGTCAACAAAGCAATCCATTAATTTCACTAATTCATTTTTTATTGTGTGCATGTGTTTAATAACTTCTTTTTCTTTATTTCTATATTAATCATATAGAAAGAGAATATGTTACTAATTATATGTTACATTTTTACTTGAGCAATGTCCATGCCTTACTAACTATTACTTTGTTATTACTGATCTCATAGTAGTCATTACTTGAGAATTATATACATATTACTGAACCTATGATATATGACATAGATATATACATTACTGAACACACAACAACAAATTACTTAAGAATTGTATATATATATATATTATTTTAGTATTGTCTCTAAATTAATGAATTCTATTCAAAGTAATAATATATATGGAAATTATTGACTATTTATTATGGCTTTACTAACTTCACAATAACACTTACTTGACCATTGTATATATATATATATATTATCGAATTATGTATCATATAATAAAATGAATGTAAATTACTTGCCATTATTTGTGTATTATTGATCTAGCAACAACCATTTACTTGACCATTGTATATATATTACTAACATGAGTATTTGGATCTCAATTTTCTACAATAAATCATTGATTTAAACATTTTCTTTCTAAAACGTTCTTACTTTTTTTAAGGATGTGATATATATTGGAATAATACGTATTGTTAAATCGTCTTGCATATTAATCTCCTTCTAAAAATGATATACGGTCTAAAAATTGATGTAATTGACATATTCTTGATGGAGGACATATGAGTCTCTGTTTCTGAAAAAATTCAAATGACATATCGGAGGGATATATAGATGAATATACTTGATGATATTTTGAAAAAAAAATAACATAGGGGCAGCCCCATCAATCCCTATATATATATGCTAATGAATAGAATATTTCTTCTAATATAATCCATATCTGATTCTGTTTACATCTATTTACATCTATATCCATTTTTTAGGATATCGTAACATAGTTTTCATATATCAACATTCCTATTAACATTTGTAGTCATATATAGAAAAGAGAATGCACAACTTGTATTGAGTATTGAAGAGTCTAAAGAATAATGAATAAATAATCAAAAGAACGAGAAGATGACCATCCCCCCTATACTGAGGACAAAGTACGTGCTAAGTATAACAGAATGTACACAAGGCAGGGATGATCAAGGGTGGGAATGAACAAATCACAATTCGGTTGTTTCCCCGAATACTTAGGGTAAGATATCCCTAAGTATAGGCAGACAAGGAGAAGGTGATTAGACAGTGGAGTGGATCAAAGAATTTTTTTTGACCTCTCTAACCACCGCCCTACCTCACGCAATCTTCTTCCCTTTTTTCCCTCCACCACCTGTAAAAAATCGAAGCTTCGCTCCTCTTTTTGAAATTGATAACCCTTGATCTACTGTAACCCCATTAGGAACCCTCCGTTGAGCTCCTTATGACAGCATGTACTACTCAGACCCTTCTTGGTGTGGATAAAGCAAGGCATGTGGCAATCCAGGTGCTTTCAGAGCACCTCCGACGATGCCTCGTCTACTCCAAGCCTCAGAGCTTGTTTGAGATGCTAGATATGTTATTTAGTTTGCATTTCATTCAAGTAGATTAGGTGTAGTTTTAATTTCATTAATATGTCTTTAGAATGGTTTAAATTTTAGGTTTTAGATTTGTTGGAGCCTTAAGATCAAGCACCAAATTCTCTGTGCCCCGACCATTTTCGACCTTGATTCCACATCATCTTTGATCCTTACCATATGCTCCATCGATTCCCGTTTATTTCATCTCGAATCCCGCAAGGATTTGATCCATCGAGGTCCTCCTCCACTATTTTTGCTGGACCTCCATTGCCTCGCTACCCCTTGTGACGTTAGCTTCAAGAGAGGGCCAGTCACGATCCTCTCATTGTCCTTAACATTTTTGTGCAGGAGTTGTACCAAGCCGAGCCACATGGAGTGAATAACAAATCTAGAACAAGAGCTCCAACTGGTTGAACCTCTAGGGGCCCTTCGATGGGCCCTTGACTCTTTGTAGGCACCTGCAGACATGTACGAGCCCCAGGAATGTGGATGATCATCGACGAGGATGAAGGTGGCTGATCGAAACTCAATGGAGCTTGGTTATTCAAGTGTTCATCCAAGACACTCCCCCGTCGTAGGATCAAGCAGATCTGGGTCCTTGAATTAAATCAAAGCGGTACACCATTAGCCGTCTTCCATCTCGCGATGTGGAAACTCCTCCGCCCTTTGATCACATGCCTTTTAAGGCGTAAATTATTAAGTATCCCCTCCGCTTCTTTTATATTTTATATCAGTCCTGTAAGTATTTAAAGATGTTCAATATTTTATGTAAAAATTGCATCCAGGCCACCGTAGTTATTGTAAATTACAACCAAGTCCAGTGCCAGATCAGCTCATGTGGCCCCTCACGTAAGTTGGCAAAATTGCACCGAACCCCCTCTAGGTTCTTTTATTTCATTTTAATATATAAAAATTGTATTTCGGTTCAAAACTTTGGGAATTTTTACACTGCAATGAATGTACTTTAATTTTTAATGCATATATACCCCTACCAAGTCTTGTGTTTATCTGCGTTTTATTTGTGATTAATAACTCCTGTACTTGAAAAAATGTGGAAACCTTACAGTGAATACCAAGTATTGTGCTTATTCGTGCCGTGCATTTTATTTAGCAATTACTTGTAGTTTCCATTTATTAAAACTAAATTAGGAGTCATTTATTCCCTATCTAAATTTAAAAATACAAAAAAGTTATAAAAACTCTTTGAAATTTTCCAAAAATAAACTACATAATATAACTTCAGACCAAAAATCACAAAAAATATAAAAGAAAAATCTTAAAAATACTTTATAAATAATATTATCAAAAACATTATTACTAAAAATACTTTATAAATATTTTAAAACCTTTAAAAAATAAAAAGATTATTTTATTTATATTTACCGAATTTATATATAAAATTAATTTACATTATATATAGTACTTATATTATACATATTAGTGTTATATATATTATATATTTAAAAAACGAAGTAAAAAATCAGGAAACTAAAAACAAAATAAGCAGTATAAATTTAAAAAATCATAAAAATTACATAAAAAATAAAACTAATTTGAAAATCCACAAAAATTAAAAAACTAAAAAACCACAAACATAGTTGTTTATTTTTATAAACAATAATTATTTGTCTATCTGTGTATTTGTTCTCTGTGGTTCGTCACTCTACACTTATTCACTACACACATATTTTATAGAGTTCAAATAAAAATAAATTTTACTTGCACATTTTATTGGATTTATCTTAGATTCTGGGTTGATTGTTGATTCATTTAGTTGTTGACATCCGAGAACCGAGAGAGGTGTTGATACATCGATTGTCAGATCCGACTTGTTGGGCACCATAGGACTTCCAAGACCATAAGCTAGGATTCCCTCATGAATAACCGAGTATCACTAGGGACAATGTATTTTAATAATATATCTCAAAATTGTGGGTAATCATTTTTTATATTTTAAAAGTCGTTTGGAAAATTGCAATTATATGATAATTTTTCTAAAGTTGTATATAAAATATGATGTAAAGTTAGTGTATATAAAAGCCATAAGGTATTTAAAACATGTGAATTAATTTATTTTAAAATTATTTTGTAAACTATCATATATGATAATTTATTACGAATCAAGCTCATAATTACCATTTAAGCACACAAGGTCAAAGGACATCTGATTTTTAGTTTGGGGATAAACATTGTCTTTAAGCTATACAATATTTTATGGATTTTAATTATTTTTGTACATCAGAAGAATTAGAATCTTAAATTTAATCCATCTCAAGTCTCAACAAGCTCAAGTTATATGTATCAAAAAGGAAAGGAGCATCAAGTAGACTTTGAGAGCAGTTGTATTTCGACTCATCTCAACTTAGATTTAGAATAAACTTATCATATTATGTTGAAAAATTATGACTAGTCTTTTTTTAATGCTCAAATAGAATTAAGGATGATACACATAAAGAATTCACATCCATCCATTGATTTTCACGCAAGAGGCATAATATGAGCATGGCTTCATGTCAAGAGTGATTACCTTCAATCTAAATTGACATATATTGATAACTTCGTGGATCACATCATATTTCTCTCAAAACAATGTGTCTGCTCTCGAAAAATGTTGCCAACTTGTCACCGGAGTCAACTTGTCCTACATCAATGATATTTTTCGGTAACAATGATTTGATGGCACAAGAGGACCTTGATCACACCATACTAAAAATCTTAGGGTAAATTACAATTTGGGTCCCCATCTATGGGTCCGATCTCAGAATGGGTCCCGATCTTTAATTTGTAACGATTCGAGTCCCATGACCATTTAGGAAATGGAAATTTTGAGGTTCACGACGAATATGCCCTTGTTGGGAAGGAAATGGGGGTTAGGTTCCAACTTTTAAACAAGGGCATACTCGTCATTAGCCCAAAATGTTCCTTACATTAATGACCCTGGGACCCGAATCGTTACAATTTAAAGATCGGGCCCATTCTGGGATCAGACCCATAGATGATGACCCAAATTGTAATTTACCCAAAATCTTAAAGACTTTCTTTCACATCGACATCATAACGTTCTTGTTAGCATCTTCATCCTTTATTATTGGTCTTTGTTAATTTAAGGAACGATGTTACTTGTGACGATACGACCTTTCCTATTATGTTAATGTTGGAAGTGATAACTCGGAGTCATAGCATAATAAAGCATACTAAGCCATTGGCAGTAATTCGAATGGAATCAACTTATTTGATATCGTAATATATGCAGGAGGCAAGGAGTACTCCATAATTTTTATTGATTTGAACATATCTGTATAAAACCATGACTGCATTCATATTATTCATACATCCATAGAGGTTTTTGTTAAAAAACAATAATATATTGCTTAAAAAACACAACAAGAAAGAGCAAGTAATAAAGTTCAATTACAATAAAAAAATTTAACAACACTCATCTTTACAACAAGATATTATAAACGTGACAAATATAATGATTTTATTCTCACTCGAGGATGACTTCTCCTTTTCAATCATCATCAATATACGTCTGTATAACTCACGCAATAGAAAAAAATCGTTATTGATTTAAAAAAACTTTATTTGGGGGTGGCACGTAATGCTTCAAAAACCTCCACCTGCTCCGTAACCATAACCCGAGCCAAACCCATGGCCAGAACCGCCTCCTCCACCGCCGCCTCCACCACCTCCTCCACCACCCCCTCCATTTCCACCAAGTCCATAACCGGAGCCACTTCCAGAGCCATAACCATGTTCGCCTCCTGCACCTTCTCCACCACCACCCCCTCCTCCTCCTCCGCCGCCTCCGCCACCACCACCATTAGCACCATAACCTGAGCCATGTCCAGAACCGAAACCAGACCCGCTTCCCCCACCATAACCACCGCCAATACCATACCCACCTCCTCCACCATTACCACCACCAAGACCAAAGCCTGAGCCCTTACCAAATCCGTATCCAACACCGCTTCCAGTTCCTACACCACCACCGTATCCACTTCCAGATCCAACGCCTCCTCTTCCGAACCCACCTCCAACGCCATATCCATGGCCAGCACCAAATCCACTACCGTATCCAACACCACCTCCGGCACCCTTCCCGCCTCCGCCCCCACCACCTGCACCACCCCCACTTCCTCCATTTCCTCCACCTGAACCTCCACCAAAGCCCGATCCAGATCCAGAACCAGAGGCAGAGCCTGCACCTGCTCCACCTCCACTACCAGAGCCAACCCCCCCACCACTTCCTCCTCCACCGGAACCTCCTCCCCCTCCCCCACCCTTTCCACCACCTACGCCACCTCCTTGGCCATAACCATATCCACTTCCAGATCCGGCTCCAGAGCCATTACCACTGCCTCCTCCTCCTCCACTACCTCCGCCACCACCTCCACTTTTTCCTCCTCCACTTCCTGCTCCTCCACCAGAGCCTATTCCAGATCCACTACCATAACCGGAACCTCCACCCGTTCCTCCTCCTCCTCCACCCCCTCCTCCTCCGGCTCCACCACCACTGCTGGCACCTCCACCGCTCTTTCCTCCACCGTAGCCTGATCCACTGCCATAGCCAGATCCGCCACCACTTCCTCCGCCTCCACCCCCACCCTTCCCGCCACCCGAACCTGATCCATTTCCACTCCCAAAACCATATCCACCACCACTTCCTCCACCTCCACTCTTTCCTCCCCCTCCACCAGATCCAGATCCACTGCCATAACCAGAGCCTCCACCCGTTCCACCTCCTCCTCCACCGCCTCCTCCTCCGGCTCCACCACCACTGCTTGATCCTCCTCCGCTCTTTCCTCCACCATAGCCTGACCCGCTACCATAGCCAGATCCGCCACCACTTCCTCCTCCTCCACCCCCTCCCTTCCCGCCACCCGAACCTGATCCATTTCCACTCCCAGAACCATATCCACCACCACTTCCTCCACCTCCACTCTTTCCTCCACCAGATCCTGATCCAGATCCACTACCATAACCAGAGCCTCCACCCGTTCCTCCTCCACCCCCTCCTCCTCCGGCTCCACCACCACTGCTGGCTCCTCCTCCGCTCTTTCCTCCACCGTAGCCTGATCCGCTACCATAGCCAGATCCACCACCACTTCCTCCACCTCCACCCCCACCCTTTCCGCCACCCGAACCTGATCCATTTCCACTCCCAGAACCGAAGCCCCTACCACTTCCTTCGCCAGAGCCTAATCCAGATCCACTACCGGAACCTGATCCTCCACCATTTCCTCCCCCTCCCCCTCCACCGCCTCCTCCTCCTCCTCCCGTTCCTCCTCCGACACCTCCGCCATATCCCGATCCATATCCAGAGCCAGTGCCCCCACCACTTGCTCCTCCTCCACCACCAGCACCACCTCCAGCTCCACCTCCACCTCCTCCACCAAATCCGCGGCCAAATCCGAAACCCCCGCCCTTCCCTCCTCCGCTCCCGCCACCTCCTCCTCCACCGAAGCCTTCCCCGTAGCCTAAGCCATACCCGCCACCTGACCCATACCCAAAGCCTCCGCCGATGCCGCCCCCTGTACCACCACCCCCTCCGCCTCCTCCTCCTCCTCCACCACCACCACTTCCTCCAGCAACACCTCCACCGTATCCGGAGCCAGAATCATATCCGGAACCATATCCTCCCCACGTACTACCACCACCTCCGCCTCCTCCCCCACCGCCACCGCCACCAAACTGCATGAGAATTCTCGTCGCGGAGGTGATGCCCAAGAAGAGCATCAACATCAAAGCGATAGATGAAAATTTAGCCATTCTCACCGACTCGATTGCTTGTCCATCGAGGCAATGGATTCAATCTCTATTTATACTGCAACATCGGGTTCGCAAAATTGATTAATGTTCAGGGGAATATGTGAGTGCATCACTCCAGCAAATCAGCATGTTCGATCGTGCTATCTTGTTTGCCAGCAAATTTAACTATTTTATATATAAAATGACATATTTATCTAAGACAGCCATTGCTATATATATACATTCACAATATTTAACTCACGTCTGAGTACCGCCCAATTGATTTTTTCCCCTCATGGTTTGGTATAATAAAATTAGATATTTACGGGCATACACGATAGAGTGATCCTCTACTGTAAAATCTGTTGCAATCGCTCCAACTGTTCGATCTTGATCGAGCGGTTCGCACGGATTCCTTATTTTTTTATAGGATATACTGTGGAAATTCGTTTGAACCCATCGATCAAGATCGAACCGTTCGAGCAATTGCAGCAAACTCTACAGTACTGCAAGAAGACCGGCTTCCCTTACAAGAGCATATACTCAAGAGCTAATAGAGCCAAATTAAATGAATAATCCGACAATCTCTTGCTTTATCTTCGGACATTAAATTCATATTGTAACTAACTTATACCATATCTATAATACAACAATAAATATTCTTTAAAATCATGAAAACTGGGGATGAAAACGAACGTGAATATATTCGTATATGATATGCTATTGTATTCGTTTTATACATATTTTGACATTCATATTCATATTAAAATGGATGCGAGTATGGATATCATTTTGACATTCGTTAATATTCGCATTCATATTCGTATATTCGTTTTCGTACATAAGCATAATAGTAGATTTGTTTATAACTGTATGCAACAACATTATATGATTGCATTCGCCATTGTTGATATTATTGTTGTGAAATTACTATATCTGGTATATTTATTTTATGTATAAATAATACTAAACATGTATATTTCAGTAATTTATTAAATATTTATATTATTATTCGTATCCGATTCGTATTCATTTTACATTCGTATTTGTTTTTAAGGATGCGGTAACATATTTTTCACATTCGTCAATATTCATATCTATATGCATTCGTATTCATATTTTAAAATGGCCAACGATATGATTATACCTATATTCGTATCTGTATGAGACCGTTGTCGTCCCTAATCGGAACTCTCCATTTTGAAAATGTAACCAACGTTTTAAAAAATCCTAAAAACACTTAAAAGAAATAGATGTAGTTGGAAAGTTTAGATATCATCCATGTAGCAAATTCCAAAAATATATACATGTAAAATAAATTTCCAACAAGGTGAAACGAATTTTACAAGCTTGGATCCTAATGAAATCAAGAGTGGTCTTAACAACCAATAAATTAACTACGTCGAGTTAAAATTTATAATACACATAATTAATTAGAAAATAACTAAATGTCTTGTAGGTAAGTTTCAAAAAGCGGATCGGACATTGAATCGGTAAGTCTTCGATTTGGTCCAACCGGATCGGATTGTCGGTCCAAACCGGTCGGACCGATGATAATGTCAGCATGACGTCATTATTCCTATCGTCTCAGAAAAAATCAGATCATGCTTAATTTATTGGTCAGACCGGTCGTACCGATTTTTTGAACCGATAAAACCAGTTACGTACATGTAAGTATGTATTTATATATCACTGAAATAATCATTAAAAATGTCAAATCTTTCAGTAGAATGACATGATTTCCTATTTCGCGTAAAACTACAAGAGTTTCACATTTTCTAGAATTATATATAAATAAAATATTACAATCATTTATTTATATTTGCTTCTAGAAAATTACTCTAAAAAAGTATTGACACAACGTATATTCCAAAAGAGAGAGGGGCATAACTTATATTGCATAAGTTAAGAAGGACACATAGATAAAAACCCCATTATTTTATTATTTAAACCTTTATTTTTTGAAAATTTACGAAACCATCATAATTGGGTCAATCCGAATCAACCCGGTCTGACCATCGATGGGACCCGTACTACAATAAAATTGAGCTATAGTGACTGTTTTTTCAAATTCCGACACTAAATTAGCCGTTGTTAAATATATAGTGATGATATTATTCATTGCGAAATGAGTTTTATACTCAAAATTTGCAACGAATATCATATCTGTCATTACATCATTAGCAACGGTCCATATAGCGATACTTATCTGTTGCTATTTTTCAAAATATCAACTAATCGTCGCTAATTTTTTAGTTCAAAATTTAGTGATGATTATTTGAAAAATGGAAACGGATAAGCATCGTTATGTAGACCGTTGCTAATGATATAACGGCATATATGATATTCGTCGCTAATTTCGAGTACGAAAAATCTTTTCGCAACGAATAATATCGTCGTTATATATTTAACAATGGTTAATTTAGTGACGGAATTTGAAAAAACCGTCACTATAGCTCAATTTTTTTATAATGCCGAATTTTATTTTCTTTTTTTTGAAATTAATTATACAAAATCGGTTGAACAGATCAGATCGGAGACTGTTCCCGACCGATTTTTTAAACCCTTCTTGTACGTCTAAAAGATCGCGATACAATCACGAATACCCATCTATCAACAATTATGAGAATTACTCGACTCAAATTGAGCTTCATACAATACCTAAATACATACATATTTACATACATAATATACTAAGATAACTTAAATTCAATGGGATTATTGGAATACTTCTCGTAAAAGTTATTTAATGCCTTTATTTGGTCTCCATATTATAATCCTCCTTTTCCGCAATACAAGACTCCTAATTTTTCATGTTTTTGATCTATAGATCTCTATCCATAAAGTATAACAGTACTCGAGCTTTGCAAATAACTATTCTATTAGGATCTTGCAAGATTTAACCAGGGGTTATGGTGAGCATTGATGACTGAGATTCTCACTATAGGGCTAAGGTAGAAATAATCAAGGTCATTGCGACCCGAATAGCAAGGCTCAATCGACAAGAAATTAGAAGACCACCAAAAGAGAGTAATCAGTCAATGAATCTAAATAGCGGTCTCGCTATTTTATTTAACCTGGTATAGCGACCATGGTCGAACACAAGGAGCACGGATTCACTCGAAGATCCTACGAAGTAATTTGAAAAAAATGACTAAAATATTTTTGGTGCATTTTGTATATTTTTATTTTTTTGTATTTTTAATTATGAAGAAAATAAGGACAAGGCTAAGTAGAGCACACTCAATGAATTATTCAACACACAAAGACAAGTCAGAAAATTAAAATAAAATTATTTTTAGGTTTTATAATTTTTAAGTGTTTTTGATAATTTTCTCAGATTTTTATATTTTTTGTTAATTTTATAAAAATGAAATAAGGAAGAAAACCAAAATCAATGTGCAACCATATTTGAAAGGTTATTTAAAAATAGATAAATAACCTCTAAAAATCTGGAGACAATTTTATATCAAACTACAAACAAAAACTAAGCTAAAGGAGAAGAAATTGCATTTTTTTTTATTTTTTAGAATTTTTACTGATTTTTATACGGTTTTTAGGGTTTTTAATTTTTAGGTGTTTTATAAATCCAAATTAGGCAAAAATTGGACTTAAGCATTAAACACTAAAACAAACAGTAGCTAATGTTTTTAGAATTTTTGGGTTTTTTAATATTAGTTGATTTTATAATTTAAACAATAGCGAAAATGAAGGTTTTTGAATTTTTAAAATAGAAAATAGCAACAAAAATGTCCAAAAAATTAGTGAAATTTTTTACACAGTGGCAGAGGCCACGTGTCCAAATTTCACATTTTGGGGTTGATCTGATATTTTATTCAACCAAGAGACAAGGCACGGCACACAGGGACCTAATCGCAAAGAAAATAAGTTCTGGGGGATTAAAAGTAACACGTGCACAAAGCCTAGGGGGATTAATGTAAAATGCGCATAAATTTCAACACATGTTCCAAATCATTGACGTCCAGTGGTATATATTCAAATATCCAAAATAAAACGTCAATCCATAACAGTCAATAAAACCCAGCCCAATACATGCAAAAAGCCCAAAATATCATGTGTCGAAGCACGTGCACCACAACTGGGGGGGTTAAATTGCAAATACTAAAAACTCTTGGGTCCATAGTGCAATTATTCAAAAATTAAAACAACTACGACTAATAATTACAAGAATAAACTATAAACGCTAAAGAAAGAGGGGCCTAAGTGATATTTACCCATTAATTATGATCCGACGGCTGGCAGGGGGTCTTTTAGAGATCGGACGGCTGAGATGCGTTGACACCCCTTCGGCGATGAGTGTCCTGGATCTGATCCGCAGATGGATCGAACGGTGGAGAGCCTCCCTCAGATGGATGGCTGCCATCTAAACTGGCGCAAGGGGGCTTGATCGACGGCTCTGGAGGCTCCTAGAAGAACTAAACGCCGGTGAACTTCGCCTGGCCACTGAGCGCGCTAGGGAGGTCCTCCAAGGCTGCTGAGATGGGGGAATCGGAGCTGGAAGTGGTCCGCAGCTGGTGGGGGTCTCCGATGAGGCTGGGAGCGTCGGAGGAGCTCCGACGACGAAGGGGACATGGGGGTCCTGTTCCTGAGTAATCGAGCCTCCAGATGAGGCTCCTAAGCCATAGTACCTGCACCGGAAGCAAGAGGGGTCGAGAGCAAACTGCCTCGTCCCGTTAGCGGGCAAAGGGGGTGCGTGGGTGAGGCATGGTGAGGGTCTCCGGTGAGCGACAACGGAGGAGATCCGATAACCGGTTCCTGGGAGAACCGGGGGTATGGATGGGCGAAGCACGTGGAGAGAAGACTCGTGGAGATGCAAGGATGGTCGGATGGTCGAAAGAGTGATCGGATGGTCGGGAATCGGCCGACGAAGGCCGGTGGCCTGAAACCTAAAGATTTGAAATCAAGCTAAGCTACTGGGTATCGAGGCTACCTGATGGTCGAAATCGTCTGTGGTGGAGGTCCTGGTCCTCCTGGGATCCTCGCGTCGATGGAGCGATGCCTCCAGAGGCTCAAGCTCGTCGGTGGCGGGGCACGACGATGTGGGTCACCGAACATGGGGCTAGGGCGCCTCTCTCCTCTCTACGACACACCCTCGATCTAGCTATCACTCAAGGAAAGGGAATGGAGGTCACAGGGGTATGAGACGGTGGCCGAAGGTGCCGAGGAAGGCGGCTGGAGCTGAGGTTATATACTAGTGCAGGTCCGATAAGATGGGAGTGAAGCGCGCGGATCGATGCATGGAGCCCTAACAAGAAGGTCATGCGTGAATCTCAGATCAATGAGCGACAATCGGAGCCCAAGGTTTGAGTAAATAGTGGTCGGGCTAATCCAGGAAAATTACGCGAAGTTGGGTCAAAATGAGGTCCGCGAGAAGTGGTCCAGCGGGGGCAGTTGACCGGAGGCCAACATCCCCCGTGGACCAATTTGAATGCGCCATTTCGAAATTATTTGTAAATTCAATAAAAAATAGTAAATGATTTTATTTCGAAATATTTACAACATGAAAAATGTTTATTATTTTTCAAATTATTTTTTTAGTGATTTTATTTTTTTAAAAAATAAATTAATGTATATACATAATATATTATTATTATATATAGGTATAAATATCTGGGTATTTTTTATTTTTATTTTTATTAGTTTATTTTTGTACAACTATCACTATTTTATATTTTATTTATTTACAACATAAAATTTGGGATATAAAATAATTTTTATTTGATTTTATTGTGTATTTACAAGGGTAAAATAAATAAGGATAGGTACATATATACATGGTATATACAAGGGTGAGAGAGAGAATTTATTTTCTTTTTATTTTTATTTTTCTCATTTTTATTTTACTTTTATAAATATATATAAATTATAAGGAACACATATAAATTTTTATCTTATGAGAAATAAATTATATACATAAAGGGGGAATATATGTATGATGATGAATGGCCCTATCTCTCTCTACTTGTTTTATTTTGCGGTCAGGCCAATGATTGGCCCTCCCTTGGGTTCGGGTCATTCAATATTTATTCTAAATATTTCCCTCTTTTTCTTTATTTCTTTATTCCTTTATTTTTGCACAAAAACACGCTAATTATTATTATTTACACAAAGCATGCAGTTTGACAATTTATTATATTTACAAATATTTACATGGTGTTTTGCAAAGATTTTTAGCTAAAATAAAGGAATAAAGAGTGATGAATGGGGATTCATCACCCCCTTATACTTTACTTCTGCTAGTCCCTTAGCAAACACTTATTTGAAAAAGAAGTGAAAAAGAGAAAGAAAAAGAAAAAGATGGGAAATCAAGGTTGATTATTAAACTTTCCTTTATTAAATTAAAATATGGAGCTCAGTCAGACCTTTGGATTATTAATTTGTCGGAACCTTATTTGGACTTAAGCTTAAAACTTAACTGCCTCTAAGTTCCACTAATCTATGATCAAGACTCCTCAATAAACCAGATCAGAACAAGTCTACATACACAAACTCTAACGACTATGAATATTTCCTTGTACTATGTAAGTGATATGTAGCTCCCCACCTCAGAAATGACAAGAAACAACCTCCCTCAACCCGGTAACTCTAATACCTCAGTCTAGCAACTCTTTCCTCGAGGAGCGGGGTATTCCCTTCTAAGTTCAAGTACAACCAGCTCAAGAAGACGGGGAAGAAGAGAATGGACCATGACCAGTGTAGCCATGTATCCCTGGGAGCCCAATCAGTGTAGCTGAGTCTCCCGCTGCAAGCATCATGAGATGGTCATGTGTAACATAAGCTTTTCTTTATTTGGCTATATACACTCCGATGGGTATTTTATTTTCAATCAGACCCACCACTTTTTTTGAAGTTTTCCTTTCTTTGCACATTTTTTTGATGTACATATGTACAACATATCTACATGGTGCATCATATATGCATAAGGAGTTTTTCCTCTAGAGCCAGTAGACTATCCCTCTTTTGAAGCTTTATTGCAACCCACAACTCCTGTCTTTAGACTTCATCACCACCAGATCAAGTTGAGACTCACTTCCTTCACTATAAGAAGAAGAAGAGAGGTTCCTCCTAGAAGTACTACCCTCATATGCTACCCCAAGCCAAAGGGAACTGCCTCCTCACCCACCTCATCCGTGGAGAGCTAGGTGTAAAGTGCTGGTGCAAGCAAAGCCATTATCTCTGAGAGTCATGTGTGTGTTGTTAAGTCCTCTACTCAGGCTAATCAAGATGACATATGCTCATAGCCTAGTGGACTCAAAGAATTAAGTCCCAATGGACATGAAAAGTCTTAATCCTAAGCCCTATAAGGTTCCTTTTAGAGTTAGGTGGATTAAGGTCTTAACCAAGCTCCATTTGTCAATTTAATTCCAGACCAGTTTAAATGTCAACTATGATTTGGAAAAACTGTACAAATATTTACAAATATGCAATTTTTACAAATTTTGCAAATGTGCAAAATTTTTGAAAAAATATTTGAAAACATGGATGTATGCATGAATGCGAAGTTTTGCAAAATATTTACAAAAATTTACACAAAGTTTTTGCAAACTTTTTGTTTTTCAAACATTTTACAAAAAATTTGTAATATATACATAGTTTTGATATCAAATTATTTACAAACTATTTACACAAATCATTTTTACAATCATTTGTACAAAAATAATTTTTATAAATAACTATGTATGTGCAAGAAGAATTTATGTACAAGAATTTTTTTTTAAAATTTTTATGGATTTTTAGCCATTTTATTTATTAACACACTCACACAAAGTACGAGTTATGGCTAAAGTATATAGGGAATATATACGACACCCCCTATACTTAGCTCGAACGATGTCCTCTGAGTGATCAAGAGCGATGAAGAAGACATAACTCGAGCTTAGTATAGGGAAGTGAAAAGGGAAGATATGTACAAAGACGAATCAAAGAATAGAATGAAGAAGACTCAGTGTTTCCCCCTATACTTAGGATCAAGTAATCCTAAGTATATTAAGCTGTACATGAAGGGAAATCTGAGTGGAAGGATGTACAGGGTCTACCCCCCCCATACTTAGGGTAAAATATCCCTAAGTATAGGCAGCAAAACAGAGGTACAGAGAATCAATATAATACCCGAGAGTCCTACACCCCCTATACTTAGGATAAAGTACACCCTAAGTATAACAGAATCATAAGATGGAGAAGGGGTGTGGGACTAAAGAATAGAGTGATATGGACAACTGGATCTATACAAGTCGGAAGAACAGTGATAATCAGGCGTGAGATGCAATAGATGTGAGTCAAGAGACCACATCTCACGCAAAGTGAATCGGGGCAACGTCAACGACCCACGGCTCATGATCTAGATATGGCTTGAGCTGCTAGCCGTTAACACGAAAGGTAGCATCAGAAGACAACTCAGATATGTCAATACTCCCATTTGTCATGTACCTTTCGGACTAGATAGTGTCCCTTCCATTTGCTCTGTAGCTTCCCTGCAAATAAACGAAGCCTAGCATCAAACAACCATACTCTCTGTCCAGGCTCAAACTGCTTGTGGCTGATATGAGAATCATGCCAATCCTTCACTCTCTCCTTATACTGTAGGCTGCTCGAAAAGGCTGTATCACGAAGCTCCTCCAAGGCTGCTAACTCTGCCCTCCTCTGATCTCCTACACTCATTGGATCCAAAGTATATCAGTGACTGCCCAAAGTGACCTATGTCTTAGCTCAACAAGTAAATGGCAGGGCTTGCCAGAAGCGAGGCGAAAGGGAGATGTACCCCAAGGAGTCTTGAAGGACGTCCTATATGCCCACAAGGCAGAGTCCAAAAGATGTGACCAGTCCTTTCGGTCAGGGCGGACAACCTTCTGCAATATAGTCTTGATCTCCCTGTTTGACACTTCAGCAAGACCATTGGTCTGAGGGTAATACGGTTGGCTACTTGATGGTCTATGCTGAACTCGCTAGCAAGGTCCTTTACCTTGTCATTGACGAAATGAGACCCCCCGTCAGAAATCAACACTCGAGGTACCCCAAACCGTGAAATGATATTCTTCCTCAAAAATTTGCAAATAGTCCTAGCATCTGCGGTTCGGACGGGGATGGCGCCAACCCAACGACTCACATAATCAATGGCCAACTGAATGTACTAAAATCCCTTACTCCTAAGGAATGGACCCATGAAATCGATGCCCCATGCATCAAAAACCTCACAGAAGTGAATGGGTTGCATCAGCATCATATCACGCTGTCCACAAGTGCCCATCCTCTGACAGTCAGTACACTTCTTCACAAACTCATCAGAGTCCTTGAAGAGAGTAAGCCACCATAGGCCGGATTAGAGCACTTTCTGTGCCGTTCTCCTCCCAGAGTGATGTCCTCCTGCCTCAAGCTTGTGGCAGTAAGTGAGGACGCTATGGTGCTCCTCCCGAGGAATGCACCGACGCCAGATGCTATCCCCTCCTTCATGATAAAGGACGGGATCCTCCAAATGGTAAAACTTTGCCTTCGTGAGGAAGGTCTCAAGTTTCTGCTTGGGCCTATCTTTTTTTACATTTTTTGAATTAAAAGTTTGAGGGATTTACTTAATATGTTTAGGGGAATAAGTGTTTCAAATTTCATGTAAAATAAACATTCCTAACATCATCTAAAAGGGGTCGATTTTAGCAATTCTGAAACCGTTAAATTTTGGTAGTCTTGATGGAGATGATAGAAGTGTCGAATTAAGTTGAATTTGGAATGACAACATGTTGATACATGGTGATCTAAATTCCCCAAAGTTTCATTTAAAAAAATAAAAAAAAATGAAAAATTAGACCGGGTGAAGGGAATTTCCTGCACCCGCCGCTGTAGGGTCTTTTTTCCCATATATATATGGCTAGATTTAGATAATTTTTATACGCTTCTTTGCTAGCAATATTATATCAAATATAATATTTTTTTAAATAATTTAAAGAGCAACATAATGAAATATCAACGAACCACAATTTACATATAACCACATAAGATTTAACAACAAAAGTTAAATCATTTGTACCATTTATTTGTCTCCATTGAATACATATTTGACTTTTTATTTACTAAAAGAGATTAATCATTTATTGCGTGAAAAATCTGAAGATTGAAATTGAGGAGAATTTTTTACATGCTTTAGCAGATTTTTCTTACATTTGTGCCCTTACATTTTTGGTTTCATTCATGAATCTCGAAGAATATACATGTTATGAGGTATCTTTGTGTTTTGTAGCAGTAGCCCTTGATCCTTTTCCAAGTTGGACTTCTCAATTTCTCTAAAATATTTATGAGGTATTTATAATATTTATATTTTTATTTATATTTTTGTATTTACACGTACCATCCCGAGAAGAGCAAGAAGAAGAAGTAGGAGTCATTTCCTTTTACTTATTATACAAGGAGAGAGGAGAACACGATGAAGGATTTCGATCTGCTCGATCGATACATATGATCATAGAGCTTCATGAAACAAGTGGATATGATGGATATGATTGACATTGTGATCGATCGTGCGTCGATCGAATTCAGATACTCTATGCTTCGTGGGATTAGTTTCTTGTTTTACTCGACGATTAACAATGCTAGATCATTTGAGGATCTTCATGCGAGTCTCTAGTGGGACTAAGGATCTTCTTTCCTTGACTGATTGATCTTCTCACGCCACTGGTTTGTACTATGGAAGACATGCGATGAGGAGAGTTCATCACTTATCATTTGCCTCTACTCCTCTAGTAGCAGACATGGTCGATCGAGTGATGGTATCAGCTCATCATCGCAGCTAATCTTAATTAAATTAAAATCTAGATAAATATATGTAAATACTTAAAAAAACTTAATGTGTACAAGAGGTTAATTAACATGAAAAAACACATAATTATTATAATACATGGAAAAATATCAAAGATAACGATGATTTTGTAGTATATATATTGATATTTACTTTTCAAATAGATTATGTGAGTGTAACTTGTATTAAGTAATAAAAAGTGCATAGAAAGTATAATGGTCCATTGGATATCATTAATATGATTTAATTTTGTTAATAGGTTTCATACAAAATGTTTGAAAATATGCAAATTAGATAAATAAAAATAATATACTATAATATTGAAATACATATTAATAAACCTAAGAATCACTGGGACAAGTATATCCAAAATGGAATTTCAAACAACTTTCGTGAAAAGAACTTTATCAAAAATGATTAGAAACTACACTTTGGACAACTCATCGAACCATGAAAGTAAATGACTATGGACATATTCATATCAGATACATCATTGTATTTATTATATATATATATATATATATATATATGACGTTTGTATCCATATTTGTTTTAAGGATTTTTACCCAATAGAACATATAAACTTTGTCAATTATCTCCTCGATCTTTAAAACAATGTATTTTCCTCCTCAACTCCGTAAACTTGGTAACTCTTACCGTATAGACCCAACGGTTAACTCCCATCTATTTGGCAGTTAAAACTAACTGGATTCTGTGATTTTTTTCTATAATACCCATTTAGTTTCTTAAAATTACAAAAATCTCATCCCTTCTCCCTGATGCCTCTTCCACGACATCCTCTCCCCTCCCCCATTCTGTCCCTGACCTCCCTTCCTCTGACCTCCTTCTTGACCTCCCCACTCCTCCCATCAATCTCCCAGACCACACCTCACCCCCTACTTCTCCGCTCGCCCAGGCCTCCTCCTTGACCTCCCATCCGCCTCCGCCTGACCTCCCATCCGCCTCCGCCCAACCTCCCCTCCCCTAGCCTCCTCCTTGACCTCCCCTCCCCCTCCCATCGACCTCCACCCATACCCCCTCATACCCTCCACCTCTGCCCGCTCGGACCTCGCGTGACATCGCCTTGTGTCCAAGATGCCTGCTTTGACCTCGTATACCACAACACCTCACGCGCCCTTGATGAATACTCATTCATCTCTCTTTATTCTTATATTTTAGCTACAAAAACCTTTGCAAATGCATGTAGATATATGTAAATACAAATAATTACCAAAAGCATGCATTGTGTAAAAACCTATAATTAGCATGTTTTTGTGCAAAAATAAAAGAATAAAGATTAAAAAGAAAAAGAGGGAAATATTTAAAATAAATATTGAGCAACCTAACCCAAGGGAGGGCTCAGCATGGGCCTGACCGCATAAAAGCCAAAGTAGAGGGAGATAGGGGCTCAGGTGTGTAAATATTTATGTAAATAAATAAAGATATTTTCCTCACCAAAAATATGCTTGTAAATACTTGTATATATTTATAAAATATAAAAACCAAAAGAAAAAAAAAGTTAAAAATCAAAAAGACCAAAAATATCCCTTTCATCATGTACATAAACCACATCCGTAATAAATTTATTTTCAAAACTTTTTGTAAATATTCTATATTATATTGTAAATAAATAAAATAAAAAGGATTAGAACAAAAACAAAATAAAAAGAGCAAAATTAAAAATACAAAAATACATTGTACATATACCATGTATATAGATGTACATATATATTTATTCTACCTATGTATATAAATAAGAAAAATAAAATAAAAACAAACTTTTATTCCTTATTTTATAATATAAATAAATAAAATATAAAAAATAGGAATAAAATTGCATAAAAATAATAATAAAAAAATCAAAAAAATAAAAAACCCTAATAGTGTACATATACCTATATATTACATACTATGTATATAGCTTATTTTTATTTCCAAAAATTAATTAAAAATCACTAAAAAATAGAAAAAATAAAATAAAAATCTTTTGTGTTTTGAGTTTTTGCAAATTCGGCCCCTAGCTACCCCTATTTGTCACTTCAAGATCCAGCCACGCGGCCGAATCCTATTGGGTCCTGGGGATGTTGACCGCCCGGTCAACTACCCCCCCCCCACCAGGACCACTTCCCACGGGTCTGAGCTCCGGACCCGATTTCTCCAATTTTTGCCCGCTCAACCCGATCACCATTTCATTAAACCCCGGCTCCGAATTGCTCACGTCATATCCGTCAACCTCGCCGGGGTATCCACCTCGAGATCCGTGCTCCAGAATTCCCTACCCGCGCTCGTCTTCTCGGACCCCTCAGGTATATATAAGCGAGCTCCGCCACCTTCTCTCCGCATCTTTGGCCATTTGCTTCGTTCTCCAGTGAGCTCCAGAGAGATTGTGAGGTGACAGCTCGCATCCCCGACCTGTTGCAGTGAGGAGAGCCGGCAAATCCATTGATCCGACGACGTAACCGCCGCAGCTCCGCCACCTGAGCGAGCTTCGAGCCTCGGGCCGAGACGTCCCTTGAGGCCAAGACCGGGAGCTTCCCCAGCTCCGCCACAGTCTCTCTGACCACCCAGGTAGCCACTTAGCTCAGCCATTTCTTTTAATTTCCGTTTTCCCCCAAATCGCGCCATCGTCGTATTTTTCTGATTCACCCCGGTTCCGTCCACCATCCGATCATCGGACCCGACCTTCACGTTCGCCTTCGTCTGACGCACCTTCTGCACCCACTCACTCAACCCAGCTCGCACAGGAGCTGGGAACCGGGCTCCTCCGTCCACCACCTTCGCCGGAGCCCGCCGTCTCGACGCACCAGCCACCCCCACTTCGCCTAACTGGGTCGAGGCACTTTGCCCTCGACCCGCGAGTCTTCTGAGATACTTTACAGGTCCAGCAAAGGCCATCTGAGGCCTTTCCCGTTCAGACCAGGAGTCTCGCCTCCGCCACCCTCGTCGGAGCTCCCCCGAGCTCGGTTGGGGCATCGGAGAGCATCAGCAGCTGCGCACAGCCACGTCGGAGCTTCTCCGATACTTAGGCGCAGCAGAGGAGGTCGGAGTCGCTTCCACGAGGCCGACGAAGTTCGCCGGCTGCTTGTTCGTCCAGGACCTCCAGCTACCGCTGATCGTCGCCTCCCGCTCCAGATCACATCTTGTCCATTCGTTCGAAGAGCTGCTTTCACCGCCCGATCTTTGGAGGATCGACCGCAGCCGTTGGATCACCAGCCACTTCGCTTCCACGCCATACGATCAGCCACGTGGCAGTCATCCAACGCCCCCACTTAATAAAGGGTAAATTACCCTTAGGCCCCGCTTTTATGTTTATTTCGTTTTAGTCCTGTAAATGTTAAAATCAGTTGTTTAGTTTTAGGTTAAATTGCACATTGGACCCCGAGCTTTAGTTTATTTGCATTTATACCCCTGCCAGTTGTGAACACGTGCTTCGACACGTGATTTCTTTGGGTTATTTGCAGTAGATACCCTTGTAATTCTGGATGTTATTCAATGAATGAAAGTTTTTAGATATTTGCATTTATACCCCTGTGCATGATTTATTTGAGCATGTGCGATATTTTTTGGGTTATTTGTAGATAAGCCCTTGGACTTTTGGTACTTGTTACCAATAAGCCCTCGGAACTTATTTTTCTTACATTTGGGCCCCTGAGTGCCCTAGGCACGCGCTTGGCACGTGTTTTGCTGGGTATTTTGCACCAGGACCCCCAGAACTTTGGGTATTTGCACTTTGGTCCCTGTGCACAGTGCCCTATCTCTATTTTTGAATAAAATATCAAATCACCTCCAAATCCAACGATTTGACACATGGCTCCTGCCATGGTGTAGGATTTTCGAGGATTTTTGAGGACATTTTTGATCTCGTTTGATATTTTTAAAAATTTAAAAACAATCAGTTTTACTACTGTCTAACTTTAAAAATCACAAAAAAATATTAAATAGTGTCCAAAAATTACAAAAAATTGTCCACTGTTTGTTTTGCTTAGTTTGATTTTCTAGCCAATTTTGGCTATTTTTCACCACTGAAAACCACTAAAAACTTAAAAACACTCAAAAACCCATAAAAATTCTAGTAAAAAAATTAAAAACCCAAAAATAATAAAATGGGTACCTAAATTTTCCTTCTTTCATCATCTTTACAGGAAAATTACCTCCAGGCCATTCTAAGGCCCTTAGATATTTTATCTAGGGCTTTTTGGCTCGGCTGGACAGTACCCACTGTTTGCTTCACTATTTGATTTTTAGAAAATAAAATAAACATCATAAAATTCTCAAAAATTCACCAAAAACACTGCAAAATATAAAATACAAAAAAATATTTTTATTCCAATTTTCGATTGATTTTTGATGCTTTGAATAAATTGTTGAAGTGTGCTTTTCCTTGTTCTTCTTTATTTTCTTAATTACTTAAAAATCCAAAAAAAAAATAAAACAAATTAAAAACCACTAAAATGATTTTCTCTTTTATTTTGACTACTTCGTCGGCCGAGAGGCCAATCCGTGCTCCTTGAGTTCGACCCTGGGTGCTATACCAGGTTAATCACATAGCAGGACCGCTATCTCGTGATTTTATTGATTTTATCTGTTTCGAGTGGTTCAATTTTTTATTGATCGACATCGACTGATCGCTTGGGTCGCGACGACCTATTTTTAGTACCTTATACTCGAGTGGTCAGGTGTGTCATCAGAATGGCACCGTTGCCGGGGAGCACGGCTTAGTAGTCGTTTTTCTTGAGTTTTTCCGCGGTTTTTCTTTTCGCGGCTTTTTGTATAGATTTCTGTAGATATATATATATATATATATATATATTTCCTGATATTTTCTATAATAATTTGGTCTGACCACTCTGTTCTTTTTCTTGCGAGGGCCCGAGGATCGAGGCGGCCGATTTCGAGAAGCCGACGCAACCGCGAGACTCGGAGGCGGCTCCCTTCTGCACAGAGCCGCAGGAGAGAGCGAGAGAGAGAGAGAGAGAGTTGAGTGGGTGAGGTTAGATTAGGATTATTTGATTATTATTGTTGTAATAATACAGGGACTCAGACTGGACTTGGAACTGTGCTTGAACACTTAGTGGGTCTGTTTCACCGAGTACCGGTGTGCTCGGGGGACCCTTAGGAGTTTTTCGCGGCTTTTTACGCGGCTTTGTTTTCTTTCCTTTTTACTGCCTTTTACGGTTTTTAGCGGTTTTTCTCGAGCCCCTAGATTTAGGATTTTCTGCTTGACTGTGCCGTAATTAGTAGGATCCCCACACTTAATTAATTGCCTGTTCCTATAGAACGATAATTGGACCTACTAATAAATCAATAATAAAAATAGCTTAGTCGCTTTCCTGAGAGCCTACGCGCCGCGAGCCTGACCCGTCAAGCGCTACTCCTGAACTCGACTTGTCGAGAAGAGGAGGGGTGGGTCTAGACCGGACTCTTTGGATCGAGGGCGAGTGACTAAGCTAGACGGTTCTGTCGAGTAGAAATTGCCTGTTTAGGACTCGGTTTTCACCGCTGCATCATATAGGTAGTTTCTTTCCTGTCTTTACATTTATGCGCGGATCATATAGCATGTAGAGTGCTGGAGTCAGGTACGCCTTCCTTACTTTGCATGCATCATTGATTTCATCGTGCATCGGCTTTTTCGACTTCTCCCCCCTATTTTCAGACTTAATAATCAGGAGAACCGAAAAATTCGTTAGGCGTTTATTTGATATTTGAAAAATATTATAAAAAGAAAAACCATAAAATTGGGACTGGTTAACACTATTGATCTTAAAAGACGCTCACCCTAATAATTTTGTCTTGGGGAGAGCAACCCCCTCATTGTATGGTTTGGATGCGCGAGAGAGTGACCCGCACCCTAGGTAGAGCCCTCCGGTGCTAGTCCCGACTGATTACCGACTCTTCCGTGCGGGCCAATCGGTTGGGGTAGCATCGGGTATCCTAACAGGTCACGTAAGCGCTCTGATATTTTGTGTGTTCACCTAATAAAATCGACAAGATAATTTGACCGAACTTTCACAGTCTTCAGCTCGCGTTGCGTTGGTGAACCGGGGGTTTGTTTTGTGATCATAGTTTCTCCATATCTCATCCGCACTACTCGCCAGATCAAGATGATGGGTAGACGCTCTCTTAGGCAGCCTCTGGCTGCACCGCTTTCGGGCACGTCTACCTGATCATCTAGGTTGGCCCGCGAGAGCCGAGACCAGCTCTCCGAGCCCGAGTACGACTCCGCCCTGTTCCCCCTCGATCCCCTTTCTTTTGGTACTGAGAGACATGAGCCCGAGGAGAGATTAGCAAATTTGACAGCACCTGAGTTGGGCTCGTTTGATTTTGCAGACGTTGCCATGGCCGGCAGTTCAGATGATCACCCTCGTCAGCCCGAGCATTTCGTACTAGACCAGGGAGCGATCAACTCCACCCTGATCGCATCACTTGAGACAGTCCAGCAGCAGTTACGCGATCAGAGAGCGTTTATGATTGAGATGAGGAGAGAGTTGGAGAGGCTCAGAGCAGAGCGAGCCTGAGGAGATACCTGATGCAGAGGCACGAGCCGTAGCAGCCGCAGCAGCAGCAGCAGCCGCCACCGCCGCAGCGGCAGCCGTCGCGGCAGGAGGACCACCACGACCGATGCGGGAGTTGCACAACCCCGGATCGACTCTGATGCATCACTGGGTAGTGGTGCCGGCGATCATGGGGGACTTCAAGTTCCCCCCGAACACCCTGCAGATGCTTCCCCGTTTTCACGGACTTGCCACCGAGGAGCCCCACCTCCACCTCCAGGAGTTTCTGATGATTTGCAGCACTGTCCACGACCGCCACGTGGACCAAGACACGATCAGGATGATCGCCTTCCCCTTTTCACTGGCAGATCAAGCAGCCACATGGCTGAAACACTTGGGGAAGTTTGTCTACACCTGGGAGCAGCTCCGCACCGAGTACTTGAACAAGTACTATCCACTCGGGCGGACGAATGCAGCAAGGGCCCTGATCAGCAACTTCTCCATGCTCCCCAACGAGCAATTTCACGAGGCATGGGAGAGGTTCCGAGAGCTCACAGATAGATGCCCGCACCACGACATCACGAAGCCGAACCTAGTTCAGAGATTTTTCAGCGGGTTGATACCAGAGCTCCAGGGCCTGGTGAATGCTTCTTGCGGCGGGTCCTATTTTGCCAAGGATCACGACCAGGTCTGGGCCATCTTTGAGGAGATGGCCGAGAATTACATGGTGATGTCCCAGACCCGGTTGTATACACAGAGAGCCCAGCAGCAGCTAGGATCCGTGCAGTACCAGAGGATAGCACGGGTCGATGCAGGTCCATCTAGTTCGTCCGCAGTCGCAACAGCACAGGCAGAGTCGTCCGCTGCGGACATGGGTATCATCAGCGAGAAGTTGGACCGCATAAAGCTGATTGAGAAGAAGCAGTGTCAGGGTATCACGCAGATGGAGCAGATGGCACAGACTCTGAGCGACATGAAGACCCAGCTCATGTGTCTCCAGGAGGCACAGACGGCTTCACAGCCCCGTCTTCAGTCGCGAGGCGACTCCGGCAGCAGCAACAGCTCGTCCCAGCGCTCCAGCTCCCTACAGCAGCCTAGACAGGTTCATCTTGTACAGGCGGAGCCGTACCAGCAGCCGCAGCCTACCTACCAGTCCCCACCATCTCCAGACATGCAGATGGTGGTCTACCAGCCGGATCAGCCTCTGGCAGTACTCCCGCCAGCCCCATACGATGCAGAGCCGTTGATGGATGTCAACGGGATTTGGTATGACCGTCCCCAACCTGGGATCCGACGAGACCATCCCGGATTCAGGTGGGGGAGTGGAGGTGCCCAGCCCCAGCAGCAGTCATTCGGTCAGGGAGGGCAGTACGCCCAACAGAGAGATCACCAGTGACGAGCCCACAAAAGCCGCGTTAAGAAATCGTTTTTATCGTTCGTGCGTGAATTTAATGAATGTCGTTCGTTGTAGGCGGCTTTCGAGAACAGTCAAGAAATAACCACAAATTTTATTCAATTTCAATCAAGTGGTTTTGATGTTTATTTTACTTGGGCAAGTCCCAAGGTCGATCACAAGGAGGCAAAGGAACAACCTAGAGTTATGTCTATCCAATTTCGTGTTCGGTTTTCAAGGCGGTTTTTTTTTGGAATTTTTCAATGCAATATGGGATGCAAAATGCAAATCCGGCCTATTCTATGGACTAAAATGTGAATTACGTTCAAATGATGTCCGAAAAATACGAAACTTGGCCGAGATGTAAAATATGATGAAAGAAGTGTACTGTAATTTTTTGGAATTTTCTGATGCAATATGAATATTTTTTATGAATTTTTCAATGCCGACAGAATGATTTTCAATATTTAATTATAATAAATATTAAACCTACTTATTTTCGAGGAACAAAATTATCTAAGATCTATCACTAGGTGATGGATCCCAGAAAAATCCTAAACCTTGAAAATGTGGGGTTGAATATTTATTAAAAATCAAGTACTGAAATGTGCTAAATGATTTTTACAGAGCAAAATATGCATGCAAATGCAATGATTTTTGGGCACAATGTTAATCAAAATAATCTCTATAATATGGGATTTTTGGAGAATTTTTAGAGCCAAGGTTAATTAAATATGAATTTCAGAACACAGATTGGGCAAAATACTGCAATTTCCACAAAATAATTATTTATTAATCAACCGTAAATCACAAAAATGTCCACAGCATGTCAAAATGTAGAGAATTAAGAGATGAACAAAGTGCTATTTTTAAATAAATAAAATGATGTAGAGAACAGTTCTAAAATGGATGGTGAACACAGGGGTACAGATGCAATAAAGTGAATAAAGAAATAATGCAGTGGGGGGTTCGCGTAATTACCAAGCTTAAAGGGGGGTTTTCTGCAAAATACCCAATGGGCATGTGCTATGCACGTGCCCCTTTGGAAGGAGATACTGAACTGCAAAATGGGGAACTTCCGAGGGCTTGTTCGCAATTGACCTCTGGTCACGTGCGTCGCACGTGACCTGGGCTGACGTCACCTGACGTTCCCCACGCACGTGCGTGGCACGTGCTGGGGCCTCGGGCTCCGAGCCCGGTGGCGAAGCGTCTGAGGTCGGTGGCGTGCCTCTGGCCGACACACGGCCAGGAGGGGGCGGAGCGGCGGCGCTCGGTGGTGTCGGAGGAGGCCGATGGAGGTGGCGGCGTTGACGTTGAACGGAGTTGGCGAAGTCGAGGCGGAGGACGATGAGCGAAGGCCGGCTACGGCGAGGCGGAGGCCTGGCGTAGGCGTTGGTGAAGCAGTTGGAGAAGACGATCTATGACGTTGATGGCTCGACGCAGGTGGTGGCGCGCTTCGGAGAAGACGGCTGAAGAGTTGGTCGATGGCGAACTCGTGGGAGATGAAGCGGCTGGCGGAGCGAGGTGGAAGGGGCGGAGGCCCAGCTTCTGGAGGGCCGGTCGAGGATGGGAAGCTCCGAGCGGAGCGGAGGCGACGAGGTAGAGCGAGAAGGCGGGAGAGAGAGAGAGGTCGCCGGCGGAGTTTGATCGAGAAGAAGAGATGTAGAGAGAGAGAGATAGATAGAGAGAAGGAGGGAGAGAAATTACCGGGAGAAGAAGGGGCTCTACGGCCGATCGCCGGAGCACGGCAGCGCCTGGAAGGAGCTGCGACGAGGGCTACGACCTCGGATCACGCCGGCGTGGGTGGTGACCGGACTGTTACTCCGGGAGCTCCTTGGGTTGAACGGCGGATGAAAATCTTGGGAGGGGTCGCCGGGGTTCTTTTATAGAGAGAGGCAGGCGGCCGGTGGTTGCGGATGTGGACGAGGCGGCTGGCGGGAATGGCGGGGCCGGCGGTTGCGGAGGGCGTTGGCGGCGGTTCCGAAGATCGGGGGCGGGCGGTCGAAGGAGGCGCAGAGGAGAAGACGGGTCTCCTACCGTTCGATCGACCGAGGTCGAACGGCTGGAGACGTGCCACGTGGCGGGAGCCTGGGAAGAGGGCGCGCACGTGCTTGGCGCGTGCCTGGGGGCACGTGCCTCGCACGTGCGAGGGATTTTATTTTTTTTATTATTTTATTTTTTTATTTATTTATATTTTTTTATATGAAAATGCGAAAAACAGCTGACACGTGGCGGCCTCTGGGGCTGCCACGTGTCAGCACCAGAAAAATCCGGAAATAAAAGATTTCTAAAATCTATAAAAAATAGCAAATGACCTCGGATCGAAAAAGTTCCTTCACGAAAAATGCTCGTCTCGAAGAGATCTACAACTTTCATGAAGACATCAAAGCCAAATTCGGTCAAATGTGAAAAGTGAATTTTTGGAGTATCCCATGTACATAGAATACCTTGATTTTTGGGTTTTCTAATTTTTTTGTCATTTTTTAAACAAGATAAAAATCCGGAAAAATATGGAAAACTCAAAGATAAATACAAGAGACCTTAATTTAATTTTTTTTTGATTTTTATTAATTAATAAAATATATACATAAAATATAGGTCAGAAAAGCCGCGAAAATATACAAAAGAGGCCCAAAACCCAACTTTCACATACGAGCTCCGATTCACTTGAACTTGGTCTTGTTTTGAAGATAATTGAATGTGCATTAGTTCAAAAGTGAGTAGGATCAAATCGGACACAGGATGAGGAAGATATGTGGTTTTTAGTCCGAAAATCCTAGAACTAGGGTTTGGGTTTTTGGTCCACTTATTTGAGTTAGTGATTTTTTTGTATTTTTCATTTATGCTTGTGAGTGATATGTACACAATGGAAGTGGTTTTTGGGTTATTCGGAGTTAGCATGAAGGAGTTAAAAATAGGGGAAATTAGGCTATTTACAGGTCAATTTGGGCTTGGATTTTTGGCTTCTTAAAATATGCAGAATTTAACGCTAAAATGCAATTCTTATGAAATCATGCCTGAATGCTAATTATGCGAAATAAATGCAGAAATGCAGTTGATTCTTAGGAACTTAAGCTTAATAAATGAGATTTAGAGTGATGAATCCGAGATTCATCAACCAGCCGCAACAGCAGCCCCAGCCCACCAGTCACAGCAGCAGTCATCCTTCGTTCCTCGTCTCTACCAGCAGCAGGGACAGTCGTGGAGACGTGAGCAGCAGGCTCACCCACTACAGCAGCAGCAGCATCCTTCCTCCTACCCCCCTCAGCAGCAGTTTCAGCAGCTTCAGCACCAGAGAGGCTACCCGTCGGGCTCCCATGAGGGCCCTGCCTTGGATGACATAGCCTGCCTCCTTACGGACCAGCATGCTACATTTAGACGGGAGATGGACGAGTTCCGCAGGATATGCGGGACCTGATGAGAGGGAAGGCCGCCATCCCTGCACAGATCGAGCCGAACCCGAACAACCTCAAGAGGAAATCTGAGTAGGTAGTACACACTGAGCTTGCCACTCCTAGTGACCCATTTGATGATATGTCTTCGGATCTATTTGATGCTGATTTTGTCACACTTAGGAGCGGTAGGACCCCAGCAGGCGGCGGCGCCTCATCTGAGCTTCACCACGAGGATACTTCCGGGGGCGCCACATGAGGAGGAGGAGAGCGGTACTGAGGCCGCTCCTGATGATGACGGTGGCACTGAAGCCACCAAGGATGTTGATCCCACCGGCGGTACTGAGGCGCCGCTTCACCAGTTCGAGGAGGTGGTACTGACGCCACCCGTTTAGCCGAGCCAGCCCACGGTACTGATGCCGCGAGACGTCCAACAGCAGCAGTAGCAGAGCCAGCCCGAGGTGGTACTGAGGCCACCGGTGTTTGTCGTGATAGAGATGTTGTCTTTCCTTCAATTCATGTACCTCAGAACACTGTTGTGAATAAAGGAAAAGGTTTAGTTTCTTCTGGTCCCACTGTGGTGCTTGATGTATGTGTGGATCCGACCGTCGAGCCGTCTAGGCCTTTTCCTAGTCCTTCATCTGCGAAGGACCCTGTGATCCCCTTCCCTAGAGCCCTTCAGATGGGGAAGGGGAAGAAAAAAGAAAATGATCCAAAAAAGAGAGAGCAGGAGGAGTTTAGTCAGAGCATGATCGATAGATTCCACATCCAGCTGACCCTCCAGGAGGCTTTGCAGCACATCCCCCTTCTTCAGTGATCTTTGAGAGACAGGACCACAGTCAGGAGGAGGAGGAGGAACCACACTTCAGAGATCCATGTGCTGACGAAAGCCACGTGTTTTGCGATCCAGAACCGTCTGCCGGCCAAGAGGCCAGATTCAGGGGCCCCGTATGTTAGATGTCAGATTAGTGAGCAGAGGTTCGACCGGACTCTATTGGATAGCGGATCGTCGATCAACCTTCTTCCGGCAGCCCTTCTCGACCGCTTCGAGTTGGGCACTCTTAGATAGAGCAGGGCAGTCCTTCTGTTCGCTGATCGATCTGTCAAGAGGCCGAAGGGGTTGTTGCGAGATGTTATCATCACGATTCAGGGCCTGAAATTCCCCGTGGACTTCGTAGTGTTGGACATGGAGATCCCTGATTCAGTGGCCGATACCCCCATCATCCTTGGTCGTCCGTTCTTGGCCACAGCCAAGGCGGTGACTGATCATGATAGCGGGAAGGTGTACTTTTGCGTCGAGGGCGAGAGTATACAAATAGAGACGGTCGAGGACTACAGAGCTAGAGAGAGAGCACGCTCAGAGGCCAGCACCGATTCAGAGCAGCTGACAGACGCCAAGCCAGACATCCACCAGGACTGTGATTTTGTGATCACTGATGACGAGGCAGCATGGGCAGATCCTGCAGCTCAGGCCATCCTCTCATTTTCAGATACAGCTGATGCCGAGATGATAGCAGAGGAGAGTCTGGAGAGCACAACCCTGGTTCAGGATACCACATAGGCAGCATAGCCGGTCCTTGATCGCGATACGGATTTTAGTGATGGTGGTGCTGAGGCCACCTTGTTGGATGCAGATCCCTCGGATTCAGAGTCTGATTGGGCAGATTGCGACGATCAGATGCCAAACTTGAGTCCACCTGAGCCTACAGATGAGGAGGAGGCAGATGCAGAGCAGATCAGAGACAGCACAGTTGAGCAGCCTTCTCCAGATCCAGTTTGCGAGAGTTCACTTTCTTTCTCCTAGGAAGATTTGGCAGACTTAGCAGCATTGACACATTTTCTTCCGAAGCAAGAATTGCCAGCGCCCAGCTGTCCAGAGCTGAAGCCGCTCCCTACTTCGCTGAAGTATCGGTTCCTTGAAGGCGAGCCTGAGATGTACCCAGTCATCATCTCTGCCGATCTGACTGGAGAGCAGGAATCCCGTTTGATGGGGGTTCTTGAAAAGAACCGCAAGGCAATCGGATGGAGCGTAGCAGATCTCCATGGGATTAGTCCATCAGTGTGCTCCCACCATATCTATCTCGAGGAGGGGGCGAAGCCGTCGCGTGAGTTCCAGCGGCGACTAAACCCCAACCTGAGAGAGGTCGTGATGAAGGAAATATCAAAATGGTGGAGTGCAGATTTTATTTATCCCATTTCCGACTCCAAGTGGGTTAGCCCCTTGCATGTGGTGCCCAAGAAGACGGGCATCACGACTGTGATCAGTGAGTCAGGAGAGGAGATTGCTACACGAGTACCCACCTCTTGGAGGGTCTGTGTTGACTACAGGAGACTCAACCAGGCCACCAAGAAGGACCATTTCCCCCTACCTTTTATTGACCAGATCATTGAGAGACTGGCAGGGAAGATCCATTATTGCTTCCTGGATGGGTACTCGGGCTACAACTAGGTGGCCATCGCTCCTGAGGATCAGGAGAAGACCACCTTTACCTGTCCCTTTGGTACATATGCCTTTCGACGCATGCCATTTGGGCTATGCAATGCCCCTGCGACTTTTCAGAGGTGCATGCTGTCGATCTTTTCGGACATGGTAGGGGAGTGTTTGGAGGTCTTCATGGACGATTTCTCGGTCTACGGTGACGGATTCGACTCCTGTCTTGACTGCCTAGACCGAGTACTCCAGCGATGTATTGAGTACCATTTGGTTCTATATTGGGAGAAGAGTCACTTCATGGTGACTCAAGGGACGGTGCTTGGCCACATCATCTCCAACAGGGGCATGGAGGTTGATCCGGCCAAGGTTGATGTCATTAGAAAACTCGCACCGCCGTCCAATTTGAGGCAGTTACGGTCATTCCTGGGGCACGTTGGATTTTATAGGAGATTTATTCAGGATTTCAGCAGGATTGCCCGACCGTTGACGGACCTCTTGACGAAAGACACCGAGTTCCTTGTCGATGACAAGTGTCTTTCGTCCTTTGCGACTCTCCAGCAGTGCGTGATTGAGGCTCCTGTTCTCCAGCCGCCTGATTGGTCTCTCCCATTCGAGATCATGACGGACGCCTCCGATTTTGTCGTGGGGCAGTGCTGGGACAGAGGAGGGATGGAGTGCCGTTTGCTATCCACTACGCTAGCCGCACATTGGATTCCGCCCAGCGGAATTACACGGTCACAGAGAAGGAGATGCTAGCCGTAGTGTTCGCCCTAGAAAAGTTTCGATCTTATATCATTGGATCTAGAGTGAATTTGTACACAGATCACACCGCCATCAGGTACCTCATGGCAAAGAAGGATGCCAAGGCCAGATTGACTAGATGGATCCTTCTACTCCAGGAGTTCGACATTGAGATCAAGGATAAGCTGGAGTCAAGAATGTGGTGGCGGATCACCTCTCCCGTTTAGAGCAGCCTGAGGAGTCTGAGCAGATTGATCCCATTCGAGATACCTTCCCAGATGAGGCGATCCTTGCTATCGCCTCACTCCCGTGGTATGCCGATATTGTGAACTTTCTCGTTGCGGGAAAGTCCACAGGATTGGCCCAGGCAGAGGCTTGAGACCTTCCTTGCGAGGGCCAAGTCCTACCACTGGGGAGGATCCCATCCTTTACCACGAAGGAGGGGATAGCGTCTGGCGTCGGTGTATTCCTCAGGAGGAACACCATAACGTCCTCACTTACTGCCACAAGCTTGAGGCAGGAGGACATCATTCTGGGAGGAGAACGGCACAGAAAGTGCTCCAATCCGGCTTGTGGTGGCCTACCCTCTTCAAGGACTCTGATGAGCTCGTGAAGAGGTGTACTGATTGTCAGAGGATGGGCACTTGTGGACAACGTGATATGATGCCGATGCAGCCCATTCACTTCTGTGAGGTTTTTTGACGCATGGGGCATCGATTTCATGGGTCCATTCCCTAAGAGTCAGGGATTGAGTACATTCTGTTGGCCGTCGATTATGTTAGTCGTTGGGTTGAGGCCATCCCCACCCGAGCCGCTGATGCGAGGACAGTTTGCAGATTTTTGAGGAAGCACATCATCACGCGGTTCGGGTTCCACGAGTTCTGATTTCTGATGGGGGGTCTCATTTCATCAACGACAGGTGAAGGCCCTTGCTAGCGATTTCAGTATAGACCATCGTGTGGCTACACCTTACCATCCACAGACGAATGGTCTAACCGAGGTCTCGAACAGGGAGATCAAGACTATTTTGCAGAAAGTCGTCCGCCCTGACCGAAAGGATTGGTCACAGCTTTTGGACTCGGTCTTGTGGGCATATAGGACTTCTTTCAAGACACCATTGGGCACATCTCCCTTTCGCCTCGTATATGGCAAGCCGTGCCATTTACCTGTTGAGCTGAGGCACAAGTCACTTTGGGCAGTCACAGATATTCTTATGGATCCAGATGGTGTAGGAGACCAGAGGAGGGCAGAGTTAGCTACCCTGGAGGAGCTTAGAGATACAACTTTCTCAAACAGCCTACAATATAAGGAGAGAGTGAAGGAGTGGCATGATTCTCACATCAGCCACAAGCATTTTGAGATTGGACAGAGAGTATAGCTGTTTGATGCAAGGCTTCGTTGTTTCCAGGGAAGCTGCAGAGCAAATGGAAGGGACCCTACTTGGTCAGAAAGGTACACGACAATGGTAGCATTGATATATCCGAGTTGTCTTCTGAGAGTACCTTTTGAGTGAACGGCCAGCGGCTCAAGCCATTTCTAGATCATGAGCCGCGGGACGTTATTGTTGCCCCTATTCATTTTGCGTGAGATGTGGTCTTTGACTCACATCTTTTGCATCTCACGCCTGATTATCACTGTTCTTCCGACTTGTATAGATCCAGTTGTCCATATCATTCTATTCTTTAGTCCCACATCCCTTTTCTCATCTTATGATTATGCTATACTTAGGGTGTACTTTACCTAAGTATAGGGGGGATGTAGGACCTGCGGGTATTCTTTTCATGCTTTCTGCTCCTGTTTTGCTGCCTATACTTAGGGATATTTTACCCTAAGTATAGGGGGGCAGACTCTGTATCTTCTTCACTCGGATTTCCCTTCATGTACAGCTTGTTATACTTAGGATTAGTTAATCCTAAGTATAGGGGAAACCACCGAGTTCCTCTCATTCTATTCATTTATTCGTTCCTGTACTTACCCATTCCTTTTCACTTCCCTTTTACTAAGCACGAGTTATGTCTTCTTCATCGCTCTTGATCACTCTGAGGACATCGTTCGAGCTAAGTATAGGGGGGGTGTGTATATATTTCATATATACTTTAGCCATAACTCGTACTTTGTGTGAGTGTGTTAATAAATAAAATGGCTAAAAATCACAAAAATTAAAATTTTTCATGTACATAAACTTCTTTTATCATGCACATACAAAGCTAGTGTACATAGTATTTTGTAAAAATGATTTCAAAAATCTTTTGTGTAAAACCTGTGTAAATATTTTTGTATCAAAATTATGTATATAGTACAAAATTTTTCCAAAATGTTTTGAAATCAAAAGTTTGCAAAAATTTTGCACGATTGTAAAATTTGTGTAAATCAGCATCTTGTGTACATATGTATATAGTTTTTCTGGATAAGAGTTGACATTTAAACTAAGCCTGGAATTAAATTGAGAAATGGAGCTTGAATAAGACCTTAATCCACCTAACTTTAAGAGGAACCTTATCGGACTTAGGGTTAAGGCTTTTCAGGTCCATAAGGACTTAATTCTTTGAGTCCATTAGGCTATGAGCATATGTCATCTTGATGAGCCTAAGTAGAGCACTTAACAACACACACATGACTCTTAGAGACAATGGCTTGACTTGCACCAACACTTTACACATGGCTCTCACGGATGAGGTGGTGAGGAGGCAGTTTCCTTTGGCTTGGGGTAGCATATGAGGGTAGTACTTCTAGGTGGAACCTCTCTTCTTCTTCTAGTGAAGGAAGTGCGTCTCAACTTGGTCTAGTGGTGATGAAGGCTAAAGACAGAAGCTGTGGGTTGCAATAAAGCTTCAAAAGAGGATAGTCTACTGGCTCAAGAGGAAAATTTCTTGTATATATGCTGCACCATGTAGATATGTTGTATAGAAGTCCTTCAAAAAGAAAAAAAAATATGCAAAATGCAAAAAGAACTCCAAAAAAGTGTGGGTCGGATTGAAAATTTTAATAACCCCACCGGAGTGTATAAAGCAAAAGCTTCTGGTATCATGTTACATCTCATGAAGCTTGCAGCGGGAGACTTAGCTACACTGGCTGAGCTTCCAAAAGTCTATACTTCTTCCCCCTCTTCTTGAGCCGGTTGCACTTGAACTTAGAAGGGAATACCCCGCTTCTCGAGGAAAGAGTTGCTAGATCGAGGCATTAGAGTTACCAGGTTGAGGGAGGTTGTTTCTTTGGTAATTCTGAGGTGGGGAGCCACATATCACTTACACTGTATGGAAAGATTCATGGTCATTAGAGTTTGTGTATGTAGACTTGTTCTGATCTGGTTTATTGAGGGGTCTTGCCCATAGATTGGTGGAACTTAGAGACTGTTGAGTTTTAAGCCTAAGTCTAAATAAGGTTCCGACACATTAATAATCCAAGATCTGATCGAGCTCCATACCCCAATTTAATGAAGGCAAGTTTAATAATCAACCTTGATCCATGTACATCCTCTTTTTCTTTTTCTTTCTTTCTCACTTCTTTTTCAAATAAGTGTTTGCTAAGGGACTAGCAAAGTTAAGTATAGGGGGTGATGAATACTCATTCATCACTCTTTATTCTTATATTTTAGCTACAAAAACCTTTGCAAATGCATGTAGATATATGTATACAAATAATTACCAAAAGCATGCATTGTGTAAAACCTATAATTAGCATGTTTTTGTGCAAAAAATAAAAGAATAAAGATTAAAAAGAAAAAGAGGGAAATATTTAAAATAAATATTGAGCAACCTAACCCAAGGGAGGGCTCAGCATGGGCCTGACCGCATAAAAGCCAAAGTAGAGGGAGATAGTGGCTCAGGTGTGTAAATATTTATGTAAATAAATAAAGATATTTTCCTCACCAAAAATATGCTTGTAAATACTTGTATATATTTATAAAATATAAAAACCAAAAGAAAAAAAGTAAAAAATCAAAAGACCAAAAATATCCCTTTCATCATGTACATAAACCACATCCATAAATAAAATTATTTTCAAAACTTTTTGTAAATATTCTATATTATATTGTAAATAAATAAAATAAAAAGAATTAGAACAAAAACAAAATAAAAAAGAGCAAAATTAAAAATACAAAAATACATTGTACATATACCATGTATATAGATGTACATATATATATTTATTCTACCTATGTATATAAATAAGAAAAATAAAATAAAAACACCTTTTATTCCTTATTTTTATAATATAAATAAATAAAATATAAAAAATAGGAATAAAATTGCATAAAAATAATAATAAAAAAAGAAAAAAAAATCAAAAACCCTAATAGTGTACATATACCTATATATTACATACTATGTATATAGCTTATTTTTATTTCCAAAAATTAATTAAAAATCACTAAAAAAATAGAAAAAAATAAAATAAAAATCTTTTGTGTTTTAAGTTTTTGCAAATTCGGCCCCTAGATACCCCTATTTGTCACTTCAAGATCCAGCCACGTGGCCGAATCCTATTGGGTCCTGGCGATGTTGACCGCCCGGTCAACTACCCCCCCCCCCCAGGACCACTTCCCACGGGTCTGAGCTCCGGACCCGATTTCTCCAATTATTGCCCGA